>CAMXCT020004224.1:412500-483060 GCA_947184155.2 Cladocopium goreaui | reverse complement strand
GGTTAATAATGGCTAATAATGGTTAATGATGGTTAATAATGGCTAATGATGGTTAATGATGGTTAATAATACTGGTTGGTGGTTTTAACCATCTTGAAAAATATGAAAGTCAATGGGAAGGATTATCCCATATATTATGGAAAATAGAAACTGTTCCAAACCACCAACCAGTACGAACTATGGTGCTGGAATATTTACCAACAAAACTGGGTAATTTTGTTCGGGCAAATGTTGGTAAATATCAAGCACCATGGTTCGCATATGGGATAGAAGAATCTGTTTTTTTTGCATTTACCGAGAATCGACATGGTCTAAAGGATCTCTATATTAAGTACACAATTTCCAACAGTGTTGGGGATCATCATGCGGACACTACATTGTCCCAATGGAATGTGGAAATTCAGGGAAATTCCCTTCTAAACCATGGTTTCGTTTGGGGGTGTTTAATATAGGAAAGGACTATTAATAGTTCATAGTTTCTATCAATAGTCATTGAGTCAATAGTTACTAGACTATAATAGTCGATACTATATATAGTATATGGAGGTTTCCTAACATGGGGATAACCCATGTTATCATCCATTTCAATGGTATTTCCCCTTAACCATCCAGGATTTGTGACATCGGTGACCGAGACCCTCTGTACTCAACCAACTCGCTGATCAACTCCCAAGTTTCCCCAATCAATTTGTGCCTTCAAATTTCATGGCTAAAACCGCTCAAAAAACCCATGGGTTTCTGGTCACGGTTCTATATCATCCTTATGGTATCCTCCTTATGGGTGATGATAAAAACATATAAAGACCATGCTTGAATCCCAATGTCTCCTGATTAAGCCCATACTTGTCTAAGCAATTCAGGTCAGCAGCCGAAGGCAAATCACGGAGGCTTGGAAAGAAACAAAACGACGAAAGATTCGGGTGGAGCCGTCAAACTAAGCCATATCCGTACATCTCCAGGCTTGAAGATAGATCAGCCATGAAACAATCAACCAGTTTTCATCAAAATATATGGCTCTACAAAGCTCCGATTTTTCTTGGACTTACTATAACTTACCCTTCAATAATCAAAGATAATTTGCTGACAATTCCACCATTTATAGAAAACGTTCCCAGCAATTTTCCATTTACAGTATAGGGGATTTCCCGACATTTTCCCATGATTTTCCCATATTTAGTGCAGGGTTGAGGTGAGACTTCGAAGGCCCGTCTGTCCTTGGCCTTCTTCTCCAGTGCTTTACTGGACACCCGGGTCAAAGGCCGTGATCCAGGGACCTGATACCCGCGGTCGTCACCATGGTGGTGGATGTAGGGTTTTTCACATCACAAATCACTCGGACCATTGATTTAGGGACCGCAACTTTTTTATGTGGCCGGGGGAATGGGCTAACATTTTCTTGGTTGGCTGTTTGTTCTCACAAATTTGATATGAAAAACATACTATAAAAATTGTTTGCTGGGTGACCCCCCTCCTCCAGAGCTCCAAAATCCTCAAAATCCTCATTTGGAGCCAGCCTTCGGGAGCCTTAAAATCATACGAGTACCCTCCCCGAGGCTTTTTGAAGACCTTTAATTGGATGGAGGTTATCAAAAATACAAATAAACAACTGCATTGGCAATTATCTATGGTGATGTCAGACGGGGATCTGCCTTTGAACATCGACTCACTTTTGTTATCTTACTTCAAATTAGAACACATAGACAGTATATATACAAATATCGAGTTTGCTGCTTGACATGGGTCCACTTCCAAGCGGCTTTGCAAACAAAAACACTGGAAGAACCATTTTGAACAAAGGATTCGGGCCCTTCAAAAATGAATTCTCAGAAAACATGTTTAAGAGAACAACATACTATGAATATAAACATATATAAACACCAGAAATTAGCAAAAAAAAACATGTTACCTGGAAAAATGGGGCCCCGGGGCCGTTGCTTGTGCTCTTTCTGGGGAAAAATCCAGGTGGTCATGGGCCATTTCTCTGGTCCCAACTTTTGGCAAAACGACCCGCAAAACGCCATCCTGGCTATCCCCAGTGCTCCAATGATCGGTTGCATTTCAGTTACCCTCTGGTTATGACACACAGAGCCATGGAAAATCCCTTATAAATGGAGGTTTTAATGGGAAAATAATCTATTTCCATGTGCCATTTTCCATGGCTATGTTAAATAACCAGAGGGTACAAGTTAAACCCATTGGGTTTTGCGACCTTGTGGTTGAAAAACTACTAGCGTGCTTCACCACCATCTGTCTCATCTGGGATTTTGTGAAAATTTTAATTCGTCTTAATGAAATCATGCTCGAAACATGTCGAAACAATCATTGGTGGCTGCATCAACTAACCTCTGGTACTTTAACATAACCATGGAGAAAACAGCAGTTTTCATATATAACTAAATCACTGAACTAAATGGGCCATGTTCCACAGCTATCTGAAATAACCAAAAGGTAAATGGTGAATTTATGAAAAAATCCCTATGACGTCAACATCTACAAACTAGCCTCTGGGACCTGCAGGACCTGGTTGATCCATGGTCAGCCCCTGGTGAACTAGTATGGGAATGAATAGTTACCTTAGTATGGGAGTAACCCATACATAATATCCCATAATAATGGTGGTTAATGGTGATGAATGGTGATATAATGTCAACCCCGGAACCCTCTGGTTATGACATTCACAGTTTGCCATGGAAAAGCACCATGCTATCAATAGGTAAACCATCTATTTCTATGGGCCATTTTCCATGGCTATGTTAAATAACCAGAGGGTATAAACCATGGTTTATTAATTAAGGGTGCTATTTCCCCAGTCATGATTTGATATACTTAAATGGTACCCTCCCAATCAAACAGCCTAGAGGTTTATTAATCCAGGGTTGACATTACCAGGTTTTAAACAAGTCATAGTTGATAATGTGTCATATCATATCAGGCAATAACATCAGTCCCCTTTGGAGGGTATATACATGTACCGGATACCACATCTTCAGATACACAAAAAAACATTTGGTATCATGGTATCCCATGATTCTCTGTGTTTCTCTGCAACTCTGTCGATGACCTTGGCAGCTTGCGACTTGGCGCTACCTGCAGCATCTGGCAAAGTGATGCCGCAATTCGGAATCGCGCTCAGTTGGTTTAGTTCACTGGGCTACTTTGGGTTTATGGTAGTCAAATAACCAGTTCGTCAAATGGGATTGTACACCAACAAACATAACTGCGGTCGGGGGGGCTTAGCCTAGAGTATCATGATAGGTATATCGAACTAGTTGATGGGGTAAAACGAAACCAACAAACATAACCGGGGGGCATCAACTTGTGGGGCACAATTTGCTTAAGCAGGAACCTCAGCAAAATAAAAAAGTCCCTATATAGATTCCCCAAGTAATGGATTTACCTTTGGGAAAATAAACCATCATCTCCAGCACAATGGATAACCTTATCTGGTTGGTGGTTGACCTACCCCTGTGAAAAATATGACAACTCGTCAATGGGAAGGATGACATCCCATATAATCCCATATATTATGGAAAATAAAATTCATGTTTGAAACCACCAACCAGATGAGGTAAACCCAAATCATAATGTAACCTTAAATACTGTGCTTACTGCTAGGAGGACACAACTCCCAGTCCCAGCGACCTCCAGTTGTTGAGGCAATCCGCGACTTCGGAGCGGCCAGGGCCTGCGGCCAAATGGAGAAATTCCTACATGAACATGACGAAATATGTATTTATATGTATAATCACAGTATATTAACATGTATGCGCACATGAACATGTTCAAAACAATGTACACACATATATATATATATATATAATTCAGTATATATATATATATATGATTGTTTTAATATACATACATACTCATATATGTACATGCATCTGGTTTCACAAAATATGTTGATGTTACATGCGTGTCACTTTTGTGGCCACGTCGGAAGGAACAACTTTGATTGGACCGTCTGCAAGATCTTTATCATTTTGGTAACCCTGCGGTTTGTTGGAAAAAGGATGAGAAAGGATAAATCTATGTACCCTCTGGAAAACTTACAAAAAGCTATTGAACATGGCCATTTATAGTGGATTTTCCCAAAAACTGTGATTTTCCATAGTTTTTTGTATGTTGACCAAGAGTGTAAAGTAAAAGATTTCAGTAACTTAGAGTAAGGACATTTAGGGATGCCGCAATGATGCCCCACATTCACCATCATTCTGCGGTCACAGTGAGGTTCTTAGAATTAAACGTAAAAATTCTTACCACTACTGAAACATTGGGTTTTTCCCAGCGGTGAGATTCCCAAACATTTAGTGCCCACATTACTATATACCCTCTGGTAATCTAACATAGCTATTGAAAATAACCATTTCTAGTTGATTTGCCCATTAAACATGGTGATTTTCAATAGCTATGTTAATTTACCAGAGGGTAAGTTCAATGCTTCATTTTTTTTTTATAACATCCCATGCCATCGTGGTGTTCAATGCGTGTACCCCATTCCACTGGTTCATCATTTTCCCTCGTGGAGCCATAAAAATATCCCACTAATCTCCACATAAACTGCTTCCCTGTATATCCAAATACTTTCTTAGGAAATATTTGGTGTACAGGAAGTGTTTGGATCCTCAATTTTTGTCATTTTACACCTCGTTGTAATACACATTCCATCACAGAATCACATCCCATTCTCATCCCATATAAACACATATAAACACACAGCATGAACCATATTTTTTACTGGTGAAATTCACCATTAGTGGTAGCCAGCTTCAAATCCACACACGCTTTGGCAAAGGATAATACCACACGTTCAGACACCCGAATTTGATATCAAGTTAGTAAGATACAATTCATATATATATATATATAATGTAAACAAAAAACTATGCATACACACACATACATTACATTACATTACACTACATGATATCACATCACATTACATTGCATTACCTTGAATTACACTACGTTACACTACATTACACTACGTTACACTACATTACACTACATTACACTACATTACACTACATTACATTACACTACATTACACTACGTTACGCTACATTACACTACATTACACTACATTACACTACATTACATTACACTACATGATATCACATCACATTACATTGCATTACCTTGAATTACACTACGTTACACTACATTACACTACATTACACTACATTACACTACATTACACCACATTACATTACATTACATAATTAAAAATAATCGAATATTATATATATATATAGCGCTATATATATATAAATAGGTATATGTATGTATAATAATCACACCTCCCACTAACCCCCTGTTAAAACCATCGCCTTCAACGCCGGCACCTGCTTCGCCGCCGGCGTCGCCGCCGGCTTCGCCGCCGGCTTGGCCGGCTTGGCCGGCTTGGCATCGACCGGCGCGGGCGGTGAAGCGGGCGGTGAAGCGCTGGCAGGTGGCCTGCGAAGGAGGTTCATTGTTTTATAATAAAAACCATAGAACTAATGGGATTTAAATAGGATTTAACGGGGTTTGAATTGGATTTAATTGGATGTAATTGTGTTTTAACCCCATGAATACTATCGTTGTAAGATGCTACCAGTAGGACCGCACAAGGCGATGGCGGAAGTTTCAAAGGTAGGAAACCTATAGGAGAGGTGAGTTATTGTGATTCATGGATGGCAGACCGAACTGCTGGCAGAGCGAACTGCTCTCTCTCTCTCTCTCTCAAACTATCTTTCTACTTACCTACCTATCTATCTATATATCCATCTATCTATCAATCGATCGATCGACCTATCAATCTATCTATCTATCGGTCGATCTATCTGACCATTTGTTTATACTTCTATCTTTCTGTCTATCTACCCATCTACTTATCTATCTACTTATCTATCTGTCTATCTATCTATCTATCTATCCAATCGATCTAATCGATCTAATCTTTCTATCTATCTATTGTAAGTGGTTAAGCAGTTAAGAGCCAATGCTATATTATTCTGCGATATATCGCACCTCTTACTGGAAATAATTGTCCTATATGTTCGTAACTACCAATAGTAGATGGTTTGCACATCCAAGTATTGATCTGGATAGTTCTAGAATCAGAAATTACGAGTTTGATTCAAGGCCACTGGGAAGCCAAATACCGTACCATCCCCCAAAATGTCGAAACTCCCCCATGAAATAGGGCTAGGGTCTCTAGAAGTTTGGGGGACAAGTCTTTCCTCCAAGTTGGTGATCCTGTGAACTGTTGGGTTTGGGGTCAAGGCGGGTCAAGGTCAAATCCCAAATTTTCATAGTAATCTGGTTGGTGGTTTCAACCCCCCTGAAAAATACTAGTCAGATTGGATCATCATCCCAACTATTGGGGAAAATAAAAGATGTTCCAAGCCATTGGGGAAAATAAAAGATGTTCCAAACCACCAACCAGTAATATAGAACTCTCTAGGGTAGTTTGACAGTTTGCGATGGAGAATCCCTTGTTTTTTTAAAAGCTAGGTCATCAAGTGAAATGGGCCATCGCTTCCATTTCGCTTAGGGGATAGAAATCACTGGCTGGGATGCTATACCAGGCTATAAGTCGATACATCACCGTGTGAAACACCACCAGTTGTATATGGAAATATATGAAATATCCATGAAGTTACATAGTTCGATCTTCATATAGATTAGTTGCTCAGCTTAACTTTTTTCTTTGAAACTCTGATTGTGGCGAAGTGCAGTGCGCCCTGGCTCCCACTTCAGGAATATCTCCAGTTGTTGCCTTTACATTCTTTTATGTTGTGATATATACAGTATATATATATACGGATTTGCTTAGGGAAACTTTTGTGAAACTGTGAGACCAAACGGCCCCGGCAAACAGCCGGCTGCCATCTCAGATGCGCCTTTAGATCTGGAAGAGGAAACCCTGTCCGTATTGGCCCGGGCTATAGCACACCCACACTGCGACGCCGTGAGACACGAACATCTGTCCTTCAAATTCCATGACAAGCAGTGGCGGAGGAGAAGGTACAGTTGGCAAGTCCAACTGTGTGCAGGGCTAATCTTGGAGAGCCACCAAAAAAACAGCTGTGGCCCGTCAAGGCCGACCGCGGACAGTCAGCCGGACCAGCTAAGCGTGAAAACGGCTAATGGTCAGGTGGTGCTGGCAAAAAGAAAGGCAAAATAAGAGCAAGAATGGTCGGGAACTTTTTAAATTTCTAAACACAAATAAACACATGTAGAATGCCTTTCTTGATTCCCCAAGTAATGGAATCCATCCATGGAATATAGATAATAATGCAACATACTTGGTTAGTAAGTGGGTTATAACAGGATAAGGATTTAAGACGCAATTTATTGATTTTACAAGGTGGGGCCACCAATTATGTAAGTTGCTTTTTAAACGCCATTAGCATCCATTAACTATCGTTATATATCGTTATAAGTATCACAAACCATAGTTAAACTATTGTGTTATTGGAGTTTTGTTCACCAACTTAGCTATCGTCGGGCGGCCCCACTTTGTAGATTTTGACTGGGCATTTTGATGAGCAAAGCAGTAGTAAACCACCAGCCTTTTACCATTTTTATGGCTTGTACAAACCATCAAAATATGGGTGGTTTATCGCGTTACTCGAAAATTAACCCGCCCATAAATGCCCATGATTATCCCACTAGTATCCCATTAAGATCCTACTGATCATCGCAGTTTTATTGGGTTTACCCCAGTAGCGCCTGGCGGGTTTCGCTGCTTTCACTTTCGCTTTCACCGCTTTCACCTGTGGAGGTCGAGACGCCATGATGGCGACATGGGAAATCCAAGGAGAAAATGATGGTTTTGATGGGAAGATCAACGAACTAAATGAGAGATTACATGGGAAATAATGGTATATATTTATATAATGTTAATAAAAATACTATATTATATGACCTATGCGGATTTGAATTTAGGAAAGACTAAGAGTTTGCTATGATATAGATGGCCCTTCTGAATAGTCCCATCATTCACCGCTTGTGAAAACGGCGATTGTCCATTGCAAACTGTTCAATTACCAGAGGTTACCCCGGAAAGTTTTTACGGGGCTTGAGATTCGGACTTTCTGACGGGTACCGTACAGACTAGCTCTCTCTTGCCCTCGCTGTATGTATAAAAATAAGTATGATAATAATAGTGACAATAGTAATACTAGCAGTATACACATGTACATGTAATCCATGGAATTATCACTTTAGGAACTCTATATCTATTTGGCTAATCTAGAATGATCCCTAAACCATATGGCCATGTTGTATTTCAACATTAAGGTGGATTCGATTATGAAACATTAGATTTATGAAACATTAATTCAAACACATACGCATGTAGAGAAAAGCAGGGAAAAAACACACACACACAATGTGGGGCCCCCAAGCGGTACCTAAGTTGGTGAACATAACTCCAATTTCATTGTGGTTTATGATATTTGTAACATTTTATAACCATACAGCCATTTAATGGGCTTTATAAACCAACTTAGCCATGACTGGAGGGCCCCACATTGCAACTACTTGTAGCATCCAGGGCGGCACCTCCATGTCTCTTGGGCCCTCGCTTCCAGTTGCCTCCTTCAGTTGCGGCTGAAATGGATCTCAGAATCACCAGGTCAAAATATTGGGGTACTCTCTGGTAAACTAACATGGCTATGGAAAATCAACATGTTTAATGGGTAGTTCACAGCTATAAATGGCAATTTTCAATAGCTATGTAACAAATGACCAGAGGGTAAAATGTTCGAAGAATTCATCCATTGATGATCAGTTTCATCATGATTATCCATTGGGATCCCCATATTGTCGAGGCCCGGAAGCCTAGATCCATGGTCATTTGACGGCCTTGGGGCTGCATCCCAGTTTGTACTTCGGTTAAAGTTAATTATACCCCCAGATATATTTACATATGGGATGAAATATGGGTGATATAAGTTTTATATGGATTGTAAACCATGGACCTAAGTGGGAGGCACATCCAAGTAGGGAAAACTGATTATAAACATTGATAAAGCCTGGATTTTGGGGATATCCTATTCTCAGACCCCTGTATCTTCTCAGAAGCGATTGAACATATCCTTTGGGGGTTAGGTACCTAATGAGGATGTTTTTTGGATCCTTTTTGGGAGGATGAAATCATCTATGTTTGGAGAAATCTAAAACAATTGACGCGTAAACGAACACCTAAACACTCAAAGCACCCATGAAATGGCTTCAAGCACCATAATAGACACAATATTCCGGGTAAAGTACCTAATCTCGACATAGTCAATCTTAGATACTTTTTGCAGGTTCTTTTTTTTTGAGCTGTTATTACTGGATATACCCCCGGTAATCAGCTCCACGGCTGGAAAATCCATGATTTCGTTCGATGATCTTCCCAGCTAGCCCTCGGGGGTGCAGCTGAGCTTACCTTTATTGGTATAATCATGGTTGTCAAGGCCATAAGTTGGGTCCCATGTGGCCCCTATAACTAGTTATTTATATATCCACTTTTGTTGCTGGAACTGCACTTCCAATGCCTCCATGTGTGTTATATATATATATTTATGAATATGATTGGTTACAAACATATGTAGTATATTAGTAGTGTGAAAATATAAATATATAGTATATCAATAGTGTGTATATACAGTATATAGAATATATTCATAGCAAATATATTGTGTATATAGATATATACACATATATGTATATACATATAGTTATAGATATAGATATATATATATATACATATATATATACATACATATATATATATATCGCTAGTATATAAACAGTAAATATAATATATATATATATATTTATAATTGTACTATTTATATCTATCTATATACTATATTAATAGTGTAATTATACATAGTATAAGCATACACTGCATATATACACTATCTCTTTATATACACTATATATTTTTATAATAAGGATATTGCATATATATATATATAAATAGTCTATGATATGTATATATATATACTTATATGTATAGAATATAGAAAATATCAAGTTTATAAATAATATATATATATTTATCTCATAGTAAGTATAGATATAGTATATATATAAATAGTATACATGTAATATATATATACATTTATAATATTTTAAATAATACGAATAAATACAATAAATAAAGAGTTCATATATCGTATAAAGATACATATAATGCATATTTAGTGTATATATACCTAGTGTTTATTTATAAAGTGTATATATATATATAGTGTGTATACATGTGTATATATATATATATATTGTATATATATATGTATATGGTGTATATATATACACACTAAATATAGTGTATACATATACATTCTAAATATAGCGTGTATACATATAGTGTGTATATATATAGTGTAAATATATAGTATAATATATACTGTATATATGTATATATATATATACTGTATATATGTATATATATACTGTATATATGTATATATATACTGTATATATGTATATATATACTGTATATATGTATATATATATAGTGTATATATATATATATTTATTTATTTATTTATTTATAAAACCACTGTGTATATATATAGTGTGTATATGAATATATTTATATATAGTGTATTTATAGTATATAAATAATATTATATATATATATGTGTATATCATATGTATGTATGACCCACTATACAAGTACTAAGTAGAATGAAATAACTGAAACAACGAGGACTGTTTTTCCTCATGTTTCTTCCCTGAGGATTGATATGGGTTTGCAGGAGATGCTGGCTAGATCTGGCTACCACGATTTTGTAAGACCTGAATCATTTGTCGGCAGTGTCAAAACTCATTCCGTGGAAATTGGTAGGTTGCCACAGTCAGTCTTGATCGAAACTTCCCAGGTGTGGCAACATACCTATATAAACAATGTCCAACCAACACAAGAACCCTGAGCCCCTAGCCGAAATCATGACTATGTCGGACATAGACTATGTCGTCCAACTCCAGCCGGCTTGCGAGTGGAAGCTTCTGTTCCATGGTGCACAACATAGAGGTGCCCCTAGCTGTTGTATCTAACATGGGCTTGTTTTCAAAGGAGTGTGCTAAATTGCTAAAGAAATGTCACCAGAGATCTGCACTGGCCACTAGTACAGGAACGATCAGTGACCGCCCAATACTTGTTTTCCTGCAAAAGAAATCCATCTCTCTTGTAGGTGAATTTGGTTGAAAACTGATTCAATTCGACCAACATTAAAAATTGCATAAGTATGTATATAATAAAACAAATAAATAAATATATATATATATTTATACATATAATTTATACATACACACATTCATACATTCATACATCTATAAGGTTCCGTCCTGATTTGTGTATCCCCCCTCTCACACGAATGCTGTACCCTCCTGAAAGTTGAGTTTTGAAAGTTGTTCCCCAGATAAAACGCGATCATACATTTCAGTAAGGATTTTAACTAATTGGCAACAATTGAACAAATCTAATTAAAACTCTTTTTGCCAGTGAACTTGTAGTACTTGAAGTACTTGTAGTACTTGAAGTACCTGTAGTACTTGTACCACTTGTAGTACTTGTAGCACTTGTAGTACTTGTAGTGAATGGGGGTTCAGCATGTTGATTGTGTTACCTTTTGCACCTCAAGTTGTTTTTTAAAGGTGTAATAAGAGAATGATGAAGAGAAAGAGAAAGAGAGAAAGAGAGGAGAAAGATAATGAAAGATATACAGAGAGAAAAATGAAGAGGAAAAGGGAGAGGAAAAGGAAGAGGAAAAGAAAAATATAGAGAAAGAGATATAGAGAGAAAAATGAAGAGGAGAAAGAAGAGAAAGAGAAAAGAGAAAGAGTTAGAGAAAGAGAAACAGAAAGAGGAAGAGGAAGAGAAAGAAGAAGATGAAGAGAAAGAGAAGGTTGCTTTTAAAAAAAATGCGTGTCTTTCTTCTCTTGGCTTCAGTGATCACCTCCGGAAAAGAAGTTCAATTGTGAACCTGGGCAACAAAACTACTAAAGCGAACTGGACCCTCTCATGGTCCAGTGCCTTTGAAATTTGCGGAAACACTGTTCTTTAAGAAGGGTTTAATAAGCAAAATAGAGATAGTTTTTTCCAGAAAAACATGTTAATATTCTTTCCACACAAACATTTTGTGTTGTAACCAAGACTGGCCTGCCAAAAAGTCTTACCACAATAGTGAAACTTCCAATCTGATCATGGGTTCTGAATAATTTGGATATGTCTGCCACAATAGCAAACCTAGCTACTAATCAGGATGCAACATTTATATATACATATGTATTCATATATATTTATATATATTTATATACGTATATAGTGTATATATATATAGTATATATATAGTATATATATATAATATACATATGCATTATGAATTTATGAGCATCTTCTCACATTGGTCGATAGCTATTGCGCTCCCAACCTATCTTTGGATCAGATCTACAGGGTACGTCAGGGTACCATATGACCATGGATAGCTGCCAGGCAAGACACACAATCACATCCATGGATTTTGGTGGTAAATTTTGGTAAATTCAACTATTAAACACTATTTAAATATTGGTTTCAATATTGAACATGATGGTTAAACATGAGAAAAAACCACGATTTCAACCCATGTTGCTTGAATAATTTAGGGATTTTAATACGATACTTCAACACTATTTAAGAATATTTAATATAGATATATGGAAACCATGATCCATTGATGGTTTACCTGATAAAGACATGGTGATTTTCCGTCGATCCCAAAACGCTGGGTTGTCAGCTCCATTTCTGAAAAAAAAAATCATCGAACGGAGGGAAAATCATGGAAAAATGGAGAGATTCATGGACAATCATAGGAAAATGGGAAAATCATGGGAAAATCATCGGAAAATATGGGAAACTGAGAAAACATGGGACATTCCCTGTCATAAATGGAGGTTTACGTCTCGCTGGGAAAACATCGAACTAAACTCTGGGAATTTCCCAGGTGTGGGCCGTGTGGGGATGTCAAAAAAACCCAGTGTTCACACGAGAATTTCACTGGCTGTCTGAAAATGGAGGATCAATCCCCAGAAAACGGTGAAATTCAATCAGCCATTGTACTTCTGGGGATAAAAAATAAAGATATTCATGGGATATCTGGTTGGTGGTTGACCTACCCCTCTGAAAAATATGAGTTCGTCAGTTGGGATGATGACATTCCCAACTGAATGGAAAAATCAAAAATGTTCCAAACCACCAACCAGGATATACCCTCGAGGGAACAAACATAGCCATGGAAAATGACCCTCTGACTTAGATGATTTACCTATTAAAATGGCGATGTTCCATAGCGATGTTCGTTTACCCAACAAAACATATGTGGTTGCTTGAAAATAAACGTTACTCCAGTAAACCTGCGATGAACTCATAGTCCCTACAATGAAAACCGGAGTGGCATGACTCACAGAAGTGGCATGATGCATCCCCGAGCGAAATCGTTACACCCATGTATACATACATCTAAAATAATAAGATAAGTGAGGACATTTGGGGATGATTCCCCGAATCGAAACATCCTTCCAGTGAGGTCACAGTGAGGTCACATAATTCAGCCAAATACATATGTGTGTGTGTGTATACGATTAAATAAATAAATATATATATATATATATTACAATATAACCACAATGAAAAAATGCATGTAATGATGTACTCGTCGTTTCCAGTTTAACAACAGAACCTCATGTGACTAAGACTATGTCTACATCATATTATATCTTAGTCTGAGTCTTATTCCATATATATAGAACGTGTATATACACATTACGTCACACGACTAATGATTAGTAAGTTGTTGTATAACCATAGTTACAAGGGTTATAGTTATATCCCAACTTATGGGTCGGTCTAACTGTTTGACATAGGCTTAAGTTTGACATAGGCTTAAGAATCCATGTCAAAAAAAGGATGTTTAATGCCACATTTGTTCAGTTTCATCATGAAAAAACATTCAGTTTCTGGGCCGTGCCAACTTCGATCTCTGGTGGCTACCGGCTGCCGCGGCAGCGTCAAACGGATTTCTGCTTCTCAAGAACCTGCACGGCCTCGTTGATCTTTTGCTTTAGCTTCCTGGGGCCATCATCAGGTGCGGCGGAGGGTGAATTTCACCGTGCTTTACGCAACACAGGACAAGTAAATTGGGGGTAACGATTCCATATATTTTTGGCCTATTTGTTAGGCCTAAATTTCAGGGAATATCCCCACAAAATATGGCCAAAAATATGGTACAGTACCTCCATTTTAGGATCCTGAAATTCCCATTGACAGGTGAAGACTTGTATTTATGCTACTTATCCAAGCAGTTCATGGGATAAACACAAAGTGACACGGAGGACACAACTCCCCACAATTGAGGATATGATACGGATAGATTGGGATCACATGGTATGGTACCGTATGGATATATGATATATATATTTATATTTATATTTATATATTATATTATATTATATATATATTACATAATTTCTTTATTATACATATATATATATATATGTATGTATTTATTTGTTTATTTATTTATGTATACATTTATTTGCATAATTATATATATATATTTATTTATTTGTTTATTTATATTATATATATTAATATATTTTATATATCATATTATATATATATATCAACAATCTATGATATTATTATGGTATATTATATATACATCTATTTATCATTAATTTTCAACAATCTATGATACAGTATATGATTCTGGATCAAAACCCTGGTGCCCGGATGGTACCCGACTGGTCGTAGCTGGTGCTGGATGGCTATTCCCCCAGTCGTATGGTAAGTTCATAGCTTTTGACCCACCCCCCAATGGGTTTGTCCAAAAAGGGGCTATGGCCCGGCCTGAAGCCCGGCCTGGAGTGCGCGAAACTCCACTACCACTACCACTACCACTACCACTACTGCTACTACTACTACTACTACTACTACTACTACAAAAATAATGATACAGTAATGATAATGATAATGCTGACCAAAACAAGAATGATAATAGTCATGCTCATGATAATGATAATGCTGACAAAAATAATAATGACTCAAAAATGAGCCCAATCTCAAAGATAGACCTAGATAGACTACAGTACCCTCCGGTAATCAAACGTGGCAATGGACAATTCCCCATTGGGTTCAAGGATTTTCCCGTTAAAACATGTGAACAAACTTCCATTTTCTGGGATTTTCCAGCCAAGCTGCTCATCGGATTCCAAGAGGCTCAAAATTTCGGAGTTGGGAAGCTCAAGCATCCTGGACGACTGGCGGAGCTCAGCGCTCTTCGTTCGAGTGAAGGGAGCTGAGTGAAGGATTGGTTGGATTTTACGATACGACTACTTGGGGGTGCATCCCACCTAGTAAATGGGTTATATATGGTTATACCCCTATTATATATACGTATGTGTATATATATATGGAATATCCACACTTATATATGTATATACGTATATATATATATATGAGATTATAGGGGTTATGTACGGATTGTAAACCACAGATCCGATTCGTGGGGCACCTTGTGCCATGACGACAGCGATGGGATTTTCTTTGGGGTTCCTGTGGGAATGATTGTGACGATAATCCCAAGGTGGTCGGTAGTTTCTTGTGACAAAATACCGAAATACTGTGGATGGAAGAAATCAGAATCACCAGTTGATAGGTGGTAAACATCCCATTATTTATAGGGTTTCAACCATCCAAGGTGGTGCAGGATTTCTTCCATCCACAGTATGATTACAAACACTCATCAACTATACAGTAGGTGTGCCCTCCCAGTTGTGTTTGTTGGTCTTTCATCCCAACCAACAAACTAGTTGTAACTACCATCATCCCCAATGATTCTATATAGTTATAAGCCAACTTCGAGAAGCAAGTGGGGCCCCACATTGTGCTAAAGTGGTGCTTTTTGCTGGTTCTGTGGGGTTTCCTCTTACTTTAGGCTCGACTTTAACGGCAGGGAGATCGTCCAAAAACAGAGCTGACCTTTTGGATGAATACAATCTACATGGCCCTCAACAGATATGGCCATGGGATTATAACTCCTGCTAAGGTTATGTACACATATATATATATCCCTTAAATGAGGTTATAAACCAGTTTACTGTTAAGGGCTTTAACTGTATGGATGAAAACCTATGACACTCGGCAAAACTCACATTCGATGACCATCCGGGACAGACACTCGCGAATATCGTCGAGTGACATCCCTGTGAGTTTGCCAGCCAAATCAGGTCGCAATCGGGAGTTGTGAGCATACAAGCGCTCCTGCTTGGAATTGCAGTTCCAGTGAACTAAGTGGAAATATATATATATAGATACATAGTTGTGTATATATAATGTTATATATATATACATGTATATTATATATATATACATGTATATATATATATTTATATACATGTATATTATATATATAACGCGTGTATAAATATATTATATACACAATTAGTTACATGCATACATACATATATATTATGTAAAACCATAGTGGTATACAACTAAGTTATTCTACAAACATGTTGTATTATAAATTATTTTCTAACCGTATTGTATATTATATTATATATATACACAGGGGTTCTATCCCACCCTGTGAAAAGTATTACATGCAAAACCCCCAACCGCACCCACAAGTGAGGGGCAGTGAACATGGAACGTTCCAAACCGTTGAGGACATGTGAATTTAACGAATAAATCCAGTAAACTTGGATAAGACTAACCTTGCTATACCGATCTATGCGGAGAATGGGATATGATTTATATGATGGGGATACATAATCAAAACATTATATGAAATGTTGATACATTATCATAAAACATTATACGATTCATATGGATACATATATATATATATATGTGGGTTTGACCAGAAATGATTCTATAAACCCATAATCAAAACATTATATGGTGATATATGGTGTATTTCCTTCATTATATGGATTATATATCTGATCTAACCTTATCTTTGGCCAGAAATGGTGTATTTCGATCAAGTTATAGCTATCAAACCATGGGGAAACTGAACCGGGTGGATTTGATGCCCGCGTTTTGTCAGAAAGTTTGGAGCTGACAGCAGGGATGTTAGTCCTTCCCCAAATTCGTATGAATATACAGTATATAAGCAGTGTGTATGTATATATATATATATATTATGATATGTAAATATAGAAAATGAACTTGTTTTTTTCCCCCAAAATGTGGAAAATGTGGAAATGTATTGGATCTGTTCATGTTGAGGGTATATGTTTTTCCTATTGGGGATGGGAAATGGCCAAAATTGACATTGCACTTTCCCAGCGAAGCTCGATGAATTCCGATCCAAGGTGCTCCCAACTGCCTCAGTGGAAGAGAGCGATAGCGGTGCGTCTCGGCCCCCCTTCAGATTGCATTTCAGAGCTGTGACTGCAGAAACCACATCTTGGATGATCTTCGAATCATCCCACTTTTCAAGATGAACATATCTTATCTTGTAAAATGTTGCACATATATAGTTGCAGTCAGTACAAAGTGGTTCCCCAGAGTTAGCTAGTTTAAAAGAAACGTAACTAGGGGAGCACCACCTTGTATCCGTGGGGGACCCACTTTGTAGAGTTTGACACTTTCCCAGCAGCATGACTAGTCACTGTCCCGAGTTTTCGCGGGACTTAATTAAATTACCAAGCTCTTTTCAATTACCACAGGAAACCAAAGGGTAATTACTATCAATCATTATTTCCATACACAGCAATACAATCATGATCATGATGACTGTCGGACGATCTATCGGTGCCTTGATATAATATTTTTCCACTATGAATGTATCAGCACTAACCCTTCACAAAAATGATAACCTAAAAAAATGCTACCCAACATCCACTGGTTTCATCATGTTCCATATGTTAAAACAAAAACAACCATTGGGGAGTATACCCCATTTCAGACACACCCCAAAATAACATCGTGTTGGTAATATATCCCATTCTATCCACATGATTGTATGGTTTTATTTTTGTTCGTTGATTTCCTATGAAAAAGAAAAACACATCGTTTTCCCATAGTTTCCCATATTGTCCCATCGTTATAGTTGTCTCAAGAGACATGGCTTTCCCAAGTTTCCAGTGGGGAGAACATAGGAAACTATAGTTGGTACATATGGTACATGGGAAATAGACAACTATTGTTATAGTTTTTTTGGGTAACTTTACCCCACCTTTGGCCATGACCTATCCGCTATCCCTCTCCAGGTGGCTGTTTCTGCTGCGTGGGTGGCATTCCCTCCTAGGCGGGACGCGTTGACGCGGGACGCGAGAAGATCCGTGGGGCCAGCGTTGTAAGTTCGGAAAAAAAAACCATCCAACTGTAGATATCCCCGGTGAAACATGGTTTGAAAAACCTGCACAAAATACACAGAATAGATTGGAGTTTTGATTATCTGTAAATTTGTTGCTATGGGAAAGTCATCTGTAAACTATGGTTGTTTGTTTTTCTTTCCAGCAAGTTGTGCTTGATTACTAGAGGGTATCCTGAAATCATCATTTGGGAATGTGTAACATGGAATGGAACCACAACGTCCCCCAACCTGTTCACCCCAAAATAGCTGTGATTTATCCATGCGCATCCACAAGTATGGTATCAGTGCTTATGTTTATGCATGTGTTTTGTTTTTTTTTATGTATTTGATTTATTCATTTACTTATTTATTTTGTTATCTGTTAAATAATATTGGTTCCTATAGTTGTATATTTCAATATTTATTTGTGTATTTATGTATACAAGGATGTATTTATTTGTGTATATTAATGTATATATATATACATATATATATGTATATATATATATTATATATATATATATTATGTACTTATTTGTATTCATTTACTTAGTTGTTTATGTATTGTTTTTTAATCTAATGTTATCTAGATCTATTTAAATGTAGAGTGTTTTGAACCATTACCATGTGAAATCATCAGATATTGCCATACGCCATCTCCGCCCAGCGGGTTTCTGACATGTCGTCTCCAAGAGTTGAAGAATCATCGCAAGGATCGGTACCTATCGGTACCGAAAAAAGTGTTGTTTCGCCTTATTAACTATCTCAATTTTCCTCAATTTTCCACAAGTCCCAGCGCCTCAGCGTAGCGGAAGCGGCGGGGTATTATTACCCGGCATCCCTAGCCTGCATGTTTACAGGCACCTAAGTGATGCGACCGTCGGCAAACGGGGTGCCGAAGGGAGTAAAATTTGTTCCGATAGGGCTTTGTTTGTTTTGCTCAAGCGTAGTGGCACACACATCGTCCAAAACGTTAGAACTTCGCTTGACGGCCTCAAGTGTTTGGGTTCGATTTGGCTGTGGTGATCCTGCGCTACTCCTTGGATCCATTTACTGAAGTTTTTTGTCTTGGCTGTTTTCCCAAGTTTTCTTTTGTTTGTTGTGTCTCACACCTTTGGAAGCTGTCTGGAACTCAAACAACGCATTCAACTGAAACCATGATATGGGCTGGACAGGCTCATCTGGCATGCATAGTGTAATCAGCCATTCTGCAAGTCGGATACCTTCGGTGCAGCTGTACTTTGGTGACAATGTTGAGCCTATCAGGAAAGAAAAATCAACCTCCACCAGCTCACTGATGTGCACCCGGCTGGGATGCTGTCGATCCTGAGTTTCCCTGGGCGCTCCATGTCGAACTGCTTCCCGAGCTACCGCTTCCAGTGTGTTATGTACCTGATTACGCATGATATGGATGGCTTCTATGTCTCTTTGGAGTTGTTGCCACATGTCAAAGATTTCTGGATAGTTGTACACTGCAGTTTGAGCCAAGTGATCTGCAGCGTCATTTCCCCTGAACAACCAGAGTTCTGCTTCATCGGCTGCTGTGTCATGGTCTTGGTGACTATTCACCTTACATACCTGCAAGTCATGACCCATCATGTCAACCATTCGTTGCAGTTCCTGCCATAGGTCTGCATTGGTTTGGTTTGGCTTGATCACAACCTTACGAGTTTGAAATTTTCTCACATTTTTGACTACCGTATCATTGTCACACCAAAGACGGAGGGGTTTCTGGACCTTCAAAGCGAACTTCGCCGCACTGATGGCTGCAGTGATCTCCCCCCGCAACGCTGTCTGGCTCCATCCTTTGACGATTCCACTGGAAATGGGGTGGAAGTGATCCTGGTCTGGGTCGCCCAGGACAACACCCCAACTGGCTAGGCGTGCCACCTGGCTGGTAGGTGCCAGGCATCCTCCATCTGTGAAACAATCCAAAACAGACTGTAGTTTATGGGGGAACAAAAAATTTCATGGTCATCCGGGGCATGAATACACAAAGTTTGAAACTTGCACAAGCTGGGTGGTTCAGGCATCCACCCGTGTGCGCCGACGCACACGGGTAGTTGGAGGATCATGTCAATTTGTTCCTGGGCCAGTTGTCTACAACTGCCGAAGTGCTTACATTGCCAATGGCGATGAACCTGTGAGTCAACTTCTCCACAAAACTTACACTTATCTGCATCGGGTTGGTCTTTATATTTTTCTTGGTGCTTCAAACGGTCAGCCGTAAAAAAGGTTCCATTCAAACATGTTCTAAGCAGGGCTTGGCTTTCTGGGTTTTTGTTTTTGAGGGCCTGAGTGGTCAGGATTGGTGACATCCATTGAAGGCCTTCGAAAGTCTTGCGCGCTGAGACTTGGCCTTGCACCATTTGTTGCCAAGCTACCGTGAGGCGTGCTTTTAGTTCTTGGATGGGGCAATGCCAGAGGTCAATGGGATTACCCCACTGGTCCCAAAAGATGACTCCATTATGCCATGACCATGCTATATGGTGGAGGCGGGCAAGGAGTACCGATATGGGGCCTGGTCTAGGTACCACCACCTGTTTGGGCAGGTGGAGCTCCGTCAAGCAGTAGGCTGCAAGGTCTGGGTTGGCATAGCTGAGTCGAAACATGCTTACTGTTACAAAAAGAGCCTGGTACTGAGGATCGGTGTTGACTGATTCTACGAGGCTTAAATGAGTGATAGGCGATGTCCCTGCACTATGTTCTCCCAACCCTTGAACTGCGCCAGTGCGGAGTTTCTGGTAGTGTTCCTCCCCCATGTGTACTGACGCAACGCCATGGAGGCCGGCTGGCCGTGCTTTGGCACGCAAGGCTTGAACTTTCTGGTGATATGGTGCTGTTGATCTGGCTAATCTACCCCACAACTGGCTTAGCTGTTTGCATCTGGACGTGATGGTACTGTTGGTGACCACCTGTGAGTACTGGACATGGCCCCCAAGATCCTTTGCTGCCAGCTTGACCTGGTGGTCTCTGTCTCGAAGAGCTTTGCGCTGGTTGGTGTCAACTGACCAAGTATAGCTTTTAGAACTATCGATCCTCATGTCAAGTGCTTGCGTGATGTTCTGTAAGCCTTCCATGGCCTCATTGACTACTTCTGCATTGGGTCCTGTGACCTCCCAGTTGTCTACAAATGTCCACAACATTGCCTGGGGGTACCTACGCAGCATGTACTGATGGACTACCAAATTGGCACCTAGCATGGCTACTACTGAAAGTCCGCACCCCTCTGCAAAGCCACTTGTGGATCGCAATGGTGGTCCTACACACTGGTGGATGGTAAACCTACGTTCAAGTCCTACAAGTGCTTGGGCCCAGGCAGTCAACACTGGTTGTGCTACCCCTAGGCGTCGGAGAAATTGCAAGACTGGGAGCCTTGGAAGCATATTGAACGCTTTTCCCAAGTCTACCACCCCCCCTGTTAGTTGCCCTTGCTCATACTGGGCTACTTCGACCTTGATCATGATGTGGTACCATATGTCAAGTGCCTGGCGTCCTGGGACATTACCGGCACAAGTGGGTGGTGCAAATGGCTGCAAATGCCGAAGTATTTGGCGAGCTCTGATGGAGCTCCACGTTCGAAAAGCCATTGGAAGGATTGTGATGGGCCTATACTGAGACGTTTTGGTGGCTGATGGTACTTTGGCTAAAGCAGCTACCAATCCTACCAACATTTGCCTTGGCCATGGTTTGCCTGCTTCAGCATCAGTAAAAAGTTGAATCAAGCTGGATGTGGCTGCAGGGGGCAAATTAAGGAGGTCTTGTCTACTGACTCCATCTGGTCCTATGGCTGCTTTGCGCGATTTGCTTTTTAAGGCTTTGGTCCAGTCCTCAATGGTGATGGGCGCATAAACCATTGGAGGCGGCTTGGGAAGGGCAAGCTCTGCAAACTGCACAAGTGGTTCCCATGTGTCTTCTGCTGTGTTCAGGTGGCGGTCCCACCTGGTATGCCATTCATCTTTGAATCGGGCAAATAAGTCTGGGAGTTGGCCTATGTAGTTTTCTTGCTGCACTGACATTCCTGGTTCTACACCTTCTAGGCTGTCTACCCAAACTTTACTTTCCTCAGCCGCAATGATTTGGAGGGTTCGATCATTGCATCGGAGTGGTTTTTCGGGGTCCCATTTTACATCCCCATTGGTGACAAAGGCTACTTCAGAGGGATCAAGGTCTTCTATTACTGCTCTTTCTTGTTCGATCAACATCTGAACCGGTTGTGGAGGCTCAGATTTGAGGTCTTGGAAGATTACTGCTGGGTCTTCCTGACGCCTGGTCTTTGCTTGTTGTGTCCGCTGCTGGTTGAGCATCTTCTCGAAGTTGGTCAAGACCCTATGGAAAGCATTACACATGCGCATGGCTTCTCCCTGGCTAGGGTGTTGGTCGATCGCTATGCTTTCATTGGACTGGTGGGCTAACCAGTCGATGAAGCACGGTGCAAAGTGTTTGGCTGTTGTAATGCTTACCCAAAGCTGGTCACGGTGCGTTCGCTGAGCTTCGGTTGGGGAGTCAATCTTGGCTAAACGTGCATAGTTAACTAGTCGCCTATATTGCCTAACCCATTGGCCATGCTGCTGGTTAAGCCCATGATAGGTTGGTTGAAACTCTCCCTCCCTTGACTTTCGTAAGGGTGCTGAATGTTCTGGAACCCATGTGACTTCAAGCGTGGATGCTCTGCCCTTGGCTGCTTTTGGAAGGGCTACTTTATTTTGCTGGGCTAAGGATTGATCAACTGCTTTTTCTACTTGGTGCATAAGGGCTGCGTATGCTTTGGTCGGATCTGGCTCATCCGTTGGGGTTTGAAAATTAGCTTCAACCTGTGTGGCTGTCACTTCCTTCCATGGGATAGCGGCTGGTTTTTTCCACAAAGGCACTAAAGGTGGTGCTCCCAACGGATGAAACTTGGCAATCAGGACCGAATGGTCTGCAAACCAGTCATGCTGGACTTCCACATCTTTGAGGTACAAGGCTAGCTGTGGGCTAACATAGAGATGATCTATGGTACTTTTAAGCTTGCATGTAGGTTGGATTGCCTTGCCTAGCGTCTGTTGGGCCCACGTTTGGACATTGACCCAGCCTGCATCTGCCCAAAGTTGCATATTTTGGAGTCCTCCGTCAGGTTGGTTAAAATCACCCCCAATGAACCTTAGTCCCTGGCTCTGGTGGACCAGGCGGTCCGTCACATGTTGGCATTGAGCATCGGTTTGGGCTTTTGACTCATGAAGTTGTGGGTGAGTTGCCACTCCATAGATTACGCCACCTTGGATCCACCTTTCTCCCATTTGAAAACAGGCTACATGGAATCGATTTTGTCGCCATGCTTCATCTGGCCAAGTTGCTGTCATTGCCCTATGTGCTGTGTCGGTCAGGAATCCGACTCCACGGTGCTTACCCCCTATTGCCGAAACGGTCTGGGTGCGTAAGGGAACTGGGGCACCCAACTGTGCGTGCAGTCCAGTTTCATGGAACTTTAATTGTTTGTTAAATTTTGCTGCACCGTCCATACTGAATGGTGACCCTTGGGAAGTTGGGCCAATAAGTGAGCTTTGTCTAAAAGTCCCGTCGGATTTAGGCATCCAATGATACACTCCCCTTGAGGTGGACCTGGTACGGATGCCTCTCCGATGCGGCACATGCATAGGAAAAAGCTGAGGATGAGCTGCAAAATGCGTGTTGCTCCTGTACATTTTCTCGGGTGATGCGGTATTTGTCATTCATTGGTTCGTTGTCGTTTGCTGAACAGCTGTTCGATGCGTTGCATCTGTTGCTCCAACTTCGCCTCGAGGGTTGTTTGGAAAACCCCTTGCTGAGCATCAACTTTCTGGTCGAGGCTACACAACTGCGATTGGACCTGCTGATGTTGGGCGGCCATTTCATGCTGATTGGCTGCGACGACTTGGCCAAGTTGTTCAACCTTGGCTTCAAGGGCTGAAACACGGTCTTCTGCCTGATTTGTCATGGACACATCAGCTTGCTTTACCTTGGCCAATACGGTTTGCTCAATCCTGGTTTCCAATGAGGCTATTTGTCCTGTAGGAATTTCACGTGTTGGTCGTGTGCTTTGCCATGGGTCATGATGAAGCCATGGGTCCTCAGTGGGCATGCTTGGTTGGCTTGCTTGCAAGGCTTGGATGGTCTTGGATGATGCTAACACCGTGGATGGTGGGTCATATCCTTGTTGCGTTTTTTCCTCTGGCGAAATCAAGACATCACCATGCGACAACTGGAAAATCCAGTGGCTGGGTGGCTCGGATGCTTGGACCAACCACATGACCCCTGACCTGTCTTTGGCTTGGCCTTGGGGCGCCAATGGTCGTGCTTTCCATTGCCATTTCGAAAAAACATGGATGAGCGACTGCTTGGTTGATCCAAAAGGCATGGGACCTACCCGGTACTTGACGAGGTCTACACCGGGGATGTACACAAGGTCTGGGCGATGGAGTCTGTGTAGCTCTTCTGCCTTGGTTGAATCCACCCTGAGTCCATAGCGATCTGCTTGGCGGACAAGCATTGTGGGTACCTTAGATGTCTTCTGGCTGACTTGGGCTTCGCCAAAACTCTTGCCAGGAAGCCAGACTACCTTGAACTGATCATGAGGATTACGTCCATCTGGTGATCTAGGCTCTAGGTAAATCCCCTGAGTTCCATTTGCCTGGAAGAGCTCATCGCAAATTTGCTCATTGATGCGCAAGTTGACACTGAACATGGCTGCTTCCTCTGGAGCTGTCTTGGACATCCGTGTGGACATGAATTGGCGATCCCATACATCAATGATGTCGGCCTGTTGGACATTCCTGAACGGATCCATCTGCAAAAGGCACTTGACTGGGCTTTTAACAAATTCTTGCCACTGTCCAGCAAACTGGTCCTGATATACCACTACCCTCACGACCTGATTGGGAACCTCTGGCACAGCAATGGCCTGGGCTGGCATGTTCCTGCTCACTTCCTGTTGGCCAAGTTGCACCATGGCTACCTTGATGACCATGGGATCTTGAGTGTCACGACATTGGACCGGGACTTTAAGGACTTTGTGTTGAGCTGGCAGACGTCCATCCTCGTGTTCCAGGATCAACAGCGCTGCTCCATGCGGGCTCAGTGGTTCTGACAGGCTAAAGTACGGCAGGACTTCGGCTATGTTGACTATGGCCACGCCTTTACACCCTGGCTTGATGTTGGATGAATCAATCTGACCAAGTTCTTCTCCGTCAGCTTGGCGAAAGACAGCATTGGGTACTGTCAGCTGTTAAGATCGAAGTTGCAATGGCACTCGCTGAGCTGGCTTGTTCTTGAGCTTGTTCGCTTTCTTTCCAATTGCTTTGGATTCTCCTGCTTTGCGTTGGATCAAGGCTTTGAGTTCGTCGGCCAAAACAACCCGAATTGGTGGTTGATGCAAGCTTGCACGTGACTTCAGGTCGGCCCATGGTCTTGGGGATGTCAAAATTTGGCCAATTGCTTGGGTTCCTAACGCTTGGGTGAGCTGTTCTGCACACTCTTTGTCCCGGGCTGGTGCCACCCCATGCGCAGTCACCAGTGCTTGGAGTTGATCTCGTTGCGACTGCATTCCTGCAAGTGGCAATGGTGTCATCAGTATTTTATCTACTGCTCCAGTGCTGATCAAATCTTTGTGAAAGAGTTTTCTCCATTGCAGTGCCTGGTTGGCTGTGAATGGGACACTAGTGTCTTCGTCTAGGAGCACGGATAGAAGCCACCCAACCGTTTGGAAACCACAATCAGCCGGGAATGCCTTGGGCATGGGCTTGGTCATGACGTGCAATGCCTGCCTCCCTAATCCTGCTTCAAGCATGCTGGACACAAACTCCTGCTGCATTGGAGCTGTATGGATGTGAATGTCTGGCCCTTTGACTGCAACAACCACAGGGAACCAGTGGTGACGGTGTCGAATGGCACAAGTTCTGACGTTGGTGTCTTGGTCAGTTCCTGCTTCCCGGATGGCTTTGAGGATGAAATCAGTAAATACTGCTGGATTGTCGATGCTTTCAGGTAAGTCAAGGATACCATATGTTGTGCCTGGTGAATAACATTCGAGCATGTAAAGATAGTATTCCATCTCATCCCTAGCTACCCACCCCAATTGCTGCCAGAGTGCTTGGCCTCTTGTGATGCCTTGCAGGATCGGTGGATTGACTTCCTTTTCCGACTGTGTCACCACTTGGCAAAGGTCCAAGACATACATTTGATCTTTTTGAAGTTGATCCGACTGGTCAACCGATCTTCCCATGGCTGTGCTGACTGTACACTTGTGAGCTTGTTCTGAGTTCACTGAGGCTTGGACGAGGTCAGCTACTGTCATATTGGGATCTGTGCTGATCGAGAAAGGCAGTTCAGCTGGCGTGACAACCTGGATCATGATACTGTCATATTTCGGATGTTCACTTTGTTGTGCTGGGGGATTCGATCTGGTTGCACATCCAATTTCACTATTGGTGTCATGAAGGACCACTGGGAAGCCCCCACACCCTAAGCGTGGAAGGGGCTTACCATGCACCTGGGAGATCGGGCTGTTATCATCAGTGTCAGATTCATGATGAGATGCTGCTGTACCTGACTTGCCTGCTCTGGATCCTGTGGCTGTCTTGGATGTTGCTTCGCCAATCTGTTCAACTAAGGCACTGCCCGGGATGGTAGCTTCTGGCATGGGCTCATGGTTAACTCGAGCCAGGTTTTCTTTCACATTGCCTGGGCTGGTAGGCATCGCTTCCTTGCTGACTCCTGATTCTTTTGGCTACTGGGTCGTGGGAGTCAGATGATCTTTTGACTGCAAAACCTGGCACTGCCCCTGCTTGGAACTGTTCCCCTGTGGTGGGCACGGCTGCTGTTTCCAATGCTTGAAGGACTTGGGAATCGAATTCCGGATCATCATAAAAATCTTCAACGGTGGTGACCTGCTGTGGTCGTGGGTGGTCTTTCTGAGATCCTGCATCTGTGTCGTCCTCCGGCTGGGGAGAAAAAGTGCATGAACTACTGCAGCTTCGGCGTGTCCTGATGACGGAGAGTCTTGCTGATCTGCCAATGCTGCTGGGTCTGGATACGGATCTTGTTCACACACTGCTTCTTCAAGGACACTTCCATGATCCCCATTGTGGTCATCACTGCGTTTGGTTCCATCTTGACACTTTTGGGAGGGGTCCCCACACCCTAAGCGTGGAAGGGACATTGCACGGGTGGGGTGGGGGAACTGCAAGCTGCCTGTTCCTGTCAAAATGGCACGAGTGCTATTATCATGCTGTCTTGCTCTGTTCGTCGGGGACACTTGTGACTGGTCTTGATCTACTATTGGTGCGGCAGCTTTGCTCGGATGCTTTGCTGCTTGGTGTCCCAACATGTGTCCATGCTGTGTCTCCTGTCTTGATTCAAGCTGGGAGTGGTCCCCACACCCTAAGCGTGGAAGGGACTTGTCCAGATAGGCTTCGTGGCTGCTACCTGTGGTTCCCGGTGCTTGGTGAACTGCAGGTTTGCTAGGATGCTGCTGTGCTGCTGTGCTGCTGATTGTTTGCTTCTTGACTGAGGCAGTTACGCTGTTGACGGGTTCGGCAAAATGCTCGGTTGGTGCTGTTTCGATTCCCTGCTTTAACTTGTTTTGATCAGATATCTTTGGGCTTTTCTCACCTGGTTGGGAGGGGTCCCCACACCCTAAGCGTGGAAGGGACTTTGCACGGGTGGGGGGGTTCATCATGCCATCACTTACTTCGGTAATCTCAAAGCAGCTGACTGTGGCGTGTTGAGGCAAACCATCACTGTGACCCTCTCGTGTTGTGTCCATGCATGACTGGGATACTCTGGGACCAATTTTGGATTGGTCCGTCTGGTTTTCTTGCACCGCACCAGCATCCAAGCCTCCACACCCTGGCCGTGGAAGAGGCTTGGCTACTGGTGTGACTGGTGCGTCACTTGGTTGTGCATTGTTGGTCGGATGCTGGAAGTCACCTTTGGCGACTAACGGCTGTACACTGTCTGGCTCGGATGCATCACCGGTGGAATTCTGCGCATCTCCATGGCTGTCTACGGAAGGTGGCTCAGCTGGATCGGCTTGGATGTCATCCGGCAGTTGGAAAATCCAGGGCCTATCCAAACTTTCAATCTCTTGATGGAACAGCTTCATGGGTTTGGTGTATGCATGCACATTCCACCTTTGATCCCTGGCTACCAGCAACTTTCTGCAGATCTGGGCAAGGACATGACGCGGACACAGGTCGGTCGGATGCAGGCTGTTCTGTCCTACTTGGGCGATGACATTTGCAAGAACCCAGGCTCCCTGAAGGGGTGATGCAAGTTGGCCTACTCCTGCAAGTTCCAAACGCACTGGCACCTGGGCTGATGGTTCAACATGGGCAGGGTCGAGTCCATTAAGAAATGCAACTTCCTGGGGGTGTGGATGACGCATGGCCTGAAGTTCTGGTGTACCCCATTTTTCTACATAGTCAAGTGGGATCAGAACTGCATACAAACCCCTTGTGTCCAAACGTTCTTGGCTGAAACCTTGTGACCTGCATCCGCACAAACATGCAACTACTTGTGAACCCCAAGAGTGCGTCGCTGTGGGCATGGCTTTGTACATATCGAGGATTTTGAACCCTCCCTTGGCTGAGTAAAACTGACGTAGTTCATACTTTGACAGTGCAAGCTGCTGGAGCTGGCTTTCAGGAAAACTCAGCAGTGCTTTCAGGACATGGATGATGGTTGGTTCAAACCGCAAAACCGGCATTCTTGGGATGGGACGGATGCACAACGCTGCATGGGCTAAGATTGCCCACCATCTGGTTCGACGAGCTGGCCATGTTTCATGTAACATGAGTACAGTCTGTTGCATTGTGAACCCAATCTGACTTGCAAAAGCTTGTAATTGGTTTTGGACCCAATCTGACTTGCCCGCTTCTTGGGTACATTCCAAAATGATTGCATACTTCCCAAAAAATACCCCATCAATAGTGTTCCTGGTAGTGAAGCACTTCGGGGATCTTTCTCCTGTCTTTCGTCCCCTAATTTGGAAAATGGTTGACATGATATGCCTGCTGACAACGTGTGAGACCACTGAGTATGCTTGGCTACTGCATGGATGGTCTGTACATGGTTGACATCACCTCGGATGCATGGGACGGATGATCGGCTGCTCTTCCATTGGCAAAACTGCTCATTGCCTTCCACATGGCAAATGATCTCGGCTCCGGTTTGTTCAAAACCAGTGGCTACTGCACCTATGCCTGAGCATGCATCAACAACCCGATACAACCCTGACATCTCTGGGTCAGGGCGGCAAAAAGTCCTGGTGTCATGTGACATGGTGATCCACCACTGTCCGTTCCTTCTTTGCAAAACCCCTTGCAAAACAGTATGACGTGGATGTCCTCTTTGAAGGATGCAATCTGTCAAACCCTGTTGTTCCCGCAGTAGAGTCTTACAGAGATGATGGCCCGGTTGATAAACAACTGTTGTAAGCACCACATTGATGGTCTTCCCCTCATGTTGATGGGTAAACTCAGGTTCCAAATCACATGTGCAAGCTTCCATGGCTACAAATCGCCCAACGTTTTGTCGGAATAAGCTCACCTGCTGGAAGGATGTTTGGGCCCGAGCTTCTTATTAACTATCTATCTGGGTAAATTAGAATAATTCACTAATCTGAATTAAGGCCATTTGGGGATGATTCCCCTTACTAACCATGATTCCAGTGAGGTCGTAGTGAGGTCGTTATAATTTACCCAGATCTATGTATCTGGTTGGTGGTGCAATAACCATCCTGAAACATATGAGTTGAAAATCAATGGGAAGGATGACATCCCGTATATGAAATGGAAAAAAATGTTTGAAACCACCAACCAGGTATGATTAATTATCTAATATTGACTATCTATATCTACATATATCTAGCATAAATCCAATTGTAAACATATATTCTTGTAAACCAATTTAGCTAATAATCTTGGGCCGCATATTGCAAAAACATATGCGAATAGCGGACAGTTACTTGGAATCAAAGTATGGGTACCCTCTTGCAATTGAACATGGCTGTGGGAAAAACCAAAACTCCTCTTCACTTCAATAAACAAGATTGTCAAGCTTGTCAAACTGCAGACGGGAAAAAGACTATTTCACCACAGAGCTGCTATCACGAGAACCAGTTTCGACCGTCAAGGTCTTGTTCAACCCTGGGCTCTTTGAGGCAAAATGCCTGCAAATGAGCAAAATCGTGCTGAATTGTTTTTAAATTTAAAAACGCAGACCCCTCCCACCACCCTGTCTGTGCGCAGGAGCTACTTCCAATTGTCATGGTAATGCAGTCTGAAAAGATTTTTCTGTACAGAAAATGCCAAGTTGATAACAACGTCATCTGAAAAAATCATCCTCAATGAGTCGGCATGTTTGTCGAAACATTGTTTCAGGGTACGTTTTGGAACTGAGCTGCTGTACCTAAGGACAGTAAAGAACTGTCTTTTCTTTACTTTTGGTTTACTGCCTCCGTGCAGTTTTACAAGAGTATCGCAAATGATCTTCCAAGTGTCCGTGAGTGAGTAACCTCTCATTGAAAACTTACTAGCAAAGAACCTCAAATGCTTCATCAGGTCACTTTTGGACTTGTTGATTCTCCACATTCGATGAGTCTCGCCACGTATGATGCTCGCTGCAATGGACTTTGGGTGACAGCTTGCCTGGGGAACGTAAAGGTAATTGTTCAATGGCTTTCTGTATGCTTCCCACTGCATCATCCCACTGCAATGAAAAAGCTGGACGTCCAAAAACGCAACAGATTGTTCTGCTTCATGCCGACGCCCACCACGACTAGCCACTTCCCAAACTAATTCAGGCCTCCATGAGTTTGAGTCCGTTGGATAGAATCAATGTCTGAAACACAGACCACTGAATCATCAACCAGCCTAGCGTAAAAAGCAATTTGCGAAGCATGGTTTTCCATGACCAGGGTATCAACATGGCTGACATAAATATTCGCCAAAAACACACCAGGAGGAATCCCAGTAGCAATGCCGAACGCTTGATAGGCTTCACCACGGTGCACAATGAACTGATTCCGCAACACCACTTGCAACAAGCTAACGGTGTAGACAGCCTTTCTGCTGCCGCAATAAAAGCGGAGGACATCATTGCTCAATACTTCTAGCAAATGGTCGGTGTTGATGCTAGGGTACAGATTTTTGATGTCAACTGTGGCAATCTCAAAGTGAGATGGTACATGTTTGGACATGTTTGGACATCTTCTGTAAAAACTCAAAGCTGCTGGAAGCCACATGCAGGAGATTGTTCTGGATAGGCGCAAGGACTTCGCACAAAAAGAGACAAGCAGGAGCCAACCAACTGTAAGAAAGGTTTGCTATAGGTCTACCTGTCATCGGTTGCTTGTGCAGTTTAACTCTCAACCTGAAAGAACCTTCTCCAGCTTTGAAAATCTGATGTAGTATGAACTGCACCGTTTTGTCTGAAACCACACCAGTGTACGCAGCTTCTCTTGTGACACACTCCAGCAAGCACCGGGCTTCAAAGCTTCTAGCTTTGTAAACATCTGGCGCAAGTCTTGCAAAACCACTGCTCAAGAGACGGTTGAGTTCTGTGTCCACCCATTCTCGTGGTATGATACAATCTCCAAGGCCAAGGCCTTTGTCGGCATCAACAATGACCAGGTTGTTTCTATGCAACTTCAGCCATTGCCTTGCTTTGCAATCCAGCCAAGTGTAGTTGCGCTTAATTGGTCTTGCAACAAACTCATCCAAGACAGACTGACGAAGCAAACGGTTGAGCCTGGCCACCTGTTCATCTTGAGGAGGCTTCCATTCTGAGCGGGTGTGCTGCTTGGTCACTTGCTGTTGGGCAAGTGAAGGCTTTGACTCAAAAAACTTGGCAGTGTGCATCTTGACTTCCATCTTGTCAAGGCTGCGCATGACTTCTGCAAGGCTGCATTGGTGTCTGTCCAAAATGTACGTGCTGCCTTTGTTGAGGTACAACTTAACAAAATCGGGCAACACGAATTCAGGAGGCATGCGAGAGTGCACGCTCTGTCTGACGGTTCTCATTGAAAGAGAACTCATTGTGATACAAAAAGATCTACTGACGCAATACTTGGCAAAATTGATCGACTGCAAATCTGAGTTCCAGTAGCTCTTGCACCGTCTCCTTGATGGACGGCTGGAGTGGATGGAAGGGGGCAACTGTCAAGAATGCCGGCTGCCCTTGAAGCTCACTGTCTTCTTCAAGATGCTCTTTGGGACATCACCTCGGTCACGAGACATGTTTCCACGTCCCTTGCCTTTGGAGCGAGGATGTCCCTTGGCCTTCCCTTTGCCTTTGCCCTTCCACTGCGTTTGGCTTTTGGAAGATCCCCTGCATGAGCGACCTGAAGATGCCCTGGAAGAACGCGATGAAGCAGACGGTCGGGACGTGGAACGATGGGGCGATTTGGATTGTCCACGTGAGTGTCCTGCAGATCTCTTCGACGCGGATCTTGCGTGCCCGCGACCTTTTGGGTGCGGTGTTGCTTGGCGTCTCCTTGTAGTAGTGGACTTCCGGGCGAGTTCATCTGTGAACTTGATCTCAAAGTGTTTGTTCAAGTCAGGAAACTTGCGAACTAAAGCAGCTAACTGACTGGATTTCTGCAATTCAACACGTTTAGCTTTGACACCGTCGGCTTTGCTAACTTGCACCACGTGCTTGTCAAGCTCAATCAGTGCAATCAGCATGTGCGGGTCCATGGACTGAAATCTTGTTTCAGCATCCAAGAGGGCGGATGCTTGCTGTTTCCTTGCCTCAGCTGCCTCGGACAAACGACTCTTCATTCTAGGAATTTCATGACGAATCACTAGCTCCATGAACGACTTGCAAACATTCTGGGTGTGCAATGAAGCTTCTGCTGTGAGAAAGTTGCCGTACTTCCCTTTCCAGTCTTCGTACAGATCGCTCACATGCTGGCGAACCCTGCCAGAGTCAACTTTCTGTCCAAAGAACTGAAGAGCACGCTTCTGATGCTCAATGATGAAGGACTGGCATTCCAAAGCATGTCTTTTGCGCATTGCTTCCCAAGCTGCATTGAGGTCATAGATGGAGTCGCTGTCTGCTGCTGGGTCTATGCCTAACACAGGAGTAGCAACAGATAGATACTCATTTGGCCATTGCCATTGGCGTTGTGCTTCTTGCTGGAACTGCTTCATGATGGCATTGTCGTCAATAATCTTCTGATACTTTTCTCGCAGCTCCGTTTGTGTAGCAAGATGGCTCAAATCTTTTTTGAAGCTTGCTTTCCAACGTGGCATCACCTCACGCAATGTTGGATCCAAACTTTCTAAAGCCTTCTCAGGGCTCTGGAAAGACTGTTCTACCAGAATCTTACCCATACTCCAAGGCTGGCCATACTCCAAGCCAAAATGGCTGAAGCACCCTAAAGGCTGTATAATGGTGATATTCGTGCATCGTATGGTATGCGATGAAGCATCGGTATGCGTTACCCCTGTAGGTAACCTGGACTTACTATGTGGAGTACGATGTTTGCACGGTATGCGTTAACTTCGTGGAGTGCGTTCCCACACAGGTATGCGGATTGAGCATGCCCATTTCAAGTTTAAGGGTATTGTCCAGGCACTGCCATGATAGGCGATGAAGTTCAGGTATGCGTTTTCTCTGTAGATAGCCTAGAGCCACTATATGTGGGGTGTTAGGAGTACGATGTTTGCATGGTATGCGTTAACTGTTGCGGAGTGCGTTCAATTTGTGGAGCGTGTTAAACTTGTGGAGTGCGTTCCCGCTCTGGTATGTGGAGTACGATATTTGCGTGGCATGCGTTAACTTTCCCAATTTGGGCGACCAGGGGTTAGAACTGTTGGCTACACCTTGTGTCAATCATGTTCTGACGCAGCATTGCAATTTGCTCTTCCAGCAGTGCTATTTGTCTTGCCATCATCTGCTGATAAGTCTGCGTGGAAAAAGCATTGGGCTGAGCAGACAACAAAGGCTGACTAGCTGCTGCATGAGGTGGAACGGAATGGTCCTGACGAGTGTTGGACCGTGATCTCATCTCAGCTTCTGATCGGAACTCAGTACGTCTGGTCAGGCCTGGAGGTCCAGGAACATGGGTATCTGCAAGTTCATGTAGCATAGCGACAATCTAATTGAATGGTACAACACTTCAATGAACAAGATTGTCAAGCTTGTCAAACTGCAGACGGGAAAAGGACTATTTCACCACAGAGCCGCTATCACGAGAACCGGTTTCGACCGTCAAGGTCTTGTTCAACCCTGGGCTCTTTGAGGCAAAATGCCTGCAAATGAGCAAAATCGTGCTGAATTGCTTTTAAACTTAATAGCAATTCAGCATGTTTTTAAATTTATTTACATATATCTAGCATAAATCCAATTGTAAACATATATTCTTGTAAACAAATTTAGCTAATAATCTTGGGCAGCATATTGCAAAAACATATGCGAATTGCGGACATTTACTTGGAATCAAAGTATGGGTACCCTCTTGCAATTGAACATGGCTGTGGGAAAATCCAAACTCTTCATCGGAAAGTATGGGACACTCATCGAACTCATGTGATTCTCCATTGCCATGTAATCTACTGGAGAGAAATCACAAAAAAAAGCTTTTTTTTAAACAAGAACACTATACAAAATGGCCACAACTGAGAATTCTTTTCGCACAAAAAAAACGCGTTACAATCGCATCACCAGCACAACACCAAGCGATCCAAGCGTCAAGGGCTTGCGAGTTCAAGGGCCGCATCATTGGATTCGGCATCATTGGTCTAGCTGCTGGAAATGGCAGGCCCTGCGGTTTTTCGCGTCAGGAGTGCAAGGAGAGGTGGTCAAATGGTCAAGAAACACACGCCAGTTTTACTGTGGGAAGCCAATGTTTGACAAAAAATTGGCTATGTGTGAGTTGTTGATTGATTATATCATCATTCCAATGGATATAAATTATATGCACAATTGGGTAATATCAGGGGCCGTAATTGGCTAATGCCTTGCCTAAAATGGGTTGCATTAGATTAGAACAAATCGAAGAAAACGCATGTTCATTGTTGGGTTTTGCACCTTAATATCCAATTATTATGACATATTGGAAGAATTATATCTGAAGGACATATCCACATATTTTTCAAATATCCACATGTCCAATCATTTGAGATTCATATCCACCTCTTAGTAGCTCCAGCTCTAGTGATCCATCCGCCCATTATTTTTTCACATATATAATCAAGGTTTCGTTAAGTATTTGCGTATAGGTAGTACATATAGTAATATATGATATATACAGCCAAGCATCCGGATTTTTTCTAGTTACCGAAATTGTGTCCAACATGTCTCCAAAATTGAGGACACGTGAATATATATATATTGTTTGATCTGCTAAGAAAAACACCATATTCAGATACATTAAACAACCTATTGACATACCTGAAAACATATGAAAAAATACTTAGACCTTCTAAGCACCCATGAAAATTGCGGTCCCAGTCGCAAGGGGTTTTTGTTAGCACATTTTTCGAGGTGCTTGGATGATGGTCTATGTAGATCAATACCTGCCAAAACATGCTTTCATAGTCTTCGAATGTCTTCAATGTACTTTAGTACTTTTTACAATTTCTCAAAGGTATCTTATAGAGTTAAGATAGGGTAAAGAATAGTTTTAGGATTATTTTAATGATAAGGTTTGTATTTTTTGATCTGTAATTGTGCATGGTATCTGCTACATTTTGGCATGTTTACCTTCCATTCTGCACGGTATTTGCTTTTTTGGCACTTCAACTGCAACCTCTCATCTCGCATGGTATTTGCTACGTGGTGGTAGTTCAAACGGTCATGTCGGTTTCTTTAGGGATCTTTAGGGTGTCATTCAGGGTCTCTTTGGGGTATCTTTAGGGTTTCATTTCGTTTTTTTTAGGGTTTCATTTAGGGGTTTATTTAGGGTTTCATTTTGGGGTGTCATTTAGGGCCTAGGGCGTCTTTAGAGTTTCTTTAGGGTTTCATTTAGGGTTTTTTTAGGGTTTCATTTAATGGGTTTCTTTAAGGGTCCTTTCGAGTGTGATTGAGGGTTCCATTTAAGGTTTAGTTAGGGAGTCATTTTGGGTATCTGTAGGGTTTCATTTAGTGCATTTATATAGGGTTTCTTATTGGGATTTTTGTCAGGCTGTCTTTCGGTTTCATCTTGGGTTTCTCTAGGGTTTTCATTGAGGATACAAACAGGAGAGAATAAAGCACAAGAAAAAGAAAAGCAAAGAGACAGTAAAGAAAGGACGCAGAGAAGCAGAGAAGCAGAGGAGCAAGAAGAAGTAGAGCAACAACAACGCATGACTGCGGAAAAAGAAAAAGTAGAAGTAGAAAGGCACAGAAGAAGAAAAGCAGAAAAGCAGAAAAGCAGGAAAAGCAAAACGCGGGAAAGAAGAGAAGCAGAAAAAAGAGAAGCAAGAAAAGCAGAGAAGCAGGAAAAGCAGAGAAGCAGGAAGGGCAGGAAAAGCAAAAAGCCAAAAAAACGAAGCAGAAAAGCAGAGACGCAGGAACAGCAGAAAAGCAGGAATCCAAAAGAATACCTAAACCGTACCAAAAAAATAACTCCTAAAATAAATAGCACTCTTTAAGAGAATGTCCCGAGTCATCATGGATGTTGGTAATCCCTTCTTCGAGGTGCTTGGAGGGTTAAGTATCTACATGGTTCTGTAAATATATTTTTATATACACACATATGTATATATATATATATGCATTTGCATGTGACATATCCGAACAACTAAAAAAAGTTTCTATTAAGTTAATTTACTATTTGTTTGTCATACATGTATATACATATACATATATACATATATGTCCAACATATTTCATACCTTTAGGTCTTTATGACCGTGTTTCCAAGCCACACGGCCTGGGGTAACAAAGGCATCCCTCGTGGTCCGACTGGCATCGCCGGCATAGCCATGGGCATCGCTGGCATCCTTGGGTGCAGCTCTCAAAACGGGATATGACTGGCTTTAGAATGGGATGTATGTATATATATAATAATATATATATGTGTATATATATATGTATATATATATATACATATGGAATATATATATATGTATACATATATACATATGGAATATATGTGTATATATGTATATATATATACTGTATATGAATATATATATATATATATATGTATACATATATACATATGGAATACATATATATATGTATATACATGGAGTATGTATACATATATAATAATATGTGTGTATATATATATGTATTATGTAGATTAAATAGGATAAGTAGAGTTAATCCACTTATTTCACTGGGGAAAACTAACCCACTTACTAAGTGGGTTGATCCATCAAGTATGTGTATGCAATTATATACAATCAAATATCGAAGTGTCCTAAAATGGGGGTACCCATTTTATCATCCAAGTCAATAAACCATAAAATAGTATTGAAACCCGTGGTTTTTGGGATCCCACATTTTAAGAACCCCCGATAATTAACATCCTGTACATATGAGCAACATTTATATAATCATATATATATATGCATATTGATATGATTTGTATATACATAAATATATATATACATACATAATTATATAGATAGATACCTCCCAAACAGGCGTTTATAAATGGAATAAAGAAAACGTAGCCTATGGATTCAGATACGTCCTGCCAAGGGACAATTCACCCGGCAACTGATACCCCAAATACTGCCAAATACTAGGTATTCGAATCCATGTGGATAATATTGTATGTAAAACAACGCATATATCATATGAGATTTAGGTATATTTAGGTGTCCATGATGAGGTTTTTTCGATGGGGATACCACTGGGATATTACAATGAACCAACATGTGATAGGACCAGGATGTGTAACACTGGGGAAATGATGATCTCATAGATCGGCCAAGAAAAATACGGCCGAGGTATCTGCAGAAAATCCCCTATTTGTGGTGAGTTTTCACGAACTCAATTTGCTGAACTATATGAACATATGGGAAACTGATGATTTTGTAGGGCACTGACCAACCATGGGGAGGAATTTCATAGGGATATACTGGGAAGATCACAAGTTCGGACAGTTGGGTGGTACCCATCTTAGGAGTTTAAAACCTCTAAAAACATGCTGATTCACCATCCAAGCAGGGGTCATTTTAGGGAAACTGCTGATTCACCATGAAATCTTGGGGCCTTTTTTCAAGAGGAAAACATATTATATTAAAGATCATGAACGCCTTAAATCTTGGGCTTGAAGTCACCACAATTAAGCTCTTGCATTTCCATGATGTGGACAAAAAGGACCCTAAGAGGGCTACGAGTTGATTCATAACACAATCAAACTATGGATATGTCATATATGTCCACAGTACATCCCAGTTTAGCCCATTTCTAAACCAATCATATCTGTAATATTTATATATTATATCTGTAACACCTTCCAGTCATAAATATTGAAAAGCATGGTTTTCCGTTTGGACATGATCTACGATCTACATTCATGGTGGATTTTCCACATAAAAACTGGAGGGTACAAAGTGGGCACCCCCAGCGAAAATGGTTGGTTTATAATGCCATAAATCACTAAAGTTATGACTGCCATTTAACTCCAATGTCGGGCCCATTATTATAAGTTGCTTTACACTTATAAATATCATAAAACATAATTATTGGAGTCTTGTTCACCAACTGAACTATCGTTTGGGCCACAAAAAATCCCTGTCTACGACCTTGTTGCCAGGGCACCCCGGAAATCCCGCGGCCATCGGCGGACGCATGGGCATCATCGGTCGCATGTTCGGCGGCATCCTCAGAGTCCGATGCTTGGGAGGTCCTGGTGGTGCTGCCACCATGGCTATTTCACCAAAAACCTGATGGCTGGTTGGTGGTTGAGCCACCCCTCTGAAAAATATGAGTCAGTTGGGATCATTATTCCCAATACATAGAAAAATAAAATTCATGTTCCAAACCACCAACCAGATGGTTTCACCCTTAAAAAACAAGCATGAAATTTCACGGGATTTTGGTACCTCAATTCGTTCGCGATGTTGGCTAGTTGGCGCACCTTATCCATGGTGCTGGAATATTTACCAACATTTGCCCTAAAAATTACCCAGTTTTGTTGGTGTATATTCCAGCACCATGGAGCATGTGGGATACAACAGCTAATGGTAGCAAGAAGCAACCAAAATATATAAACTGGGTGCGATCACCTTGTAAAATTCAAACATCCCCCAGATTTTTGGACCCCGGCCCCAGAATGGACAGATCCAATACACAACCAGTTTTTTTTGAGTGTATATATATATAAATAAATACATATATATATATTATATATATATATTATGTAATATAGTATTAAAAAAGGACATTGGACGATTGTCGATCAACCATATAAATATCCCATAAGTAACAGATTTATCACGATAAGGCTCTTGAACCGTTTGGGTTAGTCAGTTTAAAATTTGGTTAGTTAGTCTTGGAAATCTTGGAAACCCAAGATGTAAATCAACCAACAGGATTTTTGGTGAGACACGGGCACATTTCAAGTTGGGGTACACCCCAGAAACTCCCTGGGCGTTACTCTGTGGAAAGTGACAAGCCTGTTCTTGACGCTTCTCAGCGAATGTTTCGAACAGACTCCCGTTCAATGCCCCCTGTGAAAAACATAATTCTTTGGGAAGCCAAAACGCCCCAAAGCATCCTAAAGCACTCTTTTTGGAAGTGCTGTTCCAGTTACAAGTGGATGTTTAACTATAGCTAAGGGCTATAGGGGTTATATCCCAACTTATGGGCTTAAGAACCATGACTATACCCAGAAAAGCAACCTCAACTGCACCCACAACGTATGATGCGAACGGTTCCAAACGAGATCGGACCCGCTGGGTTTTCCTCTGTCCCCAGAACCGCCGAATCGCAACCCGCAACCACTCCGAATCAACGTTGGTTTCAAAATTGCGAGACGCCCTGTTTTACATGTAATGTGGGATTCACCCAATGCCATCAACAAACAGTTCAGGGATGGTTTATCATTGGGCTGAGAAATACCGCATTGGTTGTCTTGCCACTTGCGTCTCATCCCTTATTGCCTTAATTGAAAACACGGTTGACCATTCTCTACTTCGTTCTTAGCCGTTTCTATTGGACATATCCGGGATCTGCCATTCTTGCTGGATGCCTCTATATCTTCCCAATTATATACCTATCTTATATAGAATAATATAATAATAATAATATAATTATATATATATATTCCATTATATTCCCAAACTATGAATACAACTATCTCTGCAACATAATCCACTCCAAGCCTTCGGGGTTTCTTCCAAGTTATTGGTCTACAAAAAAAGGTAAAGCAAAAAATGGTTTCAGGTACCTAAATCTCAGGGAATTGATCCTGCCATCTCAGGACACCCCAAAAAATAATATCTGCTTGGTGGTGCAATAACCATATTGAAAAATGGTGGTTTAATGGGATATTCTGGTGGTTTAATAGGATCAAATGGGAATTTTAATGGCACTGGGAATACCCTCTGGTTATGATTAACAGTTTGCCATAGAAAATTCCACCCATTTGTAAGAACGGTAAACCATCTATTTCTATGGACCAAAAAGGGAATTCCAACTGGTTGGTGGTTGACCTACCCTCTGAAAAATATGACTTCGTCAATGGGAAGGATGACATCCCATATATGAAATGGAAAATAAAATTCATGTTTGAAACCACCAACTAGCCAAATATTTCCCATTATAGTCCACATGATAACACCTATTTCACCAACCCAGTACCTATGCGCAACTTCGGATGTGATGGTGAGGTCGTCTATACAAAGTGGCCCCCCCAAACGATAGCTAGGTTGGTGAACATAACTCTAATAACGACTACTGTATGGTTTATGATATTTATAACTATAGTATTTACAGGGTTGGTATTATTACAATAAACTTTGTTTAGGTAACACTAATTAAGTATCATTCATCCCCCAGTATGGTCTATGATATTTATATATATATATATAATAGTCTATAATACCCCTACCAAACACCACTAACATCAGATCACTTAAATACTTAAAGGGGGGCCCAGTGATAGTAGAACCACCATGTAGGATACCACCACGGTGACCAAGACAGCCAAGTGTCATTCCGACCCCACCAGGAAATATTCCAGGCACCGGCATGACTTGTTGGCCTCCCTTTGGTCCCTTGCCTCACGAGATCTGCTGTGACTGATACCATGGCGCAAAAAAAAGTGGATCCACGTGGCAACAAAACGAAATAGCATGAAAGTTCCAGTGATGAAAACTGATGGAATGGGTTAGCCTCTGGTAATTTAACAGTTGGTGACCTGGAAAACCACAATTTTTCCAGGTACTGTAAATCAAATCCAATCCTTGGGGTTTCATGCTGCTATTCCGGGGGGTACATTGGATCGGAGAGATACGGAGATATTCTGCTATATTCGGCTACATGTGCGCGTGTATACATATCTCATCATCATCATCATCATCATCATCACCATCACCATCACCATCATCATCATCATCAGCATCATCATCATCATCATCGTCATCATATATATATATATTGCACCACATGGAAAGAGGTGATCTGCCAGCCCAATTCATCCAATTTGGCCTCCTTTTCCTCTACCTTTTCCTTTCCCATCACCTTTGCCAGCTTTTCCTGAGTCCAGATCCACTGGTCAGGGATCAGAATATAGCACCCCCCCCAAAGATAAAGAGTAAACTCCAACTAAACGAATGATAATCCAAACTTCAAACGGAGCTGTCCGTTTGAGGGTATATGAGGCTATTCGGAAATCATCCCAGTCATGGATCGCCATTTCAGTATATTAAACATCATAAAACCTATGGTGACGACTGGGGATCCATTTTAACCCATGCCCAGCGGCCACCCTTTCCATTTATATCGGAGCGTTCACCTTGAACGGAGAAGCGAACGTGAACGGCGACATTGCGACATGGCCGTGTTTCTTGTTTGGGTGCCATATGTATGTCCATTATATGTGTATATAAGTATATATATATATATATATGTATATACAGAGGTACTTATTCATCATTTAGACATTTCAGATTCTTAGATTATGTTCAGAATCTGTGTGATATTGGCAGCCATGGAGTTCCCCTCTTCAGATTCTGTACATCATATGGATCATTTCTTCTGGACCCTTTTGAAACATCGCCCAAACTCAACTGGTGGGTGAACAACCCATAAAGTTGTCACTTCTTCATGATAGACATCAAACTAAGATGATTGCAACTTTGGCTGTGTAAGACCGTCCATTTTAATGCGGATCGTTTGGCTTCCAGTAATGGCATATATTCAAAATCATACACAATTTAATCATAGGATATATGATATATTATATACATACAATACATACACATGTACTAATATACATATTCTGGATAACTATTCTGGATAACTTACATATTACAATCATCGTTCGGCCATAGATGAGGATTGTGCCAAAACATATGGTATAGCTATGGTATAGTAGGTTTTGACCCAAACTGATCTCCGCAAAGACAATCTTGGGTCAAGTTTAAATTCAGGATAGTCACGGATGTTTCTCACTGAATGGATAGTGTCATTCATGTGTTTTTTGTGCCTGGGACACGCTGAGTCTCAACATCTGAACATATCTTTGGAACCACCGCCATTTTTCGCTGGCGCCCCAGGAAAATTCCATGGGATCATCCCGTAGGTGTTCACTAGTGGAAACTGCTTCCAAAACTCCAAGTGGAAAAACCATGGCTAAGAAAAAAAAGGTCGCTGGGAATCGTTCGGTTGACCCAGTTGACCCCTTGATGTTCCATTTTGATCCAATCCTTATACTCCCTAATTTCATATATAATCATATATATATACATATTCTATACTGGTTGGTGGTTGACCTACCCCTCTCAAAAATATGAAAGTCAAATGGGGGTATTCTTCTAAATATATGGAACAATGAAAAATGATCCAAACCTAGAAATTCTTAGTGCAAATTGAAATAACGAGTGAAATTTGGGTTCAAACATCGCATAATTCAGTTTTGCTCTAGAAATTCTTAGGTTTCAGGTTTAGCAGGTATATATATATATATATATATATTATACATATATGGGGGTTTCCTAAAAGAGGGGTAACCCTAAAGCCTAAATCATTTATAGAGGGATTTTCAATGTGTGTTTTTTCATGAAATAAACAATCCAGCTATTGGGGTACCCCCCATGACTATGGGAAAACCATATAAATATGTCTTGCAATGTTTTCTATACATCATGAATACAAGAAAAAAACTCTCACTGCTGGTTGGTAAAACAAAACTCATCTTGATTGGCAATATCGAATATCGCCCTATTTATTGCACCGAATCGTCTCCACCCCATGAGTTGGAAGATGGGGGCCCTATCACTATAGTTAGACATATCTATTTAGTTCCCTGGACCAACTGCACTTCTCAGATCTTCTCAGTCTCAGAAACCTCTTCTTCTCCTCCTCTCAGAAAGCATCACGTTCATTGGCTTCCCTTCAACTTCCTGTCCGTTCCTGGGGGCTGCAGGGCACAGAACTCTGGCGATTTTTGAACCATGGCTCGTGACGATTTAGAGGAACTTTTTTCGGATGAACACCAGGGAAAAGAGAACTGACTAACACTTTTTCGAGAATGGATACTACCTATCTGGGTTATTTCTGACCTTATTATGTAGTTACCATAGGCATTCCTCGCACCTTGCACTGACTAAGAAACTGTGCAGTTCTGACGTCGAATCTGGTGAAGTCAGGAGTCAGGATGGCTGAAATGAAAAATGTCGCTGACGTCACACCGACAAAATTGCTACCCACAAAACCACAATGTTTCAACATGTCCAAAAATGATTCCAATAGAAACCATCCCATATTTGAGCTCGTGTTTTGATATGTTTTGTAGCTGAAATCCCAGACATGTCGGCGTGAACTAAGGCATTTTTGCTGCCGATTTAGTTTTGTATCTTCAAGGTTGACCTTTTCAAACTGTTCAGTACAGAAACATTCAGATTGCTCCATCTACATTATATATATATATGATAAGTAGCATCACTTGACCCACACAAACTGATGGCAATCTCAGGTGATCAAAACATAACCAAGAAAAATCCACCATTTATAGTTCTATGATTCATTTTCCCATGTATTTCACCATCCATTTCCAGTGGAGTTTTTTACCTTTTCTTAAGCAGGGAAGTGATCTATCAATGGACATGGCCCACATTCTACTGCGAAATTCCTGGACTAGCTTGAAGGTATAGTAGCTTCAAACAATTCCTGCCATTTTAATCCATTTTAATCTGGTTGGTGGTTTTAACCATCTTGAAAAATATTAGTCAATGGGAAGGATTATCCCATATATTATGGAAATTATGTTCAGCATGTTCCAAACCACCAACCAGTGTCTATTTTCCATAGAATTCATGGGTCATTTCTCCTATCAAAACATGTTGCTTCCTGCCGTAGCTTCAATGTCTCAATGGCCTTTTGCGCCTCTTCATTGCTCGAAATCCTGGGCCACAAGATATGCTCAACACAAATATGCTGGTGCTGCCAGGGACATTTCTGAAGTTGGGAAAAACATGTTTACATATAGTTTATAAAATTGGAAAACCAATCCGTAATATATCCGTAATATCCAAATCATCAATTTAAGTAGGACTTTCCATTATAAACCATCCATTTTGGGGTATCCATAACAATCACATCCATGATTTGTTTTTCTAGTTCGAGATACCATGAACCGCAACTTGGCTGAACTGTAGTGCCGCGAGGATGGTGGAGGGAATGACAGTGAATCATGAACTTGGATTGGATGGCAACTGTCTATATATATATAATTATATATACATATACGCACATATATATAGATATATATGATATGTATCTAATAAAAAACAACTGGGGTGTTGGTTTGGATGATTGATGTTGTTGTTTTTGATAAGACTGGACACCCTTTAAGGCTGACATCGTGGCGAGTGCCGTTCACGGTGACATCGTGGCTGCCTTGCCAAGGGGGTAACCTCTTCGAAAGGTGCATCCCAGTTGAAAGTTGGTTTATGTTACCCCATATAAATAAATATATATATATATGTTAAATATATATATATATAATGTTATATATATATATATTATGTAATATATATATATATATATTATGTTATTGTGCTATATACGTTTATATATGCACATATACATAGACAGTATAAGTACATGTATATAACATATGTTATACATAGTATAATATATATATATCCAGAATAAATCCATCCTATTGAGCCGAGTGAAGTAAACAAACAGAAACCTCCTAGATTAGATCTAACCCACCTATCATAACCGTCATAACTCATAACCTATCATTAGCTCTCGAACTTAGAGCTTCATCTCCTGTCCCGTGAAGTTGGCACATGTCAACGGCTCGCCAAGTGTCACCACGAAACCAACACCGCGGTGCTTCTTGGTCTCTTCGTCACAGTTCAAAATCACTGCGCTCAACTCGCCAAAAGGCTCGAAGAGCCTGCGGCGAACTGCGATCTTCGGACCTTTTTGAGGCACCAAGAGGACATTTCACCAATTTATGGGAAACTCTGTTGGTTTTCCATGTTTTCCCATAACAATAAGGTGGTTTCTGGTCAATTTTCGCTCAACCCGATTCTAGGAACAGTACTTTTGGTCAACAGCAATGGGCATGTGACCTACTAAACTCGGGATATTCAATATAAATATATAATTATATTTATATATATATAAATGGAATTATCGCAAAATTTTGTGTTTTCACAGGATAGTGTTTTGGCCTCTGGGTACTGAACTATGTGGCTTTCGAGTTGGGATCAAGGGCTTGAAGTTCTAGGATTCCAGGGTCCAGGGCTTGCCACATGCCGACATTGAAGCGCCCTGCAACGAAGAAGCCAGCCGCTGCACTTCCCAAAAAAAGACCAGCAGCAAGGACTGATTGTGCCAGGGCAGGGCCAAGAAGGGCAAAGGGGTTTGATAAGTTTCAGGACTTTGAGCATAACATGGGCCACGATTCTTTCATTAGCCAAGCCACCGCCGCCTGTGATAACTTGGAATGACAATGTTCAAAGGCTGTCATGGGCGACTCTATTTTTCATGGACTACTGTTTTCTTCATCTATTATTGTTGCCAATGGTACTGCTGAGGTTTGGGGTTAGGAAAAGGTTCACGCCGACAGAACAAGTAAAAGTTGTGGTTTCACGCATATTTCACAGCTTGGATATTGTGTCTGGATGCTTTCATAAGCATACAAGATTGTTTCCAAATCGAAAACACAATCCCACCATTGCGGTATATCCCCCTTGCTATCGAAATCATGCTTGGCCATGAGCCATGCATGATACTTGGCTGCAGTTTTCGGCTGAAGTCATTTTGTTCATGCCAAAGCATCTGAAGTGCTTGGATCTCTTAGAGAGAAAGTGCATATGCTCCGAAGGTAAATGTTTCACCCAATTTCAACTTATTCCTCACGCAGTTTCTTCTGAAAGAGCTCGGTTTCAGTCCTTGAACGCACGGGTGAAAGAACCTTTGCTTCCCAGAAGTTTTTTTTGTTCAACGCCTCTCCAACATCTTAAATTTAAAAGATTTCCGATTGTGATTGACTTTGTTGTTGGTGGTTTGGCAAGCAAATTGGTATATGACAGGTTCGTTTCAAGATGCAAGGAAATAGCTAACTTACCCGACATCTTTTATTGTTGTTCAGTCCGCCGCAAAACGCATAAGGAAGCTTTGATCCGAAAGTGGTACAACCTAATAGACGATGATGATTTCGAGGCCGGGGCAGCTGCCCCATCTGCCGAAACTTTGCTGGAAAGTGATGATTCTGACGCTGTTTTGTTGCAAACAGATTCTGATGATGACAACCCTCTTTGCACAGCTTCGGATTTAGACCAGAGTGATCACGAGGCACTGCTTTTACAAAGTGATTCGGAAGAGGGGGCTCAGGAGCCTCCTGCGAAGAAACGCAGATACAAGAAGCGGGCCCGTCAGTCTGTCCAGCTTAAATTTTTGGAAAAAAGCGTTTGCGCACGTGCGCACCAGAGGCTTTATGGGATTGGATCGGGCGCAATGCAAAATCTTCGAGCTGGAAGGAAGGCATTCAACATGCATGATGGCAGGTTGACAGAGCCCAAGCACCCTACTTTGGGCGTATCACTCGGACGCAGCTCAGCCCACACCAAGTGGCCAAACATTCTGAGTTTTTTCTGGATGCTCTACATCAGCGTGGCTGAAATCATGCCAACAAAGTTTGTCATGCCATCTGACGGCAAATACACCGAAAGCTTCATGGAGAAAGATCCAGATTTCGAGGAACGGTACACCAGAGCCTTCATGAGTTCTATCGAGAAGAATTTTGACCTGAGCCCTGCGAACTGTCTACTACCAATAGATTTGTGAGTTCATTTATTTCCCCCCTTAAAGTCTTCCCAGAAACCATGGTTCATTATTAGTAGATAGGGATTACACAGAGCATCTATGATAAGGCGACTGCTTCTGGACCTGGAAGTTTTGAAGGACCCAGGAGGTATCTCGAATGGACCCGGCCGATCGATTTGTTTCTCCAATATCAGCAGTATGCAGAATCGATTGGACAAGCTGCAGCTGCCTTCTCCACCTTTCTTCGGGTATTCAAAGCTGTGTTCAAGACCCATCTCAGATTTCGAGATATAGCAGAACATGCTCAATGCGATGTTTGCTACAGACTGCGTTCCAAAATTAAAAAGGCGAAGACAAAGGCGGAGAAGGATGCAGCGACCCAGAACTATTCCAAGCACTTGCTGTCCCAGTGGTTGGACAGACAGCAGTATTGGGCAATGCGAGCATTGTCCCGTCAGTTCTTTTCCCAACAGTTGCACTTTGCTAGAAGACACTGCCAAACTGATTTGAAATCTAGCCCCCTAGTTCTTATACAGGATGGCATGGACCAAGCGAAACTGAGAGTGCCACGGTTTGGGTACTATCGCATCAGCAAGGCCATGGAGAAAGTGTACAGACCGGCGTTGCATCTTGTTGGGACCTGGATCCACGGGTGGAAGCTGGGACTGTGTGTTACAGATGAAGATGTGAAAAAAATAGTGAAACCATGATCGAGCTCATCACATTGGCATTGAGCAGTTTGGTGGACCAGACCAATTCACTTCCACTGTCATTCCACCTCCAACAAGATAATTGTGCACGAGAAGGAAAAAACCGTTTTGTCATGAACTTCATGCTTTTACTCACAATTCTACAGTGCTTCAGAGCCACCTCCATGGCTTTTCTTCGAAGTGCACACAGTCACGAAGACATTGATCAGTGCTTCGGACAAATTTCACGACTCCTTATGGGAAAGAGGTGTGGCTCTGCAGCCGAGATGGTGGCCCTCATTGCGGAAGCCACAATGGACAGCTCATCTGCTCATGATGGCAAGAGTCGCTTGAGGGCTTCTGTTGTGGAATCTTTCAAAGTTGATGAGGTCTCGGCATGGAAAAACTTTGTGAGTCAAACTGGCCTACGTTTCAAAGGTCTTCGCAGAGTTCACTACTTTCGTTTCTGCATGAGACAAGATCTAGGAGCGGATGTCCTAGACAACGTTGCTGAATTGGAGGAGTTCCATCATTTTTTTCAGCCCCATCCAGAGGACATCTTCTTAGTCACCAAGCGTTGGCTGGCTGATACAGAAATTTCGAGAGCGATTGCGCTGGTGCCAGCCTCCAAAGCACAAGAGATTCGTGAAGGGTTTCATCTACCTGCTGGACTTGCCCCCAGACGCTCCATCACTGAAAAAGTGAAAAACAATTTGCAGAAAAGAGTTCCTCCTCTGCAACGGAAAGGTGAACTATCCGCTGAGTCTGCAAGTTACCTTTTGCAGTGGAGTTCTGGAACGCTGGGGAAAATTCCGAAGCCACATGCTTATTCAATTTTCAGTTACTCCTACAAGGGTCCACCGCAAGTTCACCAGCCTGGCGCATGGAGAATCCCTCACAGAGTTGCCCATCATGACTTGACCCTGGAAACTTTTGACGAAGGTGCCCAAAGTGATGATTCTTCCTCTGATGACGCTGCTGTGGATTTGGGCGGATTGGCAGTGTAGCGGCTTTCAGCCTGTGAAAAAGCGCGGTACATCCTTTTAATCTACTTCCACCAATCGAATCGTATGGTAAGAATTTCAACATGTGCGGGGACCCCCGCATTCTCCATGAGCTCAACTTTATTTGCTATTTTGTGGAAAATTTGTTCTGAATTTGACATGAACCAAATATTGTATCGCCTGCTACAGCGGCAACAATACTCAATACTCCAAATCACCAGCATTTTGCTTTCCAACACCTAAGGGGTTTCCTGCAAGCGAATGCCATCCACTGCCAGGACGGATGAGAAGAAAAGTGAAGAAGACAAGGAGTCCGTGCTTTTCAGCACTGATACCGAGAATGGAGGCAGGACAGGGTTGAAACTATCTTGAGCATTCTATTTTGACACATAGTATAGCACACTGTGAACCCAGATTCTTTGAAACACTTGTAGCCATGTTGCAGACAATGCGCAAGCTGCAAACGCATGAAGAATTTGGATGGTTTTTGTTTGGGCGGTCAACGTCTGTTCCTTCAATTGTCATGGAATGGTGCCCGGTGGAAAAATCACAGAACAACAATCGCAGAGGTCCTTGACTGGACTGAAGATTGCTATCTCTTGGCAAGTCATGCCAGCAGTGTGCGACAGGACCAGACGCTACTCAATCGGAGGTGCTGCTGGCATCCGATGATGACCCCGAACTGGACCGTGCTCCAGCTCACTCGGTGGAATCCCACGAAGAACCCAATGTTTCTTGATCAAAATGGTTGACCTTTGCTGATTTTATCATATCACTCCTGCCTATTTTGGGAGACTTGTAGGCCAACATCAGCACACTATTGCAAGACAAGTGGTGGCTCTAGCCTCTACCAGTTTATACATGATTATACATGCAATGTGACTCAACATGTTTCGAAGTCTTTGAAAATATGGCTCATCAAGGTCTACGGACAATCAGCAACCCTTGGATTCTTTTTTGGGTAGTGCTCAGGTTTTTGGCTTCGTGCAGACATTCCTGACCAATGACAAGTTTGATGGCATGAGAAGGCGCATGAACCTGGCTCTTCTTGCCAAAGGTATGATCACCATTGGTAGCCTATTCAGTGGCTGGGGCGTCTTGGAAATGGTACTCTCAGAGCTGGAGCGGCAGTGGAACCAGCTCTTCCCAGAAATCCCATTTCAGGCTGGGCAACCCACCAAGGATACTACGTACATGGGTTTCCAGTAGAATAATACAATAGCGAACACCATGGGTAGCATTTCTACATCCTTGTCTTTATAAGTTTGCCCCATCGTGAGAAAAAATGCAAAGACCCAAGTACCATCGTATAGTCCGGCAATTTTCATTCTCTGAAGCGTATCACTATACAAGCAATGAGTCTTGAAATTCCCAGGTCAGAAGTTTGAAATCACAAAGCCCCAGAGATGCAAACCAGAGACTGGTTTCGAACTGATTGATGTTTCTCCTCATTTTGTTCCCCAGCATTACCCTTTTCCAGGCCAAGATCATGTTCATGTCGGAGAATGATCGACGCAAGCAGGAGTATTTAGAGTCCAGGTTCAAGACGTCTTGTGGCCTGTTTGTTGATGCCAAAGATCTTGGAAATACCTTCGCTTCTACTCCTGATGGTTCAACATCGCGGGTTCCATCTGTTTCTTGCGATTGAAAAAAGCCATATCTGACTTCAATTTGCCTGGGGGGATAGTCATCCACAGCCAAATCCACAGTTAGTTTCAGGCAGCTGAAAGTGATACAAGTTATGAATCTTTTTCCTCCCCCCTTCAGCACACAGAACCGTGGTATCCTGCGCCAAATCGCTTCCTTTGCTTGCTAAGGTTGACTTCCTCATCGCAGGATTTCCTTGTGTGAGTATAAGCCCACTGACTACGACGCCTGGAAGTGTCGTTGATGCTGGTTGCTCCAGCGGCAGTGGCTTTTTAGCCGTGGAAGCCTATGTCAAAAGGCATCGGCCCAGTTTGTTGTGCCTTGAAAATGTCTCGACTTTGTTCAATCATCGCAAGGTGGAAGGAGGAGAGTCAGGGTTCCCAGGCTGTAATTGGCCCATTTGTCAAGCACAAAATAGGGATCATCAGATCCTAGGAAAACACAGCAGGCTAGCAACTCTTTCGGTCAATTCATTCCTGCATAAGTAAACGGGTATCTCGGTATGTCTCAAAATGAGGTGCCTTAACTAAACATGTCACCTCAACTGATAACAAAGGCCACCTCACTCTAAGCAATCCCCAAGTGATATGGAATTCCAGAATATATGTCAGACAAAATGTTAGAGCGTAAGTATGCTAGAAAGCCAAGCCGACTCTACGTCATAATAGCTACATATCTTGTTCATTTTTGTGTGCTTGTGATGTTTTGATAGGCCAGATGTCAAAAGATGAAATCTCAAACTGACTGAACAGCAGGATCAAAAAGTGACTCTTGTTTACCCTAATTTCTTGGGCCGGCCCATGTCTGGACATATGTCATGATACTCTGCATGAATATATGTCAGAATGATTTGTCAGAATGATTTGTCAGAATGATTTGTCAGAATGAATGTCAAGATATCATTCAAGGATGTAAGCACGAACATTGAAGAATCTCTTTTTAATGTCTGGCTTGGTAGAAGGATCCGTGTTGCCCGACCTTTGCATGCAACAAGGTACGCTATGATGAAGAAGCGATTGGAGAAACTCGGATATGCAGTGTCAGGCGCGTCCTACAACGCTGCGGACTTCGGAGTCCCGCAGCAACGACGACGTGCATGGCTGTTGTGCATCCAAGAGGCTGAGATGAGTAACAGTTCTGATTGGCTAGCCACTGACATGAACCAGTTTCAGTGCCGATGCCCTTCTTTGTTCTCGATCGTTGACTTAGAGAACATCAAGGACTCAGGTTCCAAAGGTCACCGAACTGCCGATGTGACTGCCAAGTGGAAGAAGGGTTATGAAGAACAGTGCACGATCTATGGAAAGGTGACCTTGCCTAACAACCAGGTGTATGGCTATTTTTCAGATCCAAAAAACACAAACTAGTTGGTGAAACCTAGCAAGAAAGTTGATTGTCATAGCATAGCTTGCCTCAAAAAAATCCAGCACTGGTACTGATATGCAATGACATTACTTCATATGTGGGCACCGGTTTTTAACCCATCCATGATGTTTGACAAATAGCACATCTTAGCGCATACATTTTTGGCGATACGAGGCGAACCTGGATCGAAGGGTGTCCCAACTGAGCAAGCTTGCCATCTCATGCTCCAACCGGGAGGTTGCCATTTTGGCAGTCGCGCTGGAGGATCTAGAGCGATCTCATGGAATCGATGGAATGAAGGAGCTTTGCATAGTGCAAGTGGATACTCAACTTATTTCGAACTAGGTTGTTCTGTTCGAGTTTCCCCATGGATGCTTTGATAAGTAAAACCCCTTACAGGGTACCGGGGTTAAGTCGACTCAGTCTGTTCTAAGTCGACAATTCTTTTCAACATCCATTATCTTCATAAGTTCAAATCCATCGCTGTGCGCAATGAATTTGTCATCTCGCTTGTTTTGGCTCGGCGATACCTTTCACTTGAAGATTGGTTCAAGCCCGGGTCGCGCAGACCCGAGGTCGCGCGGGACTCGCGGAGAGCAACCCCCAGAGCTTGTGACATAAGATGGGTATTGAATTCAAACAAAATATTAACTACTTCCATCTACTTCCCATAGGTGCGGCACTGCTTTGTGCTATGTTCACACTTAAGTTTCAAGATTCTTTGGAATGCGCTGTGCCATTGTGATCTGATATGGTTGATCTAACGTTTAGCCAATGAGTATGATTTCCTCTGCGCATGCGTTTCCATGGGGGTGTTGTGGCTTTCGTGCAACTGATGGGACTTAAGCCCAACATAGTGCCAATTCAAATTCTTCGCTGTGCGGCAAGGTGCGCGCTGAGTTTTGCTTCGCAAACATAGTTCAAAACATATCAAAACCTAGTGATTTTGATGGTGTGCGTGCAGTGCGCGGTGAATTTTGCTATTTTCCGTTCATATCCAGACACTGGAATCGGGTAGCGTGCCCATTGTGTTTTTCTAACCCTTCGTCGACTTAACGCCGGGTGCTTTGACTTAACCCGAATGTCGTCGTGCCTTGCGGGTGCGTCGACTTAACGCGAACTGCGTTGACTTAACGCAACCGCCCGTAGCAATGATTCATTAAATCACAAGACACGTTGATCTATTTTTTCACCACCTGCCTGGTGAGGGTCCCTAGTTTTTATCAGGGTTGCTTGTCTCCTTTCTTCCTTCCTTCCTTCCTTCCTTCTCTTTCCTATTCTTTCTCCTTCTTCTCCTTCCTCCTTCAGGCTCCAGATCTCAGCGGCCACTACTGGACCTCCACTGCGAGCCCCAGATCTTGCTGGGCACTGCCAGACATCCACTGGGAGCTCCAGATCTCAGTGGGCACCGTCAGATCTCGGGCAGGGCTTCAACACCGAGCGCCAGCTGAAATGTCACGCTGGATGCCAGGAAGACGGTCAAAATCAATGACAGGTAGAAATGGAAGAAAGAATGTCAGAATAGATGCCAAATGGAATGCCACGTTGGATGCTAAGAAACATGCCAGAATATATGCCTGAAAGAATGTCAGAATAGATGCCAGATAGAATATGAAAATAGCTGCCAGATAGAATGTCAGCGTATATGCCAGAAGGAATTCGGAATAGTGTGTGTGGGGGGGGGCCACTCGAAGAAAGTGTTTATGTTCAAGGGCGTCGCCCTGTACGCCGGCCCCTCCTTACGCCAGGTACTGCTGAACAACAACGAGGCTACTGTGGACATCTCGGGCCAGTTCTCCGACATCGAGTACCAGGTGCGGGTTTCGTCGCGCGCGCGCCCCCTTGAGGGCCTGGCGGATTATATATCTTACATAGTATAATGTGTATATGTAATTTAGAATAATGTGTACATATCAAGATATCTAAAAACTAAAATAACTAAAAAACATACTATACCCACAAATACTGCGAGATGATATGACAGAAACTATGTTGTCAGATGTAGTAAGGATGGGGATCGCTTGAAGTAAGTAATATAATTTCTTATAGGTTCTGCGCGTCATCTCAGGACCAAAATTTTGGCCGCTCCGTCTTCCCAAAGTGCAATCCTTTGACAACCTCTTGTGTGATCCCCGGAGGGAAATACATCGTGTGTGGACCAGGTGGCTTCAGAGAAATCGGTGTGCAGGACTGGGTCCACCTGCACACTACTACAATTTCGTTTGAAGGCAGCGGTTTCCTATAATAGGTATACTGTTTTATTTTTTGTCCTTTGGACACGTTCTTGTTTGTAATTTGATTCTCCTGGTATCTATACGGGCATGGATCGGTATGCCTGAAACTTTCCATGAGAATTTTGACACCAGGGACACCAATGGGCAATTTGTTCTAGTCATATGTTCTTTTGTGGGGTCATTATCTCCAAACACAGCCATGCTGGCAGGAACTTGCCAGGTTGCAGGGCATTGGTCGCACGGAGTGGTGGCACTACAAGATGCACACAGTGCCAGACAAGCTGATGCGCTCGTTTGCCGGCAATTCGCTTCTCAACTTCATGTAAGACCCCCAAAGGAATTATATATGATATTACTTTCTGTTTGTCAATTTGTTCTTCACGTGTCTACATCGACCGAGTCATTATATTTGTTATCCTCTCTCTAGGGCCTAGGGGTGTAGGCTTCCCAGCATGTAGGGGCTAGTTGTCTCAAAAGACATTATAGGACAAATCACAGTGGGCTTACTCCACTTGAATGTCTCAGGCAAAGGTTTGCGATCAAATGCTTGCACATAGCACCGTCCAATTTGCTTCAAGGTTCTGTGCTCCGATCCAGCTTGCTGCCATTTGCAGTTTGCTCGCAAATTGGCGACCTGAAAGGTAGCAACTCTTGATGAGGGATGCCATTTCGCTCCAGACCAGCTTTTAGCATTAATTTGCTTTGTGACCACCTTCTTGAAAGCGAAGGTGTCGAAAGTCGAAATTCATTGTGACCCGGCCGTTCTGTCTGAACGTTGCTAAAATTTGCAATCTAGACAACCGATGGAAAACGCATGCTCAGACCCAAATCCATTGTTGACCTTCAGACAATCCATCATGATCCTCACATCTTGAATGCCTCCCTCCAGAAAAGATTTCGCATGACTATCTTTGGGTTCATCTGAATCGATGACATTGCACCTCCCTTACTTTCTGGATGTTGAGATGCTAGTCGTAGCCCACTGCAGGATTTTGACTCATTGGGTGCTAGTGAGATTTGCCGCCATGCCCCCAAAAAAAGCGTGCTCGGACTTCTGGTGGCAATGCCAAGACCAGTATGCCAGCCCCGGAAACTATGGATGATGTGTGTGAAGCCCGGGTCCAATTGAAGAATTGGGTTGCGGAAGCCTACCTCGGGCGGCATGGGTTCTCAACAGAGAGGAAGTTCCCCGTGAACTATGGTGGTTCTTTTCTCGAAATTGTCCAGAAGTGCTGGGAATATGATGCTTTCATGGATGATAGCGCCGCTTTTCTCAAGAAGATTGGCCTCATGGACAGTGCAACTGAAACAGATGCGTTTCTCGAGAAGTTTTGCAAGATGAAGGTTACCCTGTGATTAAAAGACATGGGCGCAGTATGGATCAAACCTAGTCAACATGGGTGCATTTAGATCACCAAAAGGAATGTGATCTGACCATATATTGGGCCCACCGGCACGAACCTCATTTTGATCCACACAGTTCATGACATAAGTAAAGTTTACACCACACTACAGTTCCGATGCTTGGTCCTGGCCCGGAGGTGTTTCCGCCTTTGCCGGGATCTTTTTTTGCGACCAGCATCCTGCAGTGGTCATTTGACGCAGACTCCTTTTGGAGAACCCCAGACATGGCCACGGTGTATGACATCAGCAAATCGATCGCAGTTGCTGGATGGAAGGATGCCACTGGTCACCAATGAATGGGGGTGGTGTAGTGGTTCAAAGTCGTATAGCCACAAGTCCCAAGGAATGTGATTCTGATATTGGAAGCTCTACTTCTCTTACACTTGTTTTGGAAATTTGCAAATTATCTTTCCCAGTGGGACATATGGACATCATACCAACTTTAAACTTTTTGAGTCACTTTACAGATCGCCACCCATAGAATCTGGACAGCTCGCCGCCCATGGAATCGAGATAGCTCGCCGCCCCCGGAATCGGGTTAGCTCGCCGCCCTCAGAAGCGGGGTAGCTCGCCGCCCATGGAATCGGGATAGCTCGCCGCCTTGAAATTTTCAACATTCTCTTTAGACATACTGCTGGTTAAGCTCCACTCACCATGTTTAGCAAAAAGCTCGCCACTTTGGGATCTCCATACCGGGGGCCTGGGTGGAGAGCTCTTCTGGGAAGAGCTCGCCGCCTCCAGACTCTAGGTGGCTAAGCCCCAAAGCAGTGAAAACTTGCCACCATGTGAAGGGAAAAACATTTCAGGCATATACCCTTTAAACTAAACAGCAAGACCTTGTACGAAAAAAAAGATGAATCCCAAACATCTACACGAGCCAGGGGGTGGAGAGCTCTTCTGGGAAGACGCCGCCCAGGGGGTCCAACTTCCAACCTCAAAGTGGAAAGCAAAAACCTCTCCGAGGAAGTGCGCCATCAAACTATAATGGGTTTCGAGCTTGAACTCTCTTAACGTCTCGCCTAATGCCGGGGGCCAGGGTGGAGAGCTCTTCTGAGAAGAGCTCGCCGCCTCCAGACTCTAGGTGGTGAAGCCACAAATTCTGTCAAACTTCCATCCATTGAAGGCAATCATTTCAGGCATACCCTTTTTAGTGGAAACAATACCTTCGGATGCAAATTTGAGGATGCATACCATAGATCTACACTGGCCTTGGGGTGAATCATGGGGTTAGGCTGCAGAATGGTTATAATTACCTATGAAGATGAAGCTGGTTAGCACGATACGGTTGGTTATTTTTCTTGTGGTTCCAATGGGAGTGAATGTTGTTATCTTGTAATGTTCTTTGAAGGACCAACCTGGATAAGACTGGTCAACTACTTTGGGTAAATTCATCAGCCTTCTGAATGCCAAGTAGAAATATGATTAACAAAGTCTCGCTCCACCAATGGATTTCCACTACCACCACAATAAGGTTGGACCGCCATTGTAATGTACTCACCACTTTTTGGGGCCAACCCCTGCCAAAACTAGAACATCTTGATTCCAGAAACCGCGTCTGACTCATTGCTGACAGGGTGAGAGCTTTGGCCTGCGACTTTCCGACGGTGATCAGCCAATGGATGATGGAGCCAACCTGGAGCCTCATGTCCAAGAGTTTCGGTTCGACGACGGGGGCATGAAGGGATTGGCGGCAGCCCTCTGTTGGTGTGGATTGGTCTACTTCGTGAGCAATTTGGATGACTCTGTGGTTTGTCATGGAGGGGTGAAGGAGCTGGCAATGTCTCTCCTTTCGATTCCAACCTACTACAGGAGGCCCGGCCAAGACCCAGCTCATGCGATGATTGGTCGCATCATCCGTCAGAACGTCGAGGCCAAGAAGATGGCCGTAAGTTCGTTCGAGTGGTCCCAAATTCTTGGCAAAATGGCAAAGGAAGGTGAAAAAATCACGGTGCAGGAGGCCATCGAGATCTACAATGGGAACCCCGAAGTGGTCTCCCATGGAGGCAGTGGTGGGTCAAAGGACCCGAAGGGCCAAAAAGATGAAAACATCGGAAATTCAATTTCAAGGTCGTTTTGGCAGAAGAAGCGTTTGAAACACATTTTGCTTGAACAAATCAAGCAACTCCAAAAAAGAAGTCTTGTGTTCTGACTGGACGTTAGTTCCCACTTGTTTTGCTTGCCGTTCAAACTGGCAATCCGGAGTCATGCAGCAAATTTCCCAACCTGAGTGCTGTAGAGAAACTTCCAGATCCCATGTTTGGAAACTTCCATCCCTGAGTTTTTGAAAGCTTGCAAGCCTCATGTAGGGATACTTGCAACCCTGAGTTTTGAAGAGAAATTTCCATGCCTCATTCGCGAAACCTCCAACCTTGAGTTTCGAAGAGAACCTTCCAAGCCTTATCTTTGGAAACTTCCACCCAAGAGTTTTGGACAAGAGTGTTGATTTTGGAGCGTCATTTTGGCTGCGCGTTTGCACCTTCTCAGGACAAGTCTGGCACAGGGTCACTCATGCTGGACACCAAAAAGCAGTACGCCATCAAACATTGGCTCGAGCGAACTTGCGAGGGTGCTATCCACGAAGTGATGATCAGCTTGAAGGATGCTCCATTTGCCTTCGGCCCTTGGGGTGAAGGACTGAGTGTGATGAGCTTTCTCTTCTTGGAATCAGTGGTAGACTTGCACCCAGTCCAGAACTGCGGCTTGATCCCTGTCGTCAGCGAGGCCACAATTCCCATAGACTGGACTTTGCCTATGAGCAGTGCGGCACAAAGTTTGCTTTTCCACCGGATCAGAGTTGGGTTTGAACAAGCCACCGCGATTCTGGAGAATCCAATGGACAAAAAGCGCTACCGCATGACAGAGGATGAGTTGATGGACACCAGGAATTTGATGTGCTTGTGGGCACAGATTGCTTCATTCTGCTCTACCAGGTTGGGAACCTTTCAGGACTTTCAGGTTGGAAAAAGCAAAGATTTTGAGTTGAGAGAGATCCTGGACCAAAGACCTTCTTGCTTTAGCATCTCAATGCTTTCCAGCTTTCAGAAGCAAGCCTTGGAACAAGTTCGAGCGGCAGAGGAAGGAGCAACCTTGGAAGCTGAAGCAGAACGCCTCAAGGTGAGAGATGCCAGGTGGCAGTGGTTCCAGAACGCTTTGGAGCGTGACCAGGCCCTGCTTCGTCAGATTGGATCAGCGCCTGAGAAGATTCAGGCCCTTCGCCATCGGAAGCAAATGTCTTGGCGTTTGGTCCAAGCCAAGCAAGGGGAGAAATTGGTGAAGAGCTACATGGAGAAGTTTCTGCGGACAGAGCTGGTTTCGAAGGTGGAGCTGGCACAGCAGAAAGTCAACGAGTTCAGAAGCTTTGTCGTTACTTTGTCTTGGCCGGAAGTCAGAACATTTCTTTAAAGACCTGTTTACCATTCTACTACTACTTGTCTGAAAAACTCGGAAATATCTGGGGCATGATCCTATGCCATTTTGGTTTCATTCACCATCGTTTTCATCATCAGAACCATCATCATCCTCTTTCTCATCATCATGACCATACTTCACCTCATCATGCCCCGCCCATCTTTTCGGTGTGAGCGCCTCGAGGAGCGCAACGCTTTCCTCGTTTTTTCAACATTCCTCTCATCACCGCTGACCCTGGGTGTGGGGTTGGGGTGGGGTGGGGTGGTGGTGGGTGTGATAACGTCATGTATGCTGGCGTATTATATGACCTGCTACGCTGTGCTACGTTCATGTACACCTGCGGGACACATGTACTGCCACGCTGGCTACGTTGCTAACACGTCTGGAAGTGGGGTGGGGTTGGGGTGGGGTGGGGTGGGTGTGATAACGTCATGTACGCTGGCGTAACATATAACCTGCCATCCAAAGGGAAAATCAAAGAAATCGCATTGTGGAAATACCTATGGCGTGGACTGTGGCGTCGCTTCAATGAGGGCCACGTTTTCAAGAGCCTGGGTAAGCTCTGCAAAGACAAACGGCATGGAAAGTAGGGAAAAAAATGAAATTCAAGCGATTTCCGACGGGGTCTGCAAATACATGGGAAAACACAATGAATTCTGATGAAAGCACTCATTTTTGAGCGCGCGGTTCCACGTTTTTGCACATGTGCATGTCAACAATTTTTGATGATAAGTGTCCAAAATCATGCGTTTTCTACAATTTTGTGGAAAAGATGTGAAGAAATGCATTTTGAAAATCACAAACAGTACAGCGCTCCTGCGGGCGCTCTGACCATATTTTCAATATTTTGACAAATTGCCGGGTGAGGGTTTCTAGATCTTATCAGAGTTGCTTGTCTCCTTACTTCCTTCCTTCCTTGCTTGCTTGCTTGCTTGCTCGCTTGCTTCCTTCCCTCCGTCCGTCCTTCCTTCCTTCCTTCCTTTTGTCTCTTGTAGCTCCAGACCTAAGTGGGCACTGCTGAACCTCAACTGCAAGCTCCTAATCTCACTGGGGACCGCACCCCAGTGGGCCCTGCCTGACCTCAACTGCAAGCTCCACATCTCAGTGGGCACTGCCGGACATCAGCTGCGAGCTCCGGATTTTAGTGGGCACTGCCGGACTTCAGCTGCTTCCACATTTCAGTGGGCTGTGCCGGACCTCAACCGCAAGCGCCAAATAGAATGTCAGGATAGATGCCAGAAAGAAAGTTAGAATAGATGCAAGATATAATGCCAAAAAGAATGTCAGAATGGATGCCAGATAGAAAGTCAAAGCAAATGCCAGAAAGAATGTCAGGCCAGATGCCAAATAGAATGTTAAAAGAAATGTCGGAATAAATGTCAGAAAGAAATTAAAATAAAAAAGAGGATGTTAGATAGACTGTCAGAGTATTTACCGAAAACATTGCTTATATCTCTTCGGCTATAAATATATGAACAAATATCTGATATGTATATATATATATACATATGATATTTACATACCACAGATATTGCCAGGTGAATGTCAGAAACTATGTCACGTAGTGTGTAGAGGTGTGGATGACTCGAAGAGAGATGTTTTCTTCATTGGTTTTGTTATCTTTATCAGGCTCAGAGCTCCGGGCGTGCAGAGACCGACGTCTTCATCCTCGGGGTCGTTGACCTCAATGTGCCGGGAGCGAAGTCATCGGAGAAGATCCAGGAAATCAGCCAATGCATCCAATTCATCAACGATCTGGCGCCGGATCGGCATGCATGTCTTTTGGAGATGAGCGAGCATGCGAAGCGTTCATCGAAGAGAGGAATCAGCGATGAAGAGAGGGAGGTAGAGGAGGCGTTGTGGAGTTTGCGGCAACATCTTGACTCGAGGTGGATGATGCCATTTTCGCTTCACCCATCTGCTGAACAGCAGAGCAACCGCAGGTGTACTTGGAGCCAAAAGAAATAGGTCAAAGACTTGGAGATCTGACACTATCAGAAAGCAGTTTGAATCTCAAGGTTTCACAGTTACCCTGAGAGAACCCCCCTTAAAATTTCATATGTGCTGCAATCATTAAAAAAAGCCTCTTTTCAATGGTTTTCGCATGAAAACTCCCATGTTTTTTTCATCGGAAATCTTGCAGGCGCTTTAGCAACGGGCGTCTGGTCGGCAACATCGATGCTACTGACACCAATGCTTGGTTGACATGCTCCGAGCTTGCAATTTGTGGACGGCCACTCACTGACAACCAGGCCGTGCTCCCTCTTTCCAAAGACATCTTACTGCCAGAAAGTTTGTCTACAGAAGATGACCTTCGACAGAGTGAGCGTGTCCGGCCTTCGGTGGAAACTTCAAGTGCCCAAAAGGGTGTGGCCCGGTGGACCACCCTGCTTTCATCCATGCTGAATCTCACAGGCACCAGCTTTGTGGATAAGTGCGTCATTGTCCTCAATCTGACTCCCTACATTGAGGACGTTGGATGTTCAGCATCTTGGCTTGTGATTCTTGGGGGAAAGGAAAATTCTGCCGATATCCAAAGAGTGGTAAAGAACACAAGGTTTATGTTTCGCTCCCGACTGTTGATCCACCCGTGTCTACAGGTACCAAACAAATAAATAATAGGCGCGCTCAATTTGAAGGCAACTATTGGGACAGCTCCGAAAAGGTTTCCTGTTTGTAAGCAACCACAAATCGTCCCCCTGGTCACCTTAAGTACTGTGATGGGCAACATCTAAAACTGTAGACATGATAACAGACATTACATCAGAAAAGTATCACAAAAGATTAAGAACTGCATGAAAGATTGACCTTCGCTAGCCGTGGCCGATATGGAGATTTGACTGTCTGGGCCAGACAATTGGTTTCAAGAGCCAAACAGTGTGGTATAGTACCATGGCATGATGAAGATGTAAGTCCTAGTGCTAGAACAGTTGGACCGCACACAAGATCTCAGCCTACAAAATGTTCCAGCACCAGCTCAGCTTAGTGCCCAGCCATTGGCCGAGCGAAGTCCTCATGATCCTTTGCCCACAAACTGACAAACTGGTCCGTTTACATGCGGTGTTTCCATTCGTGTGGTGCAGCCAACTTTGAGTGTTGGGTAAATTTTCGACCATTGCAAGGACAGTTTTTCCCCATCTGCGGGGTCAGGGTCTCTAGATGTATTGTGAGCCTCGTGTCTTGCCAGAATAATGAACAATATATATTATATATATGGTCAGGATACAAGCCTTTAGAGATGTCAGCAAGCATGTCAGAAAACATGCCAGAACACATGCCAGGATACATGTCAAAAGAGATGCCAAATTCTAATTGAAGCGCTTGCCACAATTATAAACAACTGTGCTACAAAAGACTTCCGGACAGATTTCGGCATCGTATGCCAAAACTATGTCATACTATGTCATAATATATACCGCGTATTTAATTCCATAACACATACCACAGAAGACATGTCTGGATTTATGTCAGAAAACTGTGCCAAACTGCCCGTCATAATCTAAGCAGTGTTTGGAAGCATTGTCAGAATGATATGCCAGAATGATGATATGTCAGGCTGTACATCAACATGTTCTCGCAGGGTGGTGATCGCACGAAGTACAGACATTTTTGAAATATGTTTCAACATGGGAGGTTCCATGGGGCGCCCAAGACTGGTGGTTTTCTGGCATGAAATGGTAGTTTCAAACGCCCCTAGTTCGAAACATTCCCAAATGGAAGAGCCCACAGACCAGAAATCAATGTGTTGGATGGATAAAAGCATTCCTTTTTAAAGAAGCTGCCAAAGACGGATGACATTTCCTACTGCTGAGTAAGAAAAAAGAACTTTTTAAAGAACAGCACCCTTCCTTCCGTGAGCAAATTCAGCAGGTACGAGAAAAACATCGGGGGCAACACCTTGTAGCTTTCAAAAATGGGATCTCTCAATCTTTGGAACACTATGTACTAAACAATTCTGATGAGATGTCCTGCATTCATGCAACTAGATCATTGTCACAAGTAAAGGCTATATAGAGGCTGCAAAATTAGTTTCTACTGGGACAAGGCACCACGCTAATTTCGAAACATTTTGCCAACATATGTTGTGTTTTCCAACGCTTCCAAAACCCACTGGATTGGCGGCTGATATTTACCATTTTGCAACTCACTTGAATGTCTGCATGGGTGACTCATCCTGTGTCAGTTTCCTATTTCCATTTGAGCAAAATGCCGAAATTGACACGGATCTAAGGTTTTCAACTTGCGTCTTGAGGAAAAGGAGTTCAAGGGTGGCTTCAACACCAAGAACCTGTTCTACCTATCCGTGACTTGGTTGAACAAGGACACCTTCGGCCAAGCTCGGCTGACCCGAGAAGTTACGGATGCCTGGTGCCAGAAAAAGTTCAAGCATGCAGGCCAAGAATTCACAATGGAACCCCCAGAGCTCTCGAACCAGGAGATCGAATCCATCCCTGGTGCCAAAGCATCGCTGGGAAAGCTGGATGAAATCAAATTTGAAACATTGGAGAGAGTTGACAAGATGACAATCAGGAGCGACGAGCACAAGTACTGGGCAGCCCAAACTGGCGAGATTGGTGACACCTACGCCAAATTGCGTGACAACCATGCCCAGCTGATCATGCAGATGGGTTTATCAACCACAGACACCTCAGCACCAGCACCGGCAACAGCAGAGACTGCAGACCAAGGCACCACACAGACCACGCCTGAGGAGGTGACCATGGAGTCTTTGGGGAAATTGGAAGAAACTCTGGGTGTCGAGGTCAAAACTGTCAGCGAGATCAGCAGCGTGCAGCTGGTCTTATGTCGAGATGGCTCGATATGGCTGCTCTCCAACCAGGACAAGACGCTTCCCAAGCACCAACTTCTTGGAGGAGTGGGCACAGGACAATGGATTCCAGAGTCGGATCCTGGCCCTGGGATCTCCTTCGCCTTGAAGGAGGGCGATCGCACACTTGTCCAATTGGACGAGGCAAGCTTCGCATCTGAGCAGCAAGGTTTTTCGACCTTGTCGCTTTTCAAGATGTTGGTGCGAGCAGAGCGTGAGAAAGGCATTACGCAGCACCGCGTGAGCTTCTTGACCATTGAGCGCAAGCAGGACGGGGCAGTGGAGGCAGGATCTGATGGCTTTGACATCAAGATCAAAAACCAGATGAAATTCCGGTGCATGAAAGACCCGCGAAGTGCTGAGGGAGCAAGTGAACGGGTGAGCATGAAGAACTTCTTTGCCAAGACAATGGATGCCATCGGAGGAAGCCAACATTTGATGCATGTTTTCCGGTACCGATTTGAAAAGATCGGTCAACGTTTCAAGGTTCAGCGACCGTATGTCGTCTCAAAAAGGGGCATTTCTTTGAAAAAGGATTGTCCTCTGAAAGTTTGCAACGGCACCGCGGCACAGTAGTTTTGGACACCAAACCTATGTTCACCAAAATCACCTGAAAGAAAAGCATTGAATTTGTACTTGACTAGTAGCGCTGCTGATTGAATGGTTTCTGGCTTAGAATGACAAGGTGAACACAATCCGCGTAGGTTTTTGAATCCACGGGGCTGCAGCTGCTGTGAACGATGGGCATTTTGTCAACCAGTTGTCGAGAAAATAACACTCGGAGTAACAGTAGCTCAAACTTTTTTCAGTGTTCTTTGAGCTAGACAGCTGTTTTCAATCGTTTGGTCAACGCAGATTGCAGCCCACGGATTGGAAGAGAGCAGGTCAGTCATCCTGCGTGGCAACTTTTGTGTACAATCAGGGGCTTTGCTGTGTCTCTCACAGATTGGCGCAAAGTTAGTTGTGGCATCTGATTTTGAAATTTGTGGCACTTAGATGTTGTTTCCAAGCCTCATTCAAAGAATTTCTTCATGCTTTGCCTTGCGGTGCGCCGGGGGTGAGAGTGGAAACATCTGAGTGAGGCCCTGTTTGGTCTGCATACTAGGCATCCCAAGCTGACATACCATAGAGGGTGGTGTTCGAGCGGTAAAAGATCACAACAGGCGAGCCTTGCATACTTTAGATTGAAACTGCCTCCTGCAAATAGCAATGTGTTGGTCAAGGGTGTGAGTCACACTTCGTCCTGCTAAATCAAAGCGCAGCATGACCGGACAAACAGTATGACAAAGCTTTCAACTTTTTCTGGCTTGCTGTAGGGGATCAAACAAAGCACAGCCAGTACCCACTCTTCGTGAATAGCCATGGTCATGAAGTATGAGGATGTGAAGGTCGTATGGTTGGGCCTATGCGTTCTCCATGGTTTGGGTGCGCTGAACACCTTTCACGAGTTCGACTACGAGGTCATTCGTGAGACCTTAATGCAGTTTTTACCTCTCTACCGTGGAGAACCTCACAACATGACACCGATGGTAGAAACCATTCAGTTCCTGACCGTCCTGGCTTGCATGTCCTTTAAGGCTACAATGGATGGAGAGGACCAAATCACCGAACTCAGCTGTTGGATGCGCTGGGAAGATATTATCCCTACTGCTTACTATGCTCCAAATCCCAATTGCAACTTTGAGGATGACTTGAGAAGCATGTGCTGGGCTAAGTTGGCATACTGCAAGGATATCGTTTTGAAATCTACCACGAACCTTGACACTTTGCTGGCAGATGTGCACCCCAACGCGGACTACATACGAGCCAACTTGCGGGCGGTGCGTTACATCTTCCAACGCTTAGAACTATCCATCACTTGGCTGATCAAAGAGAAGGAAGAAAGTGAGCCAGTTTGATCTGAACGTCCTAGAGAGCTACCAACAGTGTAGTCTCGTATGGCTAGGGAGCTGTGCTTTTAGGATAGGCATTTTTGGACAGCTTTCATTTTGCATGAGCCATCAAAAGAAACATCACATGAAAAGAAGTTGGTTCGTGTTGCTCAGCAGATTAATGATCAATGATTGTGAATTTTTAGCCGCTTTCTTAAAAGCAATATGATACGTGTTAAGCCCCTGGCTTGCTAAACATTCCTTTCAATCGATTCCGCCTCGAAATTCAACCGTGCAATCCAGATACAAAGTGTTTTTTACGCAGAGATTACGCTGACATTGGCTTAGGATTTCAATTTTCATCTTCTAGGGGTCTAGCTGCTGCTCTTGTTTTGCCATGGCGGAAGTCAACATTCAGGCCAGGATCTTGGCAAATCTAGCCACTTCGGCGAGCGCAACTGCCAGCCCGCCTTCGCGCCTTGCCCGTGCTGACTCTAGAACCTTTGCTTCCCCACCTACCAGTACGGAGGAGCCGAAGCCTAGCCCAGTGGGACCGGTGTTGGAAGAGAGCCCACCACCAGAGACTCCAGACCAGCCGGCCACACGTGGCCGTGGACGTGGAAAGGGAAGAAAGGGAAAAGGACGTGGACGTGGACATGGGAAGGGGGGAGTGGCAAAAGGCAAGATGATGACCCGAGAAGACAAAACACCCGAGACCACAGAAAAGAAAACACCGCAGAAGAAACCAGGTGCCATGACTCCTATAGATACATTTCTCCCCACAAAGACCCTATAGTTTCTTTTTAAGTTTTTCCCACATATACCCGACCATGACCATGTTTGGAATGCATCCTTCTTTGGGGCAGACATGAGAACGATTTGCAGGCGCAGGCGAGACTGAAGAGACCAAGGGCAAGAGCACCTTGATGAAGCGCCCAGCAGCTGCCCCGCAACCGAAGGTTACCAAGAAGCAAAAGTACCCTCAGAGGAAGCCGGCTTTTGAGAAAAAGGATGAGGTCGAACCTGCGCCTTCCAGCTCCAAACCTGAAGAGAATGCAGAACCTGAAGTGAGCGCAGAGCCTGCCTTGACGAATGCAGTTTTCAAGAGACCAGCTGCAAAAGCAGCGCCTGTTAAGCACCCCGGGAAGAAAGCAAATGTGGTTGAGATGATCACTCACAAGAGCGGCTGGAAGGTTTATCAGATCAAGACGCCCAAAGGGCGTATTTATCCAAAATTTGTGCGTAACTCCGACAAGAGCTACTATTTTTCCGAGAAGCAGGCCAAAGAGGCCGGGTTTGTCCATGATCCTGACTGCAATAGCTCGGGAAATCTTGATGAGATTGAAGATGTGGACTAGAAATTTTGATATTTCAATCAAATTTTGATCCAGCAATTCCAGCAGAGCATCCGCCCGACAGCGGCAAGAACGCGAGAAAAAAGGTGGCCAAGAAGCAGCAGCAAAACGAAACCACCATGGCATGAAAACACTAAAAATCCTGCAAGCTCCTTATAATTATGTATATTATATATATATATATATGTGGTTCCAATTGAATGCGGAGAAAAGACTGTTTGAGTGTTGCCAACCAATTCTGTTGCCATCGTATTTCGGCAATACCGGGGTAACACGCTAGGGAACTGTCATGAGAATCAGTTGTTTGAAATGAAAAAAACAGATTGTATCCCAAGGATAAAGGATATAAAGGACTCAAATTTGGAATATGAAGGTTTGAAATGGGGGTACCTCTGAATCATCCACTTTAGACTGGGGTTTTCCATTAACCATCTAGCATTGCGGATCCAGACATCGACTCAGCAACTCCAGGCATATATCTACAAAGTGGGGCCGCGCAGATATAAACTGGTTTACTATAGTTAAAATTATCATAGATAGTAATAGTTACTAGTGAAATAGTTAATGTTACTAGTAATAGTTTTTTTTGCTAGTTTATAGTTATCAGTTATTAGTGAAATTGAAGTTATCTTCACCAACCAATGGCTATCAAGCTATCAATCCCGCGAAATCCCCCATGAATTTCCAATGGTTCGATCACCAGTTTCCAATGCGTTCGCCAAGGCACTCCCGGAGCTTGTCCGCCGTCACCTCCTCTGACAAGTTCCGGATGCCTGAAAAAACGTCCGGACGCGGTTGTTTGTAGGATTTTCAAAGCGTGGTTCCATCGCGGTTGTTTGGAGGATTTTCCACGGCCATCAAGCCATTACAGAAAAGTCAACACATTGGCCGTGAGAACCCCATTGGCTGCCGAAAAAGGGAGACCCCGGAAACCCGTGTTTTTTTTCAAGTCAATGATCACATTTTTGGGGTTGACCTAGGGCTTCATCAATCTAAGGTTGGCAAAAAAATCATACAGAGAAAGCAAAACGGAGATTAGCTCACCCCAGTATGGTCCATCAAAGGGACAGACCTTGACTGATGGTTTCCCCACGAGTACATCCCACACTAAATGGTTCATCAGCCATACATCAGCGGTTTTTAACAGCCATAAATGCGTCGCTATGAACAGCCGAGAGTCATATCCGTATACCCGCCTTGCCTCAAGAAATGCTGCCGGCGAGAAAAGCGGAATTGTCACGACAAGCATGCCCATGTGGAACAAGAGTCTGCGTCATCGTCTTTGTCTTCGTCATCAACATCATCATCAACCCATCAACACAATATACTACTAGCATCTACTATCAGACTACTGCTATTCCTACTTCTTCTCCTACACTACTACTACTGCTACTGCTGCTACTGCTGCTACTACTGCTGCTACTACGACTACTACTACTCCTACTACTACTCCTCCTCCTCCTCCTGCTGCTGCTGCTGTTGCTGCTTGTGCTACTGCTACTGCTACTAGTGCTACTACGGCTAGTAGTGCTACTACGGCTACTGCTGCTGCTACTGCTGCTGCTGCTGGCGATGATGATGATGATGATGATGATGATGATGATGATGATGATGATGATGATGATGATGATATTCATCATCTTCCCTTGTGGAACATTAGAACATCACAAAAATCCTCCCACCTTTAAGGATGGAAAATTGGTCTATTTTTTTATCGCCAAGCAGCCTTTGCTGTCGCCTTTCCCTTGACTTCGCTTTTCTCGGAGCGAGAAAAGGAGCGAGAAAAGCACGAGGCGCTGGTAAAAACCAGTGAATTTTCGGGCTGTTTTTGGACAAACAAGCTTGAAACATGACATCACCATTCAACATGTGGGGATTTGTTGCGACTATTCTGTCTGCAACATCTTTTGCCAAGAATTTATATAAACTGAATAATATTAGCAACGCTCGTCATGTTGCTACAGGGTGCATGTGTGAGCTATTAACAAACATTGGGATGTGTACACCGTGTATAGCCGCCAAATCATCCACAGTTTGAAGCATTGGTTACTGAAACTACAACGTCCGAGAATGTCCCATATATAATTGTCACCGTACAATCAAATGTCGTTTTATCAATGTGATGTTCCGTCTCGCATTCCCGTCCCAATTCGGAGCAAAACCTTGTGATGTCTTCAGGTGGCATGACCCGTGTATTATAGTCCGCTGTTGTTTCGATATTCCCATCATTGAAGTGGATTATCAATCCATAACAATATTAGGCTATACCCATGTTTGTTATATGAATTATACCCATAACTGGATATACATTAGTATATAGTCCACTGTTGCTTCGTAGCTCTAGTACAATCCCATTCATTTTCGAGACGCCGAGATTCTCCGTTCCTCCTCCAGCATCGCTTTGCGCTCCGCACGGCTCTGTGCTCGCTGCACATGTAACAAATACGCCGGCGTCTCCTTGGCCTTAATATCAGGGTATACATAATATATAACATACATACATGTATGTTTATGTATGTGTATGCATGTGTGTATGTATGTATGTCTATGTATGTGTATGCATGTGTGTATGTATGTATGTCTATGTATGTCTTTGCATGTGTGTATGTATGTATGCCTATGTATGTGTATGCATGTGTGTATGTGTGTATGTGTGTATGTCTATGCACGTAGTGCATGCATGTGTGTATGTATGTATGTATGTATGCATGTATGCATGTATGTCTACGTATGTGTATGCATTTGTGTATGTATGTATGTCTATGTATGTGCATGCATGTGTGTATGTATGTATGTCTATGTATGTCTTTGCATGTGTGTGTATGTATTTATGTCTATGTATGTGTATGCATGTGTGTGTATGTATGTCTATGTATGTGTATGCATGTATGTATGTATGTATGTCTATGTATGTGTATGCATGTGTATGTATGTCTATGTATGTGTATGCATGTGTATGCATGTATGTCTATGTATGTGTATGCATGTATGTATGTATGTATGTC
>CAMXCT020004224.1:0-407500 GCA_947184155.2 Cladocopium goreaui | reverse complement strand
TATTAAATATCTATATACACTATATATATATAATGTATATAATATATATAGTGTATATATATATAGTACATATATATATATATAGCGTGTATATATATATATATAGTGATTCTATATATAGTGACTAATGTAGTGTATATAAAATACATATATAGTATATATATATATATATTATATTGCATATATATATATTGTATATATATATATTGCATATATATATATACAGTGTTTCTATATATAGTGTGTATATATATATATATACAATTCATATATCCCATATATAAATGGGTTATAACCGTTTTAACTATGGCCACTAACTAACCAGTTACATCAGTAGGATCACCCTCCCCAAAAAAACACGCCCAGGCGAGCTGCAAATGTAGGGCGTCCACAGCAGCTTTGGCGGAATCCGGGTCTTTCAAGTTCACCAGGGCAAACCTAATGGTGACCAGAAGAGTTACCCTCCAACGAACATGGCTTGCTGACGGGGAAACAGAAAGATGAGGGAATTACTCAAAAACAATACCCTGGTTGGTGGTTTTAACCATCTTGAAAAATATGAAAGTCAATGGGAAGGATGACATCCCATATATGAAATGGAAAATATAAAATGTTCCGAACCACTAACCAGTGGTGGCTTTTGACCGGAAGAGTTACTAAAAAGTAGTTCATAACCATAGTTACTACAGTTATAACTGGGAATAATTCACTGATAGCCATTTATAAATGGGAGAATCCCCAATTATTGACCTTTAAGGGCGAAAGCTCGAAAAGTGCCAAAAAAGAGTGGCAGCGGGCTGGCTTGATAACCCATTAATAACTCAGTGGTGGCCTTTGACTTCGAACAAAGACACAAAAAGAAAAAAACAAAGATACCCTCCGATAAATGAACATGGCTTGCTGGAACATTGGCCACCTAGATGATTTTTCCATTGAATCAAAAGATACTATGACCAAATAATGACTGACTATGTCATACTATGTCCATATAATTTGGTGTATATTATATATATCTATTAGATACCCTCCAACGAACATGGCTTGCTGGAAAAAACTTACCACTTAGATAATTTGTCGCATTAAAACCATTAAAAAAACTGCATTTATAGGGGATTTGCCATTGTCATGTCTGATTTCTCGAAGGGTATTTATCATCAAAGCTTCGCAAACCATTCACCAACATGTTCAGGTGTGGACCTCCATTCCTGCATGATAAGCTGGCTGTTTCGTATTCATCAATTACCAATCGGCACCAAGCTGGGACCCACCCCCTGGGACCATCTGAGGCGCCTTTTTCCATCCTCCGTTTTCAATAAGACGGAGGAGACAACCTGTGCCGGAGGCAGTCAGGACACCCATCTGGATCGCATGGGCCTGCTGGATTTAGAGGATTCCAGGTTGATAGGACTATCATTCCAAAAACTTTGCAGTAAATCAATGGATATCAACGGTTATTAAATGATATTAAATGATATTAAATGAATATAAATGGATATCAAAAATATATTAAATGGATTTTGAAGTGATTGATATCCCTATGTTCAATGTCGTTTGGGGGATAACCATGGATATGAATAGGAGACTGCATAGCCAGCCAGATTTACCAGAGGGTAGGGGCATCATGTTGTTGCTGTCGCTGTGATGGGTGGTGGTCCCTTACCCCCAAAGTAATATTAAATACCCACCAAGAAAACTTGGTTAAGTATCGGATCCCCAACTCGTAAAAACAATGGGCTGATCATGTGTGAGTGTCATATCAACATGTCAGATCTTCTATGAATGGTTGATAGCATCAATAAAAACAATGCGCGTTCTTGTTTTTATTTGTTTAACATGTTTACAATTGATGTTCCCTTATAATCCTTAAGTAATCCTTAAGATACTGATTTCATATGCGTCTTTCCATCTATTTCATATGTTCCATGATGTTTGGCGCTGCCGCCAAGCCCATGGCGCCCCCATTGGGCCTCGCCAAATTCGCTGAAGACTGAGGTGATCTTCTGATCGTCCCAGTTGCTGGGCATATTCCTGCAAGTTGTTGGGAGTACCATGGGGATAGCCCAGGTTTTTCATACTTTGCTATGGGAAATATGGGGACAATATGAGGAACATATGGAAAATAGCCCATATTAATAAACATTATGATTTAGCAAACTTAAACAGTGTGATTTTCCAGTTTGCTATGTTAAACAACCAGAGACTCAACAGGTTGGTTTTGCCACGGGAACATGAGGAATTTTCAGGCAAACGATGGTTTGGAAAATCTGACCTGAAAACCGTTGGCGTTTACAGCCAAAGCGGGGTGGGTTTTCCCTGCAGATGTTCCCAGCAAAAAAAAATAGTCTTGCCCGCCAAAAAAAATGCCTGTGTTTGTTGCCACCAAACAAAGCTTACTTTAAGGATTTAAGGAGAAATTGCCACAAACACACATACACACGCCACTAAAAATATAGAGTTTTTTGTCTTGCCACCAGAAATTCGAGAAGTTTGCCAACAAAGAATTGATTTCATCTTGGGAGCAACGAATCAGGGGTTCAACCCTCAAGACTTGACACGAATTAACCCCAAAACATTGGGATATAAGCAGCAACAATGGGAGTATGGGTCAAACCATTGGCTACATGGAGTGGTCACGTTCATTCATGCTTGGTGCATGTGGTAAACCCTGCCATTTTTGGGATGGGTATACCCACTTTCCACTTTCTTCCAATTCCAATGTTGTGGTTGTGAAATGCTGATTCGTGTAGCTTAAAGTCCCCGTTTTGTAGGTGATGTGTTCAATCCTCATTGTCAACAACCCTGCTTTTCTTAGTGAAATTCCTATCACAAGATTCTTAGTGAAATTCCCATCCATTTCTGTTTCTGTTTGCTTTGTAGATGATCTATTGAATCTATAGATTGATCTAAATGTCCATTCGCGGTCATGTTGGTTGTTTCTCAACTTTGGGATACCCCAAAACCATTGAAATCATTGGCTTCCCCAATCGAAAACGACCAATTTTGAGTGATGGAAATAGCTGATCAGGAACCCCCGAAAAATAAAGCACATGTCGACTCAACAAATCCAGGCATCTGTTATAATAATTGAATAATTGACATTCCCATACATTTCATACATATATATATTATACATATATATGGAGCCATATATATATATGTGTATACATATATATATAGGTACAATAAAGGTACAAAATTATACAAATAATATCAAATAACTATCTCAGTGATTTTCATGAATCATGAACTGTTGGTTTTTCACATGTTCAGAACCAATGCCCCACCAAGTGCGCAGAAAACCGATGTCAGATCCGTTGCAGCTGAGCATCTTCACATAGAGATTGGTGAAGCTTTCAGCTTCGTCGCGCTCTTCACCTTGGGATTGGTGGAGATGTGTTGCAGATATGCAGTCCGAATGTGGGGACTCATGTTTCACTGGATTGGTTTGAGGGAAAATCTACAGGAAACCATGGTTTTTACCATCAAATATAGGGGTTTCCTGTAAATTTTCCCATCATCCAATTCTATGAATGTTACACAATTCACTGGGGATTATGATAACATATGATAACTATGGACTGACTGTAGTCTACCAAAAACCAGTTTTTTTGGGGGTTTCCATAGTCATGGGGGTACCACAATAGCTGGGTGAGTCCAAAGATATGGAGGATCAACAAACTAAGCTATGGATCCAAACGCTGCCCGACAAGCCCTAAATCATAATCCAAACAAACTTTCTAAGAAGGCAATTTTATCCACAAGGTAATCAAATGTTTGGTCATTAGTGGGGAAACCAATGGTTTGGGGTACCTCAAGTTTGAAGAACAGTAGCCGTGTCAATCCAGGTGGAACCCATGAATTCGTCATGTTTCACCGCAGTTCAATGGCTGAACGGGCACTAATGGACTTCAATGGACCCACAGGAATCCACAACATACCCACTGTTTCAGTGCAAAACCATCCATTTTTCAGTCAAAGATGACCTGAACCCGGCAATGATTTATGGCTTAGGCTTTGGCCAAATATGTTGAGCCATCTATTTTTAGGTCAACTAAATTATTCAACAAGTGGTGACCCTCTACGCCCAGCAGTTAAAATGGTGAACCTGAAAGAGTCTGGTCTTGCCAAGTCACGCTTGATGAAGGGCCCGACATAGACGGTGCTACCTGCGAAAACTTTTCGGACACAAATCTGCTTGGTTTCACCCTTGGTATCAAATGGTATCAAGGGGAATACATATTTAAGTGACTACCAGCAAGTCTGAATGGGCGAGAGGAGAAGGCAGGAACAAATCAAGTTCGTCGTTTTCAAGCTTTGTTACTTAGTCTTCGTTTCGAAGCCAAAACATGGGAATTTCACTGCTGTTCTCAAAGGTACCTCTCTCAACTATCGCTTTTTCCTATTCAAAATAACCATCAATTGGATGATGACTCCCAAGGCTCAAGAAAGACCATTTGGAACTGGTACCTGCTTATGCATCCCCAATTCTACTAGAAATGGATGGACATGTCAAACGGTCATTTGGAAGTTGTTGATGGGTTTGCCACATTATCCCATACACTTTTGGGATACAGTATCACCCCTTAGTTAGTACAAATATATGACAGTATAATAGATGTATATAATATATGTGTATATATATATATATATACATAATTATATAAATATATGTATAACATAATGTCTGTATATCTATACGTATACATATATATATATGTGTGTGTGTGTGCTCATCCCCCCAGAACCCCCCCGCATGTTGAGCAAACAATTGTTTTACCAGCTCTTGGTCTCTGCATAGCACAACTGATGTGTTTGCAGAAAGCAATGCTAGTGACCCTCAAATAAGAAACACTATTCTTGCAAGAAAACTATGTGTGGAAGGATGCAATACATGCTTTAATGAAGCTCAGCCTTCCTCTCACTTCTCTCATATGACCATGGCTTTCTATGAAGTAGAGCTAAGTAGAGGTAACAAAGTAAGACTAATGTGTTGATCAAACATATTTGAAATACAATGACTATACCTTTACTATAGCTTCAATATATCTTTAATATACAATTCTATTGACTCAGCACAATATCTTCAAGAAAACTTCAATATGCCTTTTAAATACAATGTAATACATCTTCATTGCTTTCTATGCAATCTAATATACCTTTAGTATACCTTTATATAAATACAATTTTATTGGCCATGTTCTTGCCTTTAATATACCTTTAGGATACCTTTAATATACCGTTGATGTAACTCTTAAATGCAATCTAATACATCTATACTATACCGGTAACATGCAATTTAATATACCTTTAGAATATCATTTGATATACATAGAATCTACCTTTGATATACCTTTTACTTGACCTTGAAAATAACTTTAGTATGCCTTGACGATACCTTCAATGCATATATATTTAATATACCAGTTAATTTACCAGTTCACATACCTTTAGTGTACCATTTAACAAAACATGAGAATACCATGAATATATTTTCAATACACCTATAACATACCTTTAATACATTTTTAATTTTAAGATCTTTGGATATTCCTTTTGAAATACTGTTGATATACCATGTCACATGAGTCACATACCTTGAGTGTATCATTTAATATACCATGAATATACCGATACCTTTGTTTCTTTTTCAATATCCCTTCAATATACCATTTTATTGACCATGAAAACATGTTTTTATTTTTAATATACTTTCCATATACCTTTGCACTACATTTTCTAAATATATAATATATTGTATACTGGTTTCAATGAATACTGCATAGACTAAGAGAGCTTTCTTTCTTATTGAAGTAATTCTGTGCTCTTTCAAAGGGACCTCACACGTTTGTTGGCATTTTCTAAGGAAAACTGCGCCCATGAAAGAGTCTTGCAAAGTATACTAGTTTAAAGCAATGTTCCATTTTATCATACAGGTCGTAATCGAATAATGCAAAGAGTGATGCTGCGCTACTATATGTGCTTAAGAATACAACACACATCAAAGGAGTGCTGCGGGAAAAAAAATACTTTCTTTCAAGGCAAAACTGCTTCAAAGTACTACTGCATCCATCCCTTTGAAAGAAATAGTACAATCTTTTAAAAATGCTCCACCATTTTTTGCAATATGTCCGATACTCTTTCAAAAGAGTACTGCAACCATTTAAGGACTTTCTTTACAGGTAAGACTCTTTCAAAGTACTACTACTGTATCTATTGATGCATTCTACGACACAGAAACAGTACATTCTTGTACAACATGCCCCACTGGCCTCAACTATTTTACGCAATGTGTCTGGTACTCTTTGAATCAAATACTGCATCCAATTAAGGACTTCCTTTACAGGTAAGATTCGTTCAAAGTCCTGCAGCATCTATTAAAGCATTCTGTTGCAAAGCAACGTTACATGTTCTCAAAGAAATACCTCACCATTCCCCCCAAAGTATCCAAAAGTGTCAGTTTCCGGGTACTTATATGCGTTGTTTGAATATGTCAAACCTAGACAGGAATGCGTATGTACGAATCCAAGGTTCCAAGAGTTGCTAGAGATAGAGCAGAAAGCGCTGCAACAGCTAATTTTCAAGTGCATAGACAAGACATCACAGCACATCCTATGCCAGGCTTAGTCTCACATAGTGCGCAAGCGCTTGAGTGACAAAGTTTGATCAAAATTTGACTTCCCAGGACCGATAAGGTAAGCAAGCATAAGGACACAGATGGCAATCATGTGAATCAATAGAAAAACCAAAAGAAACAAAAAAATCGAGCAAAACGAAAAAAAATAAGAGAATGTTTGGTTTTGACTTAAAAGATGTGTTTTGTTTGTTTTCCCTAGGTTTCTTCGTTTTTTTTGGTTCTGAAATGGAAACACCAAAACACACGTTGTTCTTTTTTTGAATAGATATGATCCATCAAGATCTCACAAAAAAAACAAGTGTTTTTTTGGTGTTTGGCTTTTGAAACCATATCAAACCATAACAGCAAAAGCAAAAACAAAAAAAAAACATTGAGTTTTTTGTTTTTTTGAGATATTGGTTGAAAGTATGTATGCAAAAAAAACAAAAAAATGTTTGTTTTGTGTTTGGCTTTTGAAACCAAAACAAAAAAACTAGGGAAAAGCAAAATATATTTTGAGTCCAAACCAAACATTATCCTCAAAGTTTTTTTTTGTTGTTTTTTTTGGTTTCCCAGGCATCCCCAAGACCTATGGCTTTGTTTTATTTGTTTTCCCAACTTTTTGCGGTTTTGGTGATTCTAGATATCTATATATTATATAAGATTTCAGAAGCATCAATGTTTACTTAAGTAAATGCATGTAAGTAACCCTAAAAAACTGAACATAAAAAAACACGTCCGTTTTATACTGTAAATACCAGTACAAACAGCTTCTGCATGTTCTGCGGGGGGGTGACCGTATATGACACACCTGGATCTTCCAGGTATATAAATATACAATATCACATGGTATCACATGTGTGAAACCTGCATGATATTTTCTATTCAATATGTTAATATATCTTCGCATATTGCGTGCAATGTTACATGTGTACATCGCGCAATCTCGCACCAACGAACAGTGCTTTGTCATACGGCGAATCTTAGATACCCGGCGAATGTTTCTGAGCGCTGCTCCAGGCAATAAACGCATAATATATACATGCATATATATATACATATATATATACATATGCCCTTCAAAAAACAGCCCTAAACAGTGATTATAAGTACTCTAAACACAGAATTTGAACAACCACCCTTAAGCAGATTTCTCTGTTTAAAAGAATATATCTTGCCAACCATCGAACAATTACATATTTAGCAGCTACCAAAAACAACTTTTTTTCACCGAAAAAACCGGCCGCCTGCAATCTGCATGCCATTGACTTTCTCCATGGCGTCCTTTGCCGCTTCCTCCGTCTCGTAGTGAACGAAACCAAAGCCTGGCCATCGTAGCCGTCGTAGGATGCAGGCGACACGGGGTTCAACATGGCCAGCAACATGGTCCATGTTGAAGTGCATTAACATAGATGTATATATATATATGTTATATATCATAATATATAACATATATATATGTATTATAACATATATATATAACATGAATATATAACATATGTATGTATATATATATAGTCAACCTATATATATATATACATGTACCAAAAAAAACATATATGAGAATATGTCATATATGCAATAATATATATCTATATACATATGTGTGAGTATCATATATAATCGTATATAATTAAATAATATATGTATATATAATTATATATATATATTTAATGTAAAAATATATATAATATACACAATCTTTGCTTTGAAACGAAACGCAGTGGACACTTTGCGGTGATCCCGGGAGCGGTGGGCTCTCGCGATCTCTCGCGCCTCTGGACTTGCCACTGTTGTTGGTGGACACTTTGCAGCTGAGGATGTTCCCGAACTGGCCTGCCATGGAAGTTTCATCCCGAACCATCCCATCCCCCCCAAAAAAAACCCAAAAAAAAGGACGGCCTAAATGGGATGGTCCCAATGTGGGAAATTCCCGACTAAACCAGAGTTTCATTTTTTGGGGTGTTAAGAAAAATGGAGAGGATTATGAATATCATTCGAATCCTTGGAGATCATCTTCCCATGTCGCCGATCCATTCACCGCAATGGCAATGAAAACTGGCCCCCCAAACGACTGATATTCACCGAGCCGCTAAAGGTGTCGTGCAAAGCTTTGTTGTCAATGCTGGGATCAAGACCTTTGACGAAGAGGTTACTGTTGCTATTCCTTGGCACAGCTTGGACAGTCGGTTTCAATTCTCGGCACCCTGTCTGATACTACGTACTCATGCATATATAATTAGTTATATATATATATATGTATATATAGGCTCGTCCCCGCTTCTGGAACCACATGGGGTGGAGGGGGTGGGGTGGGGTGGGATGTTAACGTTCATGTGACCTTGCGGCAGGATGTTAACGTTCATGTGAACTTGCGGCAGCAGTGGATGCTACGCACATGCGGGGTGGGGGGGGTGGGGTGGGATGTTAACGTTCATGTGACCTTGCGGCAGGATGTTAACGTTCATGAACCGCGCAAACCTGAATTAGGTTGGTAAAACTTGTCCATTCCGTGACGAAATTTCGTCGCGGAATTAACAAGTTTCATTAGGGTCATTATCATCATCATCATCATCATCATGATGATGATGATGAAGATGATGATGATGATAATGATGATGATGATGATGATAATGACCCTAATGAAACTTGTTAATTCCGCGACAAAATTTCGTCACGGAATGGACAAGTTTTACCAACCTAATTCAGGTTTGCGCGGTTCCAGAAGCGGGGACGAGGCTATATATATATACACATATATATCTATATGATATAAATAATCATGAACGTTGGTACAAGTAGCTTCTATTCTATCCCACATCCCAACGCATTCCCGGTTTCTGCTTGAGCGATGTGAATCATGACGGATCATCCTCCCTGATTGAACCATTGTTGGATGGAAAATGACAGCACGATTGAAATCACCCACATCATCCAGTTATTGGTTGGTTACCCTCCAAACATTGCAATGGAAAATCCAAGCTATAAACCTCCATTCATTTATCCATGTCTGGTTGGTGGTTTCAACCCATCTGAAAAATATGAGTCAATGGGAAGGATTATCCCATATATTATGGAAAATTAAACATGTTCCAAACCACCAACCAGATGTGTATTTTCGGATATTTTCGGGATTTTCCCAGAGTTTCCCAGAGATTGTCCAATTTTTTTCCCAGCCAATGGCACCTTTTTTTGGGGAATTTCCAATGATTCCATGCGCCCAGGCACTTTCGCTTGTCAGGATCACGTTGACTCCACATGACCCGACAAGGCTTACCTACCCGGCGCCCGTTGCCCGGGCCGGGGGCCCGCCCTGGTGATGTTTCTTGGTTACCCCCATGATATACCAAAAAGACATCTATAGAATCTATAGAATCTATAGTTACTACACTTAACTATACTATAAGATACTATAAGTATCATAAGCCCAATCAATACTCAAGTTATGAACCTTGCATATATATATATATACACGTATATAAACATATTGCATGAATTTGTAGCATACTGTACGAAGGAACACATATCTATATGAAATTATAGAAACATACTGTATGAAAATACTGTACTATGCTGTACCTAAAGAGAGTTTCCCATATGCTATGTTTCCTCATAGATGGTGCAAACAAAAATGAAGAACTATACTATATATCTACAGGGCCTATAAGTGTCAAACCCCTAGGGCAGCCATGCAGCAAACTTTGTGTCGGTGGATACATGTGTATTTAAATATCATATCCGATCTATATTTTGTTATCTATACAATATAATATACAGTATCTCTAATTGTTTATATATAACACATAGATATACAGTATACCCTCTGGTTATTTAACGTAGCTATGGTATAGATGGCCCATAGAAATAGATGGTTTACCTGGGTTTACCGTTCTTAAACGCATGGTGGATCTTTCCATGGCGAACTGTTAGTCATAACCAGATGGTACATAGACAATTAAACACAAAGAGTTGTGTCCATATCTCATGGAACAGTATCAACCAATGTCTTCAAAAACTCTCACTGTGCTTCCAAGCTGCCCTTGATGCACATGTAGTTTAGCGTCTGCAACGCTTTTTCCGCATCCTCTGCGAAAAGGGACAACCCAAACTGGAAGCGCTTTTTCGCTGAAGGAAAATACGAAAATGAACGGTTTCATATGGTTTCATTCTACTTAAAAACTGAAAATTACTGATTCATCTACGTCAATTTGCGATTCAATGAGTCAATGGGTCTTGAATTTTGATCGACAGCAATCCTTTGCAAACCCAGAGGGGCTCAGGGGTCTTTACAGGACTCCCCCAATAAAAACATGTGTTTCCAGCATGTCATAGATGATGGTTGCCCCTAGTTCCCAGGTTCTCATTTGTTTTACCTATTTGAATTTTGGGGTTAATATACTATACTATACTTTGTGATAAACTATCAATTGGACTACACCCACCACAAATCGGCCAAAATCACCAGCACTATCATAATTCGCAGAGAGGATAGCCCCATTTCCAGCCCCTGCAATGCCCTGCAGTGTCCCACTTTCTTCAGACAACAACTTCTTCCCTTTTCTATTGACGAAGTAATGCAAAAAAACACCAGCCAGCCCTCTGCAGGAACTTCGGGGAAGTCCCAAACATCCTGGCGCAACTTCTTCAAAATACTTATCTCATCCTCAGGTTTTCCATATGGGAAAATCCAATAATAGCTGGTGTGTTTCCATGGGAAAATCCCATGGATGATGACCGTACCGGTACACATCGCACCAGCCGGCCTGTACACTGTAGTAGTTCACATAGGCATAGCCAAGTGACCTCCCAGGACTGGGCGGACTGGGCCTTTTAAGCTGAGCTGGGTCAAATCCGCCGCGCTGAAGCCGACCCCTTTTGTGGCCAAGTTCACTCTTGCACGCTAGTTTGCATCAAGGATGACATCTTATTTGTATAATATAATATATATAATATATAATATGTTATATAATATATATATATATACATAGTATTTAACATATATTATATATAATATCATATATATATAATATTAGTATGTTGGATGAAAGGTACCCAATCTCCACCCATTCCAAGCTTCACTTCTTTCCAACCAACCAGGTCAGTCTTTTTGTCGGGTGAATCGGTGAATCAGCGGCAATGACACAGTTCTCAAAATGACAAACACACATTCTGCTGGTTGCAGTAAAAACACTTAGTTTGGCAATCTGGACATATTAAGAATATCTAAAAATCACATCTGTGTTGGTTTAATTTTGAATCTCACAAACGAGTACTTGTTGAATAGATCCGTCGTTTTGTCCGCCAAATCACAGATGAATCGTAAGACCTAAATCACCATTTTGGATCATAAATCCATTCAGATCATTTACCCTGCGGTAATGACTATCTGGTTGGTGGTTTTCAACCCACCCCTCTGAAAAATATGAGTTCGTCAGTTGGGATGATGAAATTCCCAATATATGGAAAAATAAGATTCATGTTCCAAACCACCAACCAGTGTCTATTTCCATAAAATTCATGGGTTATTTCTCCTATCAATGGGAAGGATTATCCCATATATTAGTGATATAGTTCCCAGCAAACTAAACCTCCATTTAGGCCACGGGGATTTCCATGGATTTCCCCGCTTGTCACCTTTGATGACACCACAGCATATTCCGACCTGATGTGAATGTTGGTTCAGTTTCACCCCATGAATACAATAGTTCTTCTCATAAACATTCATAACAGTGAAATTGGAGTTATAAATATTCTCTATAGATTCCCAAAGTAATGGATTTCCCATTGAGAAACTTACAAAAGCGCAAATCCAGGAAAAATTGCCTGATTATATAATATAAATTGCTATTCTCCCATATATATATTTTTGTCATGCTGCATGTTGAAGCGGACAATCGCTGCGGCAGGTTCGGCAAAATGAATTAATGCTCCTGCAGTCGTCAACCAGCAAAATCGGCGCCAATGGAGTGACCCATTTCTGTGCATGTCATGTGTAGACAGCGCTCACGGAAAAATGCTGGTAACTGTGGCAGGTCCACCTGGCCATCAACCGGTGGGAAGTGATGAAGGAATGCTTCGGCCAGGCCTTTACAAAGGGCAGGAGGGTATTCTTTTAATACCGCAGTTTTGTACCTGCCTTCCTCATCAACTCCTATTGTCGCAGCACGCGGCAACTCCTTGCGGATCATGTTCGCCCGCAAGTGCACTGGGAGCTCCGTCAGGTTGAGCGTGAGGAGGCTGGTTCGTTTGGTGCTCACCGCGCCAAAAAGACCTTGGGCGCATTCTCGAAGCGCAAAGCCCGGAAGACGAAGAAGCAGTTGAACCAACGGAAGTCGCCAGATGCTAGCGGCTGATTCTTCGGCGGGCTCTCCCGGGTGCTCCAAAATGCCAAGCCCGTCGGCCATAGCCAGAAGCATCATTGCGTGAAGACTGAATCCAAGAAGGATGTGGCCGTCGTGGATCTGTTTCATCTCCCTGAGCGATAGGGATCGGAGTCCCCACAGGAACTCACGGGTCCTGATGGCTCTGGGTCCTCGTCGACCTTTGGCTTGGAGACTTCGGTCTTCTTTGCCCCTAGCAATCGACCACGTGCAACATGGTGGCCCGCTGAGCATCGCTAGAACCAAACCAGAGGCGATAGCATCGAGCCAAAATCGTTGCGTGGATGATTTGCTGATGTCACCCCACGTGCTGTCGATTACCAAATCAACCGACACCACCATGACAGGGCCCATCTGTTTGCGCTGGACCGCTTGATCTATGAACCATTGCAGGTCCCCCGGTCTCCTCCTCCCTGAGTAGGCGTGGAGGACCACGCGTTCTCGGAAATGAGGTCGGGGGCAGCGCGGTTCATCTCTTGTCCAGACTACTTCTCTGGTGAGAAGTTCTTCACACCAACCTTCATAGAGATCCAGTGGGTACATGTGTGTACCATCCGCAGTCTCATGATCCTCATCCTGGAGGAATTTCCAGGAAATAGCCTCGCCCAATTTTCGCAAGACAGCATGGATCTGTTGTCGAGTGAAGAACACGTCCACTGTGGCCTCCTCTGTGAAGGCCTCAATGGTGTACTCCAAAGTTGTTTTCGTCATCGTCCATCCCACATAATGACGCGTGATGACATTCTGCAGGACGCTGAAGAGGCCATCAGTGTCGGTGGTGTCAGTCTCATAGATGGTCAGGACCATGTCTTCGAACAGGGGCACATGATGTTCTTCCGGGTGTCGAAGCGCCTGCAACTGCAATTGCGGTCCTTGCGCACGCTGAACGGGAAGAAGACCATCATGTCGTTCTCGTAGTTCAGCATTGATTCTGGATCCCATTCCTGGCGCCAATGTTCCGTGTGGTGGTCTGGAATTCAGAATCATCCGGCAGGTCCGGGATGTACGTAGATGTTGCTGGAGCTTGTCATGGCTGTGGTATTCACCCAGGCAGGCTTCACATGACGTGCCAGCGATCCATTGTCGTTCTTTTGCAACGATGCCATGAACTTTGAACAAGTGCGCTCCTTCACCTGCTTTGGAGCGACATCGCTTCGCACAGTACATGCATCCAAAGTGTTGGGCTTGTTGTTCTGGATCAAAATTGGACTTGGTCGGTGCATAGGTGAGTGTGCCGTGCTCAATCAAGGTGTTGAAGATGTCATGATGGAGTCGACGCAAGAGGAGTTCATCTGCTACTTTCATTTGACTCAGGGTCGCTCCTCGCTGTAGGAGTGTTTTCCAATAACTCCTGTGGTAGCGGAGCACGTATTCCCAGTCTTCGAAATGTTGGGAGGGATCGCGTAGCTTGCATGTGTCAGCGATCAGTGTCCACAGCCAGGTCAAATCCTCCGCAATGATCTCCATCCAGTCATGATCAGCACGTAAGACTGCCCAAGGAGTGACCTGTTCACATTTGTACAAGAGCCCAAGATAGCGAAGGCGTGAGATCCTCAACATCACTTCAGGTGCCGGAAGTTGGGTTGCCGCCAGTACTTCACAATCTTGAAGTTTGGCTGTATTGGGCAATTTGAGCAGTCTCCTGTAGAGTCGCAGGAAGGCCACCCTGAAATACTCCTTGGTTTTCTTGTCTTGGAATGTCCATGACTCCATTCCATACGTGATCTTGCTGGTGACGAGCGACTGGAATAGCTCACCCCTCCGTTTGGCTGTGAAGCCAGGGTTCTGGAAAAGCAGTTTGCGGTGCGATGCGAATGCTGCATTCCCGATGGCTATTCTGCGTCGTACTTCACGGTGCGATAGTCCAGAATGATGTGCAATACTACCAAGATGGGTGTAGTGCCCAACAATGGATATGTGTTGCAGGCCATATTCTGTAAGAATGGGTATCTGGCGGCCCTGTTCAGCACCGAAATATCGGAGGCGAAGTTTTCGAGAGCCCGCACCTCGAAGTGTGAAGAGAATCTCACTCTTGCCTCTGTCCAAGTTCGGCGTGACTCCATGTGATGTACACGTTTCCAGCAACACACTGGCGGCTGTGCTGGCTCGGCTAACCACTCCATCTGCTGTCTCGTGAGAAATCGTAAGGCACAGGTCGTCCATCCAAGTTGGCCCTAAAAGGGTATGGTGGATTCTGGAGTTGGCTGCAGCCTGTGGATATAGCCCTGTTGCTGCTTCATCTTCAAAAACCTCAATGATTTGAAGGTCTGTCAAGCGCTTCTCCACAATGTCCAGAATTCTGGCGAACATGTACCCAAACACCACATCAGCAAATGGGTCTCCCGGTCTGCTGCCGATAAGTGTGTGAACTCTGTCACTTTGACCGTGCATGCGAAAGTGCGTGTTCGTATGCAAGGCTTGTAGAGCACGGCGGAGGTGCTTTGGCATCCCTGCCAGTTCAGTGCTGGCTGGAAGTTGGAGCAGGGCATGAAGGTCAGCAACTGCGTCCGATGGGAGATGCAACCTCGCAGCAACCTTGGCAAGAAGGCTATCAGGAATGTGGCCGCCAACCGAAATCGGTCGTAGGACCCGATAGAATGCTTCACGAAGGTCAAGGAACACCAGTGCATGTGACTGTTTGTGGTGCCGGGCTCTTCGGGCTGCAGCACGGATGTAGTGAACCCCCATGGATACAGGTATATGCTTTCGGCCTCCAATCTGGGCCCTCTGTAGGAACGATTCATATATCGTCGACTGGTGATCGCGAACAGCTCGATGGACAGACTTTGCCAGGTGCGAGCTGATGAGTAGGGAACGATAGGATTCACAGCGGTGCTGCGGTCCTTTTCGTTTCCATGCTGCCACTAAAGTGCCTCCTTTGTGCAACAACGCTTCTTGTCCATGTGTGCACAGCTTGACCAATTGGCTGTACGCAAGTCTGGCCAGAGGAACTGGAAAATGGTGACAAATCTCTGGAGGAATGAGATCTTCACCCACAGCTTTATGATCTTTGACTCTTCTGAATGCTCGCTCAAGATCTGTGAGTGTTGGAATGTCTCCAGCTTGTAGACAAAGTTCTTGCTGCATGAAGGCATGCAGCTGCTGGCACCACAGATTTCTGAGCTCCTCCATCTCCACACGTTCTCCACCTTCCATCGCTCCAAAGAATCCTATCCATTGATTGGTCTCTGAGGTCCTCAGGACTGGTACAGGGTTTGCCATCATCCTTCAAGATTTGCGGCAGAGGCGGCATCTTGCGCAATTTCGGATTGGTGGTTCCAATCAGAGGTTTGAGCGTGTGAAGAATCTTGGAGGCAGCGCAGTCTTCAGGCAGGTCCTTGATGGCCGTCTGAACAGCTCGCTTTTTGGCTCGTGCCAAGCGATTTCGGAGTATCCGTGCTGTCCTCCACAGTTGTAGTCGGTTGCAGATATAGCGGACATGCAAAGTGGTACCATATCTCCAAGATGTCCATGTGGCGTCTTCTGTGGGAGTTCTGCGCCAGCCGGTAAAGCACTGAGCCAATAGCTCCATTGTGGCTTGTCTTCGAAGCCGTCGACCTTTTCGTTGTAGAGCTAGTTTCTCAGAACGGACATTCCACGTCTCCTCATCAATGAAGCTCTTCTTGGGACCCTGCCGAATGGGTGGACAGTGTTCATGAAGAGTTTGAAGTAGATGTTGATTGAGATGGCTCACTTGTGTCTCGATGTCAGTGCACCACTCCAGAGGTCGATATTGCAGAAGGGCATCATGAATGTCAGCTTGTGGGATCAGCTGTCTAGCATGACCTCGTGTCTTCTGGATGCTCAAAGGCAATGACAATTCTTCTGTCCATTCAACCTGAATGGCCGTGGCAGTGTGGTCGCCCAGATGTCCAAAATCCAAGTTGATCAGGTTCTCTGAGAAAGTGCACCAAGGTTTCCAGCTGCAAGGAATCAGGACATAGTCGATGCGATGTAGAGAACCGTCCAGTGGGCTGGTCCATGTGCCTTGTTCTCCTCGGTGGACTTCTGTTGTGGAGGGTGCAAGTAGTGCCTGTTCACTCAGAAAATCTCTGAAATAATCAGTGTTGACCGACGTCTTGTCATCCAAGGAGAAGACATGATGGTCATCAGCAGGCCCAGTTGCAGCATTGGCGTCCAACATCACCACGAGATTATCCCGTGTGACATGGTCAGCAACAACTTGAGTCAAGTTGCTCCACCAACTGAGTCGGTCGGGGCCAGGGGTTCCACTGTGTGGCGCATGGGCTGCAAGCAACCAGAGATCAATGTGCTCGTTGAGGAGATGCACAAGCAAGTGTCTTGGGGCTCGGGACACAACCACAAAGTCACCTCTGCTGAAGTAGCCCGGCTTGCCATTGACTTGGAAATATGGCTGTGCCATGTTGATCCAAAGTTCAATTCCAAGTTGGCCTTTGTCGCCTCCTCCTGCAAGACGCAGCACATTTTGATGGAGAGATGAACCTTCTTCTGTTCTGCATTCTTGCAGACCCATGATATTCAGTCCATGTGCAATGAATTGCTCTCGCACATAAGAGAGTTTGCCTCCGTAGCCCTCGTTGCCTTTGTAAAACGTCTGCACATTCCCTGTGGCCAAGCTGAGTGTAATTTTGGCTGCCGAAGAACGTCTTTGTGGTGATGCATGCTCCTCTATCGGTGTTGATGGTGGCAAGTCAACTGGAGCAACATCTAGGCCTCTTTTGGTCAATGTAGGCATGTCCGGTTGGTCTGCCACTGCCATCCATAAGTGAGGGAGGACATGTCGAAACTGCGGCATATGGACCGGTTGTCGAGGTAGACAAAGGTTGGAGCTGCCTGCAATCTTCGCAAGGTGGTCTACAAGCTCGTTGTACGGGTCTCCCGTGTGGCTCTTGACATGCTCAACGCGGAGCGAGTCACCTGGCAGATAGGCAGCAAGCGCCTGATACACTGCCCGTAGATTGCGGTATGGAGCATTGATGTCAGCAATGTCGATCCTCCCCGCAGCCTGATCTCCTGCAAGACAGGAGTCTGTCAAGAACGTAGTAGGGACTCTGTGGTTCTGTGCCAACCTCCACATGCCGGCCCAGAAGAGACCCTCGGTTTCGGCCGCATCGGATCCGATCTTGTCAGTGCCTATGCAGTGTGAGGCCTGTTCTTCATAGAGCACGACTTGACACTGAATGCCGATGAATTGAATTTTGGATGGCTGTTGTGGGTCTTCCGCATACTCTTCAGCAAAGACTGCAAATGCCCATGAATCACTTGTGTCATTTTCTGCCACCCAGAGTGGTGGTTTGTGGCGATGCCTTGTTTGTGATGAGCCATCTGTGTAGACAAGGTATCGGTCAATCCTTTGAATCGTTTCACATGAGTCAAGTGCTGCTTTGATGAAGTCTGGAAGGTCAAAGACAGTATAGTCTTGCCAAAGCCATTCTCCTTTGTCATCGAGGAAAGTTGTCAGCGTCTCAATGTCAAACTCAAGGAGGCATTCAGATGGCTCTGGGAGACTCTTCAAGTCCGGGAATGGCGGGGTCATGTCCACTTTTGTCGGTTGGCGACTGGGCCATGGTGTTCTTGTTCGTGGACGATGTGTTGGAGCATCATGGTTTGGCGAAACATCTTCAAAGTGAACGCAAGTAATGTGCGCAGTCCATTGCTCCTTAAGGTGAAGAACTGCCTTCGAGAATCCTTGCTGGCAAAGAAATTTCATGTGGTCAATCTCACTGAGAGGGTGAGTGGTGACCTGGGTCAGCACTGAAAGGCTGTGCGTGGTGTCCTTGTTGCAGTATACATATCGCCAATGTTGCGATGCTGTTGCTTCTGCAAAATGTGCGAAGACGACGTCATGGCCACCACAGAGAAAGATCTTGCACGAGAGTCCCCATGAGGTGAGTTCTTCTTCAACATCTGCCGCAGAGTAGATGGATGGAGTTTCTATTGCCTGTGGCAAAAATCCCGCGATGTGATCTGGTGCATCATGGACAATCTGAATCAAGATGGTCGAGGTGTCTACCCTCCAATCTTCAGGTCGGCAGTCTCCAATGGCTGGAAAGATTTGGCTATCTTGCGGCCACTGACCTTGAGCCACCGTGTCAGTTGTTAGGCGCTCGCAAGATGCCTCAGCACAGGGGCCTTTGGTGACCAACGCTGACAACTGGAGGAGTACTGGTCCTTCACCTGTGGGTTGGACTACTTGCTGTGGACGTTGGGTGAGTGTGATCTTGATTCCATATCCACTTCTTCCTGGTATGGGTCGACCCAGTTGTAAGATCAAGGTGTCGAACCAGGCATTGCATTGAAACCTCGCATTTTCCCCAGTGCATTGTCCATGAAGTCCAAGAACCAAGAGGATGTTGTCGAGCAGAATGTGTTCATGCGTGGTGATGGCCATGATTCGGAAAGGGGTCTCTTGCATCAGATCCTCATCAAAAACGATGACAACTGATGTGACCCAATCTGGTCTAGGATTCTGCTCAATGACAACATGGCAGCAGATATCTTGTGCCTGTGTGGCAGGAGTGGGTCGTACCAAGCTAATTTCAACAGGTGCCCCTGGTTGAAGATGGTCTTGCCACGTCCTGAGAATGACATCTTGCCACTGCGTATAGTCCGGGTAAAGTCTGGCTGTCCTGAATCGATCTCCATGAGGTCTGTGCCAGGTGTGATCGACGAACCAGATAGCCACTGTCGATGACGGAGATTCATCTTCCCACGCAAATGACGCGAATTGCCAGTGCAGGTGCATGTCTTGGATAAATTCCGGCTGGCCAAGAATATCTCCTTGTCCTGGGACAAAGGGTGCTGCATTGGCATTGAAGGCGAATCCCGTTTGTTCACCATTTGGCGGTGGGAGACCCAGAGCATGGCAATGTGGTTTGATCTCTGTTGCGGGGTCTGTCCGCATGTGTTGCGATGCTTGCATGAGCATTGTGGCATCATCTGTCGGAATCTGTACATGGAGTTCAAGATGTTGGCCATGAGTGCATTGCCATGGTGCATGTTCCGGCATTTGTTGTTCTCCATGATATCCTCTGCATATCCAGTCTTCACGTGGGCAATCACTTTCATGATCTTGAAACCACAAGAATCTGTCAAAGTCAAGGACGGAGGGAACCAGTTGAGCAAATCGATCATGAAGTGCTCCATGAAAACTGCTGAGTAAAACCGCTGCTTCACCTGGATGTTCATGTTGTAAAATGATTACGTGTCCTCCATGTCTTTGGTGAGGTTGTGGTCGCGGAGCTGGTTCAACAAGGATGAGTTTCAAGGGCCAATGAGGATGTTGTCTATCTCTCCATAGGCTTCTCAGTTGTTGATCCCATTGTGCAAGATCTTGTGGTAGCGCAATCGTCCTGTGAGTTGAGCATCTCGAAAAGTTGAGAGCGCTCAGAAACCAGGTGTCAACAATGAGGACATTTTCATTGTTGAGGCCTCGTCCATGGAGTAGAGGTCGATTCCAGATGGCTCTTCGTTCCTGGTCTTCTTGGTCATCATCATCGCGTGGTTGCCGTTGAATTCTTCTGGGCAGTCGGCGATGAAGTCCAATATCACATGAGGTTTGCGGGAAAGTGGCAACCTTGTGAGCTTCTGTGATGCGGTGACTTCTTCCTCGATCCAGACTAAGCAGAGAATGCTCATCCTGTTCTGCTGGTAGAGTTTCATGGCAATCAATGTCACCGATGAAGATCTCGACATAGTCACCATCTGCGATGTGTAGTGGATGGGTGCTTGTGATGTCGACCTGGCCATTGTTGTGCCACATATGACATCGGCTTTGATGATGATTGAAGAAATTCTCGATTCCAAGGAGTCGGAAAAGGGTCAGGATCGTTGTAATCCTCGGTGCCCAATATGCTTTCCTCCTGAAGATGCCCGGCAGAATCTCATCATCATCATGGATCTCAAGGTCGAGAAGAATAAGTTGGAGATTTGGAACTACTCTGGGTTCATGCATACGCTGGAGAAGTAATCCCTGTAGACCAACTTGTTCAAGGTCAGGAGGCCTGAATCCAATGTGGTGCAATTGCAGGATTGTAGAGGCTTCAATGTCAAACGCAAGGGCCACACGTTGGTGAAGTTCTTCTCCTTCTCGCCATGGGAGCAAAGCTGATCGCGATTGCCCATCCAGTGTGTAAACAACCGCCCTTCTCCATTCGTCATCAGATGAATATTCTGTCATGGTTTCATCAGACTCTGTGTTCACAGAGCTTTGTAGTGATGAGGAATCACTGGATGAAGGCCTCCTTGGTTGTGGACGTCGTGCCATGAAGCTGCTTTCATCAGTTGCATGGTCAGCATGAGGTTGAGGTGGCAATGGAAGTCCTGCTTCACGCCAACGCGGCAGAACAATGTTGTGCCATCGGGCATCGTCAATGACCATTGGGACCTCAATGACAAGGCCCAAGCCATCAGTGATTCTGATGGGCTGGTCTGAGGGTAGTATCCTCTCTCCCACCCGTAGTGTGCATTGTCCATGTCCTTGTCTTTGAATATCGAGACAGTCAGTCAAAATTCTCGCTTGTCGTAGAACTTGCTGAAAAGGAACTTGTGTCTCGAAGGAATGTGCCAATTCTTCGAGTCGCTGTCCTGCAATGTCATCAATCGAGACAGTTGTCATGGCAGCGGCCAATCCTCTGTGTGGATGTTGGACAATCAGCAGGATGCCAACCGTGCCTCTTGTGAATGGAATTGGTGGCTCTGGTGCGACCAGGAATACTTCAAAATCAGCATTCCTATCAAAATAGTCATCCCAGATCTCCTTGATCATGTCAGCCCATTGTTCGTAGTGTTGATCCAATCGTAGTGGTCGATTGACATTTTGTCGACGACAGGTGTCATGGCTGATGTAGAAGGTATCCAAATAAATGACAGGGCCCTCTTCAAGCAGTTCTGTGGCACCTTCCTGCTGCAAAACGTTCCAGACTTGTTCAACCCAAGCTGGAAAGCGGTGCAGGGGTAGCCTCCGATCTGCGGCTCCTGTTCCACGTTGACCAGGTTCATCTTCATTCGGTGGATCTGGAAGATTTGGTACTTCATTTGGATCGGGTCGATTCTGTCTGTGATACTTTTGTTGCGCTGGGCAGGAGCTGTCTGAAATAGGCAGTATGCCCAGGGCGAGAAGATCTTCATGTGGTACTGGATGCTTTTGATCATGGATGAAATTCTCAAAGAACAACTTATCCATGTGTGGAGCCAAAATTGGGGCTTGTACGGAAACTTCAAGCCATAAAGCTCTTTGTTGAGCATCCCATGGACTCACATAGTCATCCTCGGTGATGATAGAATGTGGAGGAGGCTGAAGGTAGTCCAAAAACCCACAAGGACTGCCGTTCGAACATGCTTCAACTCCAAACTCAGGCTCACGAGGAAAACTACAAACTTCAAAAATGGTACCTCCTTGAATGGTCACTGCATCAACAGTTGGCCAGAAGGTCAACCGGCGGAAGCGGTCACGCCGGTGTTGTCGCCCTTCGCCTCTCCAGTGGGTGATAAGGGTTGTCACCCCACTGGCCTCCTCAGACGCAGGGAGGGTCAGGGCATGTTGGAATCCCGCTGTTTCTTGTCGGCGGGTTCCACGATTTGCACATCTTCTCCATCTCCACTTCTTGATGCCAAAGGTCGTTTGTGCATCTTTTCCTCGATAGTGTCTTTCACCTTTTGTACGACACCTTTCAAGTCCGTCTTCAACTGGTCTAGCTGTGGCTGTGGTGTAGCATCGTCCATGTCCATGATGGTCATGGTTGCATCTAAGGCCGTCTGTCCTTCCTGGAGCTCGCCAGTGGGGACAGTGCCTCCCTCCACTGCCATGGTGCGCACATGGATGTCGTGCAGTTGTGCACGGACCTGTTGAAGATACTGAGCAGCTTCCTTTCTCTTCTCGTAGAACTTGGTCTCGCCTTCCTCGTAGGAATCGATGTGGGCTGTCCACATCTTGGTGGCATTGTCCAGGTAGGCGGACCATTGGGTTCTGAAGGTGTCCCATTGGTCTTCGATGTCGGAGAGCTTTTTCCTGGCCTGGGTCAGCATGTAAATGAGCTGTTTGTAGCTCTTCGCATCGTCCTTTCTTGTTTGGGCCTCGACGATTGCGAGTGCTTTCTTGACCTCTTCTGGCTGCTCCCCTGTATGTCCACGTAGTTGAGAATGAAGATGCCGTAGAGCTTGAAGTTCCGCATCCTCCTTGTCTTGTCGTGGCTTGCCAAAGGGCTGCATCGCGCTCGATGTTGTTGAAGCTGATGCTGGAGCTGCTGCTTCCGTTGAGAAAGGTGCCACTGGTGGCGATATCCATGTAGTGGATGGCGGCAAGTGTCCAAAGGCTGTTGCACCACCTTTGTCTTGTGTCTTGCCTTTTTCTTGACCTTTTCCACCTGTCAAATCCGGTGGATCTTCCGGTTGTTGTCGCCGTCGCGAATTTGCTCTCCAATTGGCATTTCTGTGTCTCGGTGACTGCGTCCTTCTCCTGGGAGATTTCCGAGACGTACGCCATGAGCCCTCGGAGTTGCCCCATGGCGTCTCTGACCATTCCTGTTGCGCATATCCTGGTGGAGCATCTTTCCTCATGGGCTGCTTGTGCACATAGGTGGGGTCGTGGCACATCGTCCAGGAGCCCCAGCAGCCCCCACAGCAATCCGCTGTTGGGCTGACCATCCGCATGCAAAAGCGGCACCTCCATGGATCTCCATAGTTTGCCATTGCTTGTCTGATCTTGGCTAAGAACTGAAAGTCTCGGCTGTGATGATGCTTCAGGCGCTTGTATAAGGCTTGAAGTTGAGTCCAGTCCAAAACAATACGACCAGTTCTGTGTAGGTACCAACGATGGCGTGCCAGAGCCCGTTGTCGTCTGGCTGTTCTCCTCTGCGTAGGCGTAATGGCTGTAAATCAATGAAGCCAGAATACCAAAGAGGACAAAGAACATCAAGTAGGTGTGCACGGAGTGGATATCAGTAAGGAGGAACACGTCAGACTCCAAAAACCAAAGAGATCCACAACCAAACAGTGGGCCAATTTAACGGCAGCCACTGACCCAGGAGTTAACGAGCTGGGACTCGAAAGTGCTGCAACCAGAAGCTTGATGTCAAAGTACCCCAGGTCCAAGATGTTCACCGTCGAGCAGGGCAAACAGGAAAAGCAACGGTGGTATGAACCAGCGCAGGACTCACAGAGCACAAGCCAATGAGAAGGCACACCGCAGTAGCAGGAGCGCCCGCGGCAATGGCGAGTTGCCGCTGAGGTGATGGCTGAGCGAAGCGTGGGGTCGCTACAGCCGAAACCTTCATATATATATATATGTATATACTATTACCATCTGGTTATTTAACATAGCCATGGAAAATGGCCCAGTTATAGATGGTTTACCTATTAAAGATCGTGATTTTCCATGGCTATGTTAAATAACCAGAGGGTATATACTATTATATACTGTATATTATATATATAGAGATTTGACCAGCTCTAGACTCTAGACATCTCAGATGACCTGCGGAACCGCGCCTGCGGGTCGCACTGTCCCTGCACACACGGCAGGACGCGACGTTCCCCGCTTGGCTAAACGCTTCCTTGGTGCCCAACTTCGCAAAACGTGAAGACAGTTGAAGTCGGCCCTGAGAAGGATGACATTGATGATACATTGATGATATTGGTGAATGTATCATGAAAGAACTTATCCAATATCATCAATATCATCAATGATGGATACATTCACCAATATCATCAATGTATATATATAATATAATTAATATATACCTAGAGCTTCAATTGAGCATTATTATTTGCTCGAGGTCTTCTTGCGCTCGATTCTGGGAAAAGTGTTCGAATTAAAAAAAAGTGTTCGAGGTATACCCATCTTACAATACCACCTATAAACCATGGGCTACTATTGGATTTGTTCATGATGGTATCCCTTATTAGGGGTTTTGGTGTAATAGCTACTAGTATACCCTCCTGCCTCCTGAACCCTGGCCTTTGCAGCGGCAATCAGAAACATTCACCCATGCACAACACGGAGTTGGTGGTTTTCCTCTTGGCGAACCATTCTGTTGCGTCGGGGTCTCAGCCGCACAGGCTCTGGGAGCTAGGTCCGTATTTGACGGGCACGATCCCATTCCCTTCTATAGGACAGCAACACACGGGACAAAGTTCTGTAACAAAGCCTAGCCGAGTGGAGGCAATGTCTTGCTGTACGTGAAACTCTTCCTATCATGTCCTCATCAGTCCAGCAGCTCGTGCCTCAATGGAAGGAGCGTAGGCTAAACAAAAATTGGATTGGTTCTGACTGGTTCCCAAGTTCCAAGGTTTTGCAAAAGCAAGCGATTCGTTCTGACTGGTTCCCAAGTTCCAAGGTTCCTAGGTTCCAGGCTGTGTGGATTGAGTATCCACTCGGTCATCGGGTCTTCCATTTGGTGGGACATCTCCAGCCTAGGATGGCCAAAACGGTTTGGGATGAGGTTTGTTGGTACCAGGCTTTTTCCCCAATTTTCCAGGAAAAAAACAAATGGAAGTCAGAATTTGACCCGTATGTATGATTTGACCTACTTGCTAGTATCTCAACAATATTGCAACCCAGAAGCCCCACATGCTGCATCATATGAATTTTTGGTCTCATATACCAAAGGCTCAACTGGTTCTGCTTTGCCATGCTCGCAAGAGCCCCAAAAGCTTCCTAGGAGATGTCAGGTTGAAAGAGGAAACATAAATATCGCTATTGTCCTGCATTTGATTGGGGTTAGCCTACACATTGCTAACAAGGATCAGTCATGGCCCAACAATCTTCCACAGCTTCCGCAGCGCGCGAGCGGTGGATCCAAAGGTTGTCACCCTTTTGATACACTGTGCGAAAGAAGTCGTTCGTAGCTTTGTTGCCCCACTTTAGCACCCGAAGCATTGGCTGATAAGTTTCCTCAAACAAGGTTCACACTAGACCAGGGATCATGTCCGTTGTTTCAAGTAAAAACTGTTTGTTCATCCTCAACCCTCCCCCAAAAAGAAATAGGATAGAGTCAGGACTAGCGACAGGTACTTGGTCAATGGGGAGGTCATCCAAAACTGTCTCCAACCAAGCCCCAACCACTGCGGAGTCACTTCCTTTTCCAAGACCACGTGGAAAAGTCTGCAGCCTTGGTTCTTTTGGGGATTGCATGGGTTAGTATTACATGCAGCCCAATACATCCAACAAATAATTTGGTTTGATGAGGGTTCAACAGCATTGCCAATACGGTATCTAGGAACGAGACTATTTTCAACTCCTTTTTGCTGAATTCCATGATGGTAGTACTTCTGGAGTTTTCCACACACCATGCTTTGAAAGAATCCCATGCAAGTTCGAGCTGTTTCTCATAGTTACCTTCGCCCCAAATCTTGCAGCGAACTGCCAGAAAAACAATGGAGCTGGCCAAGTCATCCTTTCCATATCCAGCTATGCTATGCGTGTGAGCAATATCGATCTTAATAGTCTTGGGATTGTCGCCACCTGTCAAGTCCCGTAGTGGTGACCTTACTCCAGGTTTGTAAGGATCTGGAGGCACAAAGTTTGAAGTCAAAGACCGTATGCTACCTTCAGGGCCCAAGACATGCCAATCCTCAGCTGCTTTGGTTTGACTACCAGATTATAATGTGATAAGTACCACCCCCAAACTAACATAGACCATATTTTAGGAGGAAGTAGCTTTCTAAGCCCTTATTTGGGAAGGTATAGTTGGGGGTAGTGTCAAATGCTGTTGGGGGAAATAATACGTAATTGCATCCTAAGATCTGAAGCTTCACAAAGGTGACAAATACGTTTGCAGTTGTAGCCCGTCTTCAATTTGTGAGCGACTCGCAACCAGGGCCAATCCCCTTTGTTTCCCAAGTATTTGCAATATATTTTGATCTTGCGGTTGCCCCATGACACCTGCATAGCTCAAAATTTGCAACCACTGTAGACTTAACCAGAACCCCTAGACAGATCCTATCTTGATGTGGTGGGTTTAGAATATATATAGGCAACCATAGTTTGGGATATTCTGCCTCCAAACCCTCCTGCTCCAGTTGGTTGAGGTCCTGGACCAAATGTCGCAAGAGCGGGTCAATGGTGGCACCGCCAGGGGCATAGCACTCCGAAGGGATCACGGAGTAGACCAGCCGGGTCGTGAAGGCGTGCCTCAAGCAGCCACAAGACAATTCAACCCAGTGAGGAATTTGGGGCAATAATAGACCATTGGAAAAAAATGTTACACTAAACCTTTTTATTGCAAGGTGCTTTGTCGAGGGAATGCTGTTTGCCCCAACCCATGACATGACCGGTTGAAAAGATATCACCAGTAGGGGTCTCTTGCCAAGACCACGACCTTCGTCTCCATGAAGGTACACTGGAATAGTCTGAGAAGGATTGGATGGTACCATAGTTTGGTCGATCTTGCCATATCGGGACCAGAACTCTTTCAGCATGTTCTGAGCATCTGCCCATTCATCCAAAGTCTTTCCCGCTAGGAAAAAAAAACCGGAGTATTTGGGATCCGTAAAACACAGTTTCATCCAGTTGTTCAAAGGGATGACCGGCCAAGGTCTGAGAAGCACCTTCCGCTTGCGCGGGATCCTGACCTTTGTCCGCACAGATGCGATTTCAACAGGTAAAGTTTTGTCGTCACGGTGAATCAGCGAATGCAAAGCTCTGCTATAGTTCGCAGATTTCTTTGATTTTGCCCGCATGGTAAAATTGACAATATCCCTGTCATACACTCCTGAGTTTTGCCATGGTTTGCCTTCACAGAAAGAAATTCTGGGGAAACAATGGAGCCGATAAGATATGTTCCCATTATCATTATGATCTACAAAAAACAATCTTAAGTTATGCCCGTACCAATTCTAGCTAATCCATGCCTAGGCTCCGTGTTTCTCTAAGAGCTTCCGGGTTCTCTCGGCTTGCACGAACACCTCTTTGGCTGATGCCTGGGTTGAAGGGACCAGCACACTTTGGAATTTATAATGTTTTTTTCTAAGATCGACATGCTATATCTGCATGACTAAGATGCAGTACAATCCAATACATATCCAATACATCAATATTTTTGATGATGTTCTGATCCATTGCCATGCTAGTGCTGGCAAGATACCCCTCTAGCAAAGTTGTCAACGAAGCCATCGACCGCTTCGTCCTCCGAGGTGGTGTAGCCACTACCTTAGCGCCAGCAAGACAGCCAGAAAATGGTGGCTTGGGGTCTCAGCTGGGAAGACTTAGTGGGCCAACGTAAGACTAAGATACACTAATGCAGATTAGCTACATCTATTCCCGCAATCATCGCCCAAACCTGGCAAAGAGGCTGGTGACACCACCAAAAAATGGGATAAAAGCTGGGAGAAAAAGGGATTCTGCCGGAATACTCTTTTCTTCACGGTGCTCGCTGCTCGATGACTCTTGCGATATGCATGTTCAATCCCCTGCAGTGCATGCCCTCACTCAAAACAAGACTTTTCTATATTTTGGGTTTCAACATGTTTCAACAAAATAAATCAAAATGAGGAGGCCGGTCCTGCAACCCTGAGTAAAGATATTGAGAAACCGGATGTGTCAATCTAACACATTCCAGTGGCTGAATTTCAAAAGTAGGAAGCCACCACTGTAGGTGCAATCTACTCACCTGACCTAATCACCTTTGGCCACCTTGGCCTTGGGTGGTTTCTTAGCTGCAGCCTTTTTAGCTGCCTTCCTCGTCTTGCGAGGCTTGGAACCATCCGACGTGGGCTTTGCTGGAGCTACCGAAGGCGCCTTCATGGGCCTTAGCAGACGGGCCGTGTTTGGTGGGTATTAAGATGCCGGTTTAATTCATGGACATGACATGACCAGGGGATATAAGTGATTTACACCTAGGGAGTATTTAATTGATATCCAAAGAGCTTTCCCCTCAACAGCAGGGAGTTCATCGATACATCCAACTTCGTGCACGTGACATAGCTCTCCTGGATCTCAAGCTTCCGAATCCTTGGACCAATCCAAATAACCCTTGTAAAGACCCCATATGATCATCATGTGCATGTACAATAAAACATCATGCAGGGATGGGATGGTGCAACCCAAGGGCCCATCAAACAGAGCTGGGTTCACAGTAGCTTCCGATAATAGGACGGTCAACTTGTCGTATTCAGCTGTCATTTTCTGCAGAACACCTTCGATTTGCTTCAAGAGCCTCATGTACCAAACATAGGGGACCACAAGGGGTGGCCTATGAATTGTAACACATATGGTAAAGATTGAGATGGGAACGCAGCACTGGCAGCTGAATGAACCTCTCGCAAACGGTCCTGAAGAAGTTCAAGGTTTCAGGTTTCTTAAAGATGGTATTGATGATATCTTCAAGATAGGCCACCCCCATCCCCCAGTCCATCTCTGCTCCAATTTTGTCAATCTTTCGGCCAAGCACTTCGACCCAAGACGGTAACACGCTCATGGGGGTAGTGGTTGATGTAACTGTGGGAAAAGACAGCCTTGGCCATCCAAAAAAATCAAGTGCGTTGTGCATGCATGCAACACTCCATAATTACTATGTTGATCACATTTTTTGAGAACCCCATTTGAAAGACAAAATCCCGCTGGCATTGGGGGCTGTGGTCAGATCCCCATCGCCCTTGGGCTTGTTGCCATCAGCCGCAGGAAGCAACGAAGCGTTGGAGCTGTTGATGTCAGGCAGGGCGGTGTCAAACAAGCTCCCGGACTCATCCTGGCAGGGCGTGGGTTGGATGCTTATAGATCATATATTGGGCTATGGACCGGGATTGCTGGGATTTTCGAAAACATATGTATGGAAATTTCCTAAAATAGGGGGTACCCCTAAGTTAAGTCATCTATTTTAATAGGATTGGTCATTACCCATAGGATCCATGTATGGTATATATGCTAACATTGGGGGTATATTGATGATAAACGTTACCATATATATAGCATACATGGATCCTATGGGTTATAAACCATCCATTGTGGGGTACCAACATGAATGAATGGAAACCACTATTATGCAATAGAACGTGTCTAGTTTGAACCCAATCCTCCACTGCAATGCTACCTTCGCGAGTTGTTTCTTCTTCACGAAGCTCTTTGTGGACAAAAGTTTCGTTTAAGATCAGACGGATCTCCTGTTCTCCATGTACTTCATTAACCCTGATGTTTCCGGTCTTCTGTGCCCATTGAATGGCCTTTGTCACCATTGACCTCGGGGTATTGAGAAGTGTGCCCGATTATTTTCAAATTATATCTATTAAGAAGTGAATGACCATCGAATATCATCGGATAGAAATTAATAGATTGGATTGCAAAATAAACTGGGCCTCTTGCTTGGACCAGCCTTCCTTTGTCTCCAGCTGAAAACGAGTATACCAACCGCCACTCTTGGCATCTTCCCGGGACTTTGATTTTTTTTCTTGATTTGTACCTCCAAGGTCTCAAACGAACCATGTTGCTGGAACATGCGCTTCAACTCCTCACCTCAGTAGCGGGTGGGTACCAATTATAAATTGTGGATACTGGACCATTGTGACTTGTTTTAAATTGCATATTAATTATAGCAGCCGGGAAACGTCCCGACTTCGACTCCCACATTTGCATAGCTTCGGGGCTACACTTGACCTTCCCACCCTTTGGCTTGAAGTAGCGGTACAACCTGCGTGGGCAAGGATATCCATGCATCGATGTATGAGATATAATTAAAACACAAGACACAAGATTTGAATATAATTTGAATATTGTGATGTGGGGCCTCCAATAACCATCCCTTGACGAAGATTTGGCATCGGTGGTGGCATCTCCTTGCTGTGACACGGACTCACCCACCTCAGACTCCTCTGCAACTGTCGGCGTCAGGCGGCCTTCTCTGCCCAATGGCTTGCTGGGGTCAAGGACTGGCACTGGTGTGGGCACGGCTACTGGGATTGATGGGGAAGGCATTGTTCCCACCACTGCTTCTGGGGGTGTCCTCAAAGCTGGTTGACCTGGAATGGTCTCAGTTGCAGATACCTGGGTACTGGGCACCTGGGAATCCCGAAGGGGAACAACTGGTGGAGCTTCTGGGGTAAGTTCAAAAGACTCACGCTGGCGGTCTGACCACATCATCGGTTTTGGTGATTCCTCAACAAGTGTAGGTCCAGGATTCCCTGCGCAAAATGCGCCAGAAGATTGGGCACTGTGTGGTCCTCCTTAGCTATGCAGTTGTGTTCATAATTGACCCCAAACTCTATGCTAGCTGAAAACACTGAGTGGTTAATTAATAGATCCTTTAGGTACTGTACATTCATGCCAACAAGTATCCAGGGAAAGGCTCATGGGGTGAATCCGCGGAAGCTAAGTTGCTCTTGCGACGCTTCAACGCATCCACACGAGCGCGACTTTCCTTAGGGAGTGATGAGCTAACCCTGAATAAACCTGGTATGTAATTGGGCACTTATGATTTGACATGATCTACAATATCACATTGGCTTGCAATCAAGCATCGGCAATTTTAGCTTCAAGTTCACGTTTCCGGGACTGTGCATCACCATAGCCTACTTGGTTCATACCTTCTTCCAATGTCTTGGCACTATGAAGACGACTGGTCATTCTTGGCACCCAAGTCTCGTAACAGTTGAACCACAAATGCTTTGGGAGGCATGAGATGGAAGATGTTGGACCAAACATCGGGCAAATCTAACAAACTTGGCCAACAGGGGCACACAGCAAGCCATATGGTGAGCTATGCAAAATTTCAAAAAGAGCACTTTTCAGATGTGCGCTCGTTTGCACCTTTTTGTGCTCGTGTGCGCTTTTGTGCGCTCGTTGTGCGCCCCATTTTGCGGAGACCAAATCCACAAAAAAATAATTAAATCGAATTAGAGTCCATCAAACACCTTTGAAATGTTTTTCCGTGGGGTTTGTGCCACTTGGTACCCTAGACCTCACGCTTGACTCGTTTGAGTGCAGGGCATTCCCTCTGAAGGGACATGAGCTCGTCCGTCAGGGACTTGTCACCAAGAACCTCATACAAAACATCACGGGGTTGGAACTATGGTGCTTTGGTGGTTACCAGTTGTACTAGCTGCATGAATGGAACCATAATGGAACCCACAGTAGCAAGCCTGCTCCTGCAATTCTTTGTAGAATTCAGTCATGGTGTTCTGCCACTCTTGTGGAATCCTGAGATTCAAAAAAAGACAACATGCATATAATTATCACAGTACGTCATGTACAGCACGAATCTAGCAATACCAACCAAACCCCTCCTGCATTTCTTCGAGGTCATCAGATATGTAACTGCAGGTAGAAGATCTGCTTCCTCCCAAACATCACCCAGGGGAAGATTGGCAAATTGTTCCACTTCATCCAGCCACCGGTTGTATTGGGGTTTGAAACGCAAATCCCTGCGGCCAGGACCGATCCCTGGGCCGATGTGGTGCTCCCAGGCTGCGCGCAGATTGCGCCCGAATTCATCCGGATAAGCCCTTGGGACAGGGGCAGCATGGTGTGGATTTCTAGATTCTAGCTGGTGTATAACCCTGTACCTCAAATTTATAAAAACATAGAACATAACCATATTAATAAAAATGATCCCGCATAGTATGGTCCCAGCTTCTGTGACGCTGAAAGGTCAGCTGTTCCAACAAATCTTTGTTTGCCAGAAGCATCGACATATTTGCGAACAGTTTGTCTAGTCGTTTTCTCTTCTCGTTCCTGTTTAGTGAGCACACCCAAATCAAGCATTGAGATCTCCTTCATCACTGACCATAGAATAGTGCGTTTTGGTGAGGCTGCACCATGTTTCTGCATCCAAAACTCTGTTCGGTACACCTAAGCATTTCTGCGTGAGGAAACGCAATGTGTGCGGTTGCCTCCCCATAACTCCCCATATCCATGTTGAAGGAAAATTGAATTGGTGGGCGAAAAATAATAAACCCATACCAAAGGACCCATGCCACATGATTCACCATCCAATCTAAGCGATTCCACTGGCCAGCTAAGCTATTGCTTGGCTGCTCAAGCACCCATATGCAGTTGTTGGCAAGTGCCACCAGACAGCACATCACTGTCCTTAGCACGGCTAGTCGTGGATCACATGTGCGTACGCCCCCCAAACCATGGTTAGAATTTTGGAATTTCAACAAGTTTGATTGAATTATGAATAAGCTTAGATTCCGTGACATCATGCAGTTTGATCGACGGACCCACTGCAAGAAAATATTTCCACAAGGATTTATCCATGACCGAAGGGATGTGCCCCTGGCTGGGAGACCCCATGATGAGCAATCCGGAGCAGCCATCAGTAGTGAATCTGGTGGCATTCCCATCACCACCCACAGGCAAAGCCTCAGAGCGAGCCGTGGCAGCTGGAAGACCCAGTGGGTTTGGCTGGGGTCTGACAGGTGGTATCTATAGTATGAGGCAAGGTTCAGGAAGCCTGCCGGCGATAAAAAGTCCATCGTTTTCTGGTTGAAAGTTCGGTCGAAACTCGCTGTCAAATATCCACTTTCATACCTAGGACCACCATTTCAGACTGTTGTTGGGTTCACCAAGCATCAATCTAGCTATGACACATTTTCTTTGATTTCACGTAGCTAAGAAAAGCACCATGCTCTAGTGACAGCTTGCTGCCCAGCAAAGATTTCGAACATGTTGTAGCCAGGATTATTTGGCATCAATCCTTCTGACCATCCCAAAAGTAGCACCTGAGACATTTTGTAAGTTCATAGACGGACCATCTGTTGCAGGTATGACATATGTAAGCTTCCCCCAAGATTCGGACTAGAGCGATCAGCACCTGAGCCATCGTAGAAACTACGGGGAATTGGAACTAATTAAAGGGATTACGTTGTTCTTCAAAAGACTTGAAGGCACACAGCTTCAGTATAATTTAAGTCCCAATCCTTCGGTGCTTGAACATGTTGAAGACGGGCCACAGGGTTGGATATCAAAGGCATGGCCACAAACAGGGACAGTCCGATTTTTAGGACCACTCAAAATGCTGCAGCACCATTCAAGATTCAAGATATTTCGATCCAACATGGTCATCCATTGGTTCAACATGCATATAGCTGGCCCCTTGCGCAGGCTGATTGAAACATGCCCAGGATGACGTGACATCAGCGATGCCTGAACTGCCCACGAACCTGCAGCCCTTCGAGCTCGAGGCATAGCCACCTGCACGCAGCGGGGGGCTCAAGTAAAAATATAAGGTGTTTCTTGCAAAACTGCAAAGCTAGTATACAGCCCATTGGCGTGGATAATATATCTCCAAATTGTGTCACAAGGATTGAGCAAACAAGTTACAGGAGTATTCAGGATGAAATTGGAAGATCTGAATCTGAATATGCATTTTTTCGATCCAAACGCGACACTTGTGCATGGAGCTGTCTCCACTGCTGTTGTACATCGCAATTGCACAACTGGCTGGCAATCCATATTGGGTAGGTTTTTGGCTTGCATTGCAAGACCTTACCATACCATACCATACCCCAGACATGGCCATGCAGCATGTTCTCACGCTGCAGGAAACCCCAAAAGTTCAACGCACGGTTGATTGCATCACAGCAGCTCAGCCATCAATCAGCTAGTCTCTTTGTATGCCTGAGATTACACAGTTTGAACGTTCAAACCATGTGCTGGGACTGAAGGAAACCCCAACAAATAAATCACATTTGTAAAATAAAAAATATAAAATGTTCTTGTCATCAACTAAAATACTTTCTTGGCCAAAGCATTGGCTTCCTCTTCCGTTTTTCCCTCCTTCAGTGCTGCCTTCTTAGCTTTGTGGTACGCGCTGGATTTTCTTGACAGGCGCTGCTTGTGGCTGGTTGGATCCTTTGGCTCCTTCTTGCTTGGTGCCTTGTTTTTCTCATCAAGGTCCTTGGCTTTCCTCTTGGGAATTTTTGGCTTGCCATTGCTCGAAGATGGCTTTTCATCCTTGTTGGATGGCTCAGCAGCTTTTGTTGTCTCAGCATCTTCTGTTTTCTTGCCGCGGCGGGTGCGCTTGGTGGGGACCTCCTTTGGGCTCTCACTCACAGCAACCTCAGTGGCCTTTTTCTTTTTCAAAGTTGTGGGGCAATCATCACCTGCATCAACACCATCTCTGTTGGCCTGTGTCCTGGGATGCTTCTTCGGGGCTGCTTTGGAAGATTCCTTTGCGGGCTTGGCTGCTGACTTAGACTTCGGTTTGCGTGTCTTCTTTTCTTTTACTGCTGCCTTTGCCTTCGCCTTTGGTGTCTTAGTCTTAGCTGTCTTTCTCTTTCCTGCCCCACCTTCCTCAGCCTCCCCAGCATCATCTCCATCCTCATTGTTATCATCATGTTCCTCCTCTTCCTGCTCCTCTTCATCATATGTTTTCTTACCTTTGCCCCGGCCCCGACCTCTGCCTTTGCCACCTCGGCCCTTTCCCCGGCCCTTTCCCCCCCCCTTTCCCCTTCCCCTCCCACAGCGAGAGCCCTGTTCTGTGGGCTTGACAGGAACCACGGTCTCCAAAATGTCAGCCGGTCGAGGATTGTTCTTGTCGACCGACGCCACCTGTGAGGGCAAAAATAGGACAGGCCGCAAAACATATTGTAGGTTAACGATTACACCATGTTATTTTTTATATTATACCAGAAAAGTTTCAACAAAAAAGGCCATGAATTATTATTCCAACCTTGTCATCATCCTCATCATCCTCATCGACCTCACCCAGCTTAAGGGTTTTCTTCCTAAGAATTGGATCATCATCGGGCATGGTGACTTTCTCATCCCCCTCCGGTGCAGGCTCGTTGTCCTGAAGAACTCCTGCATCAGGAATGTCGAACAAGGCGGGCTCCATGGGCAAAGTGTCGAGATTGTCAGGGCCTAGGCATTGCAGGGCTAGGCTAGGTATGATGAGATATATAGGATTAGATATCTGGGATTAAATATGTGAGGTTTTGATATCTGGGATTAGATATGTGGGATTGGATACCTGGGATTAGATATGTGGGATTAAAATATGTGAGATTTTGATATGTGGGATTATAGATATGTGGGATTAGATATCTGGGATTAGATTTGTGGGATTACAGTAAATGTGTGAGATTTTGATATCTGGGATTAGATATGTGGGATTAGATATCTGGGATTAGATATGTGGGATTGGATATCTGGGATTAGATATGTGGGATAAAATATGTGAGATTTTGATATGTGGGATTAGCTGGATGAGATTGGCCTAAGATGGAACATTGCTCCAACAAATGGGGTCCTAAGTCACTGGCTTATACATGTGAATAATTAAGTCTAGATGCAAATGGCTGGCACTTTAGTGGCTGGCTTCTCCACGCATGGGGCCGGCGTCTTCGATGCCAAAGGTGTTGCAGGGGGTCGAGCCACACTAGCAACCTCCTTCTCGGAAACCTTCATGGCATAGAATGTTTGGATATCCTCCTGCTCTTTCAGGGTTTGCAATTCCAACTGCTGCAACTGTTCCGAGAGCTCTAACATTTGAAGCTCCTGTTCCATGATCTGAAGAGCGAGCTCCTCATCTTCCAACTTGTCATGCTGTTGTTCAAGTTCCATCAAAGTCATGAGTTCCTGGGCAGTTTCATTGTCCCCGGCCTGCAGGGCTGCATCAAGCTCTGCAGACAACAGGCTCGAAGGGTCTGAAGGGCCATCACTGGCACTTCCACTTGGCTCAGCTGGAACGCAAACTTTGGGAGTAGGGGGTTTCCATGAACATTCTTGTGACTTGATCCATTGCCAACTCCCAAGGAGACCGCACTTGAGACACTCACCACCATGAGAATGTGACTTCACGATGTTGTGCTTTCCGGGCCCTGGAAATTCTGCATCTGAATCGTCAAGATGCTGGGTGGAACCTGAGCTATGCATGGATCTATCAAACCATCCAGCCAATACTTTTGGAATTTTTATTGGACCACTAGGTATATGCGGCTATTGAGGGAAAGATTGAACATATTGAAATATTTGAGCTGGGCTACTGCAAACCGACCCTTTCACCATAGCATGGTCAGCCACAGTTGGTGGGGGTGTTGTAGATCCACCTGCCAGCCACACCCAGGGAATTAAGTTTGGATAGGGTTTTCCGGTTTTCCCACTATTGTGTTTTGTCATGTCGGGCCTGACTCAACAGCGCCTGGCTCTGTTGATCTGGGATCACCACCATCATGAGGGACAACCTCCTAACATGGAAAGGAATGGAATATTTTTGAAAACCATAGTAAAAAGATGCCCCATGTTGTGATAAGCATTTTGATCCCTTTCCTCCATGGGTTCCACCACTGGGTCAGATTCTTCCGGCTCGCTTTCCCCACATTCTTCCCCATAGCCCTCGAAGGCGGAATCATCAGCATCATCACCAGTGCAAGCTTCAGGTTCAGAACCTGGGCAGTTGGCAGATGGCGTTTGTGTTAGATTGAATAGTTACCCCCATCAGTATGTTTTAATATCTTCCAAATTGAACCCGACAAGTATTATTCTAAATCCTGAGGGCTAGATCAAATATTTCACAATCGACACAGAAAAATAATTTATCGACTAGTGGCAACGGGGACTTCTCTCTGAGGATCTTGGGGATCTCTCAGGGATGGGAATTCCAGCTGTGGCCATCAAATTTCTGAACGCAACTTCCCGGGGTCTGTGTCCCCTGCGGGCAGCCCTTGCAAAGATATAGATGAGCTTTTTGATTATCCACGACTCAGCACGGATGACCCTACCTCAGAGAATAGAAAATTATGGGCAAAAAAAATACAGGATGCATGCATTATATGAAGTTTCTCTAATAGTTCTAGATTATATATAATCAGTGCCCAGGGTCTGCTAGGAAGGGATTTTCCACGAGGCCTGCAGTGGTAAAGAAAGCACTCCACTGCCTCGCAAATGTCCCCCAGGGCTGGACGTAAACCTTGGCACGAGCGCGCATAGGGGAATGATATACATGCAACCCGGCAACCCTTTAAAAAAGTAATCGCTTAGCCATATAACCAGTATGCTGATATGACATAACCCTACACATTCCAAATGAAATCCAAAATATATGTGTCTCAAAATTGGGCTGCCCAAGTGGGAGGTGTTTTTTCCCGTAGTTAAAAATACTTAAGCCCCCAATTTTGAGATACACAGTTAACATATGTGAAACCCAAAGACCAAGATGTTGGATCACTGGTTGAAGCACGGCCTGATTTTGGCAAACCTCTTTCCTATCCAAATCCTTGGCCTTTCCGACCTTACACATGACCCCCCCGGCGGAATCAAGCACCAGCTGCTGGTTCTGCTTCCATTGCGTGATGACACACCCAATGGGGGATTTTTCACCAGCTACTGGGGCATCAGCCATCCTTCAGACAATTTTGATCCAACACAGCTGCTGGTACATGGGTATAATCAAGACTGATCCACTGGTTAATAATGGTTGATCAAATTGCCTCTGTAGGATCCACCGGATTAACTTCCCAAAATGTAAGGTTTTTTCATCCTCCGCCCAAAGATCCCGCCTTTGGTTCTCAAATCGAAGAAATGCATGCTCCCATGTGTTTGTACCTGGCAGGCCGCTGGCGGTGAAGGAAGGGCCTCCAGGGAGCGCACTAAAACACACAAGGGCGCACTCCCAGGATCATATTCAACACCCAGGTGGCTCATGTTTGAACCAGAATTGCTTGGATGGGCCAGGCTTCCATGTTTCATGTTTTGATCACCCCAAGAAAACAGTTAATCATGTAATTCAACATATTTTTGCTCGATTTGGTAAAAGTGCTCGATCTTAATATTTTTGCTCGAATTTCTAAAAACATATACGCAACAGTGATTGAGCAGAAAAGTTTGCTCGAAAGAATGTTTAGGTATATATATAATATAATTAATATATATATATATTATATAATATAATATATATAATAATATATATATATAATATTATATATAATTATATATATAATATTATATATATATCATCAACGTATTGCAATGGATATCAATGAGATAGTTGCAAAACAATGATGGATAAGCCATCGGATAAGCCAACGATAAGTTACTTCAGTCTTGACCCACAGCGATCAGCTGGATCCATAGGGATGACCATCCAAAACCACCAGATGGGACGACGACAAAAGAGCACTGAGATGAACGGAGGTGATCGGAGATGAAAAAAATAAAATTAAAAATCACAAGTTCATAGAAGTTCACACTAAGTTCATGGATGGTATTTGGTAAATTGATGCTAATTGATGGTAATTGATGGTAATTGATGGTAATTGATGGTATAACAAGATCAAATTGACCAAATACCAGCAATTACCATCAATTACCATGAATTAAAAGCTGGAACCACATTGAAATGTGGGGCTTCATCATACTTCACTTGGCAGGCCGGCCATGCTTCAGATTTGCCCTCTCATCGTGGCCATGCGAACAATTGGATAAGTCAATAGGAATTTCAGGATCCTATGTTCAGGGGATATACCCCCAATTCATATGGCCGAAAATATGGTACAATTCCGTACCTCCATCAATTGGATCCTGGAGATCTCCCATTGAAAAATGGGGGATCGTGGCCATGGGATTTCAGCATGGGATTCAGAAGATTCAACCAGCCTGAAGAAGCGCTCGAAAGATTCACCAAGCCCTTACCCTCTGGTTATGACTGTTACATAGCCATGGTATAGATGGCCCATAGAAATAGATGGTTTACCTGGGTTTACCGTTCTTAAACGCATGGTGGATCTTTCCATGGCAAACTGTTAGTCATAACCAGATGGTAATTTGACGATCAACACCTTCACAAACGCCGACTGTTTGATGTTGCCCCCCCCAGTAGCCAGTCATAACTTAGTTTATAACCCCATGAATATCTGGTTGGTGGTTGACCTACCCCTCTGACAAATATTAGTCAGTTGGGATGATGAAATTCCCAATATATGGAAAAATAAAAAATGATCCAAACCACCCACCAGATATTATTCTAGTTCAAGTATCATAAATCCAATCGTGAAGTTGGAGGTATCAACTTCCCAACCAACTGATGTCGCGATGTCGCTTTTTGTCGTTCCCCACAAAAGCCTCGATCTGGATCTGGAATCATTGGATTGGTTTAAGGGACAATCTACAGGAAAAGCCCATATTTAATGGGAAAATCTATGGCTTCCGGTTTCAATTTTCCCTTAAACCAATCTTGGGGTCTGGAAAAGTCATCGATGGGACAAGTGTCATAGAGGAGTGCCTCTCCACAATCAGGGTGGAGATCTCCCACGTAGAGCGAAGCGAATTGCAAGTCTCGGTGGCAGCGGTGGCAGCGCTTGGTGGCAGCGCTTGGCGCTGCCGCCCTTCAAAAAAAGAGCGGTCGAGAAAAGGGGGGATTGGTCGTCATGCTATGGCACATCAGTCATCATAAGTCCATAAGTTGCACTGTATATATATATAGATATGGAATTCATATAGATACTATATGTAGATGTGGATTGTGTACTTTTGATATGATATATATATATATACATAGCCACAAGTAGCATGGCACTGCATGACAAATGTACGCAATCAGCCCGGTACACATAGATGTAAATCATGAGCATTGAGATGCAAACATCCATACCATTACATTAGATATGAATACATTACTTTGTAGTTAATATGTATATGTATTCATTAGTAGTTATTAGTAATGTAAATTTAAATATAGTAAATACTCATTACATTACTACTACATTACATTACTAGTAATTAGATTACAATGCATTACATACGTTAAAAGTATCATGATATACCCTCTGGTAAATTAACATAACTATGGAAAAAAAACACACACCATTTTTAATGGGTAAATCATGGTAAATCCACTATAAATTGCCATTTTCTATAGCTTTTTGTATGTTTACCAGAGGGTATGTGCCCTCTTTCAATCATGACCATGGCTGGAAACTCATCCAGTTGGTTCAATGATGTTCCGACACGAAGACCTTCAGATTTACCACGGGACCACCAGGATTTTCCACCTTTGAGGACACAAAGGAGGGTGATATCATGTGATATATCGTTTTTGTATTCCCATTGATTTCCCCATCATATCCCCAGTGATGGTTGATCTTATATAGATCCATAATCATCCTACTATTGGTGGTTTATGTCACTATTATAATCCCGTGAATATACCACATCTAGCTCTCTAACCCCGGAAAGCAGCTCGCCGCTCGCAGCACTTCAGATCCAGTGACTAGTCGAATTCGGCTCCGCCATTCGCCGTGGCCCTTTGCGGAAGATCAAATGGGGAATACCCAAAACAATCAGGAAAGTTGGGGTGTAAAATGTAGCTTCAATAATTCATTAAGGTATTTTGGAAGATAGTGTGATATGTGATTTATATACAGTATATATATATATATTATTGTATATTCATATATAGTGTATACGTGTATGTATATATATATTATGTAATATATATATATATTATACATATGTATATATATATATACATTATATATACACGTATCCCAGAACATAACCAACATAACAGTTATATCGGTGTGTGTGAAAATGGGGCCTACTCCTACAGAATGGCCATCAAATACTCGAGAACATGATGATTCATTAACCAAAGGATTCTGGGGTATCCTATTTTTGACAAGGCCACATGACCCACATGAAACTTAGTAGCTGCACAAAAAAAAGCAAAAGAAGAGGAATGTGCAGTACCCAACAAAGACATGGAGTACAACATAATACGTGTAGAATGATATATATATATGATTATATATATATATATATATACACAGGTGATTTTTAATACAAACCAAAATGTTAAAAAAACTTGTTGGACAAAGAAAGAGCTAGGACCATGGGGAGTGCAACTCCGAAAAAATTGTAGGTCTCTGGGGAGAGTGATTGGTCGCGGCAATGGTTGGTGAAGTTTTCAATCCCTTATAATCAGCTATATTTATCATCCATTTATAGATGGGAATTTCCCTTATAAACAATCCATTTGGATGGAAAAATACCCCCATTTATGAAAACCCCTATTAATGGTGTTTAATGGTGTTTATGGATATTAATAACTCCACTACTTATAACTACGTATAGTTAATGGTGTTTATAAACCAACTTATAACTGGGGAGCCCCACATTGTACCCAGTTTGCCACAAGGAAAGTATGCTGTGAGGCACAGAATTCTCCGATTTCTCATGGATCTGGCACATGATGAATCACACCTTCCCTCACTTTCCAAGGAAAACAAGGCCGTTGCTCAAAGACTTTTACATTGATCACATCTCATTCTTGTTGAGAATGAGAACCCTGAGATATCTTGAGGTAAAAGTTTCAGGATTTTCATCACTGAAGAATCAAAGCCATTCGTTTGTCCCAATGAAACCCGACCCGACCTGCAAACCAAGCTGAGCTTCCCTACAAAAATGGTCGACCAACGCGGGGTCGCAGCGTTGTGGACCGGCGCGACAGTTTTATGGTCTCCAAACAATAGTGTGTAGATACATAATAGTATACAGTATGTATATATATATATACATATATATAATAATTGTATCTTTTTTATACAGTATACACATTATACATGTACAACATCCAGGGACCTTTCAGCATCACCTCACCTGTTTCAGGCTTCTTTTTTTCCACAGGCTGAAGCCGCAGCTGCGGCGTTTACGCAAAGTTCTTGGGATTCAACAGTCGGCGAATCTGAACCATCATGACTGTGTAATGGATTAACATAGCATATTAATATTAATATTATAATATTAACATATTATATAATACATATATATATATATCCCATCAATATATAATATGCCATCTATTACTGGGTCAATTTTCGAGGGTGGTTGAAACCTCATGACTGATTTCGTGGATTTTTTTCGCACCAGTTGCACCAGTTGCTCTCATTTTGGGAATCTAATCTGATAAACTAACAATTCTATTCAACCCATAATGTCGGGCCGCCAGCTATCAGTGGGTGTAGTTTCACCCCATGAATGCTACAGTTACAATCAGTTACACGTATCATAAATCACAGTAAAATTGGAGTTATGTTCACCAACCAATCGCGATTTCGCTCTCCCAGGTGCCCCAATTTGTATCTTGTCCGACCAACAGTGACCGCTCATGATACTTGCCATGGTCCAAGAGTGACACCTCTGGCGAAATAGTCATTCAATGAATGGATAGAATTCATCTCAAAACATCATGCCACAACGCTGATAATTGAGGTATTTGGGAATACATATACGACAGTATGTATGATGAAGTGAATATGTTTGTATATATTGTGTATACATATATATATATATAGAAATAGATAGTGGGATACATGATGATACGTATATGATATATATATATAATTATATACGGCATTTGGGAGTGTCTGAAAATGGTTAATTACGCACAAAAACTATCCATTGAATGGAAACCAGAAAATTCATATTGACGAGGGGATTGAATGTGTCTGTGCTGGTTGGTGGTTTTAACCCTACCCTTCTGAAAAAATCATGGAGTGAACGTCAGTTGGGATGATGAAATTCCCAACTGAATGGAAAAATAATCCAAATGTTCCAAACCACCAACCAGTGTGTTGTTGTTTTTTTTCTGGGGTACAGTCGTCAATCCCAAGTTCGGATTGGCTAGAGCTAGAAGTCTGGTAACCTGGTAGCCCCCACAGACTCAGAATTGGGAATGCTTCAGACCCGACCTGTCGATCCGTCACAGAAGATGTGGATGGTTTTCGTCTGAGGTTAGTCCCGCAATAGCAGGTTACTACCATTAAATGATATTGATATACTATGGGTTGTTTCCCATGTTGGTGAAATTCAATTCACGCGATTAGCACCCAAACATTGTTCCCTTTGGTGGTTACCCTCTGGTAAATTAACAATTCGACCCTGCCAGTCATCGGGGTTGGAAGATGCAGTTTCCATTAAAAATGAGTAATTTTCAGGGTCAACATGTTAATTTACCAGAGGGTAACCATCATATATCCCATTAAAATCCCATTAAATCCCATTAAAGTACCATAAAATCCCATTAAATTACCATTTTCCTATGGTTTTCCCATGGTTTATACTGTTGCTCAGTCTCCATATTCTCCACTGGTCAAATCCCCGAATTTTTCCGGAGCCTTGGGAACCGGAGTGCTTCCCACGGCCGCCTGAGCAGCTGCATGTCTCGTTCTACATCCATGTTTTCATGTTGGTAAATCATATATTTATATATATGATAATGGTTGTAAACTGATTATAACATTGATATAGACAATGGTTATTAAAATCAATATATGGTTTATAATCATTATATATTATATATATATGATTATAAATTGATTGTATATATATATATATGATAATGGTTGTAAAGTTGCTAAATTCGCAAAGTTGCTCGGATTCTAGCCAGCAATTTCTCAGATGCTGGGCCTGAATCATCATGATTCATGTTGCCGAGAATCAACGGTTGATGTGAACCATTATATATATACATATCAAAATACCATAATAAACCAAAACTAACCATTATATTTATATAACTATAACCATGAAACAGAATGGTTTATCTGAGGTTAAATCCCCATTTAGAGGTCGATCCATGGGTGATAACTCATAACTTACTGGTGCTATCCGTAGGGAATGGATGGGAATGGGGATTGCTGGGATGATTCTTACTAGTGATTATGGATCATTCCCTCATTCCCTGCTAAGCACGGGTAAGATAACGAAACAATGAGTCTTGCGCAAATATGGGGTATCCCAGATAATCCATGGTGTTGGAATATTTACCTACATATACCCCAAAACAAGCTCAAATGTAGGTAAATATTCCTTACATGGAGCATCTGGGTATGGGACTTGCCAAACTCCTAAACAAAACTCCGGTCTTAACCAACATCACTGGTTGAAAATTGCGCAGTATTTCTTCACACAGGAGGTTTATCTACCAATTCATGTTCCATTTCAGTGCGAAAAGTTCTTTGTGTTTCAGTAGTACATATTGCTACTATTGGGGTGTAAGAATCCCCATTAAAGCAGGTAGTATAACTCAGTAGAATCTACATGTCATAGCCAACCATCCTTTATCAAATAAATATTCCTACTTATCGTGTTTAAGATGGTTAAAGTCCATATGAAATATAAGATTGATTGTTAAATTATGACTCAACCACAATGGTATAAACATCCATATGAGTGATTGATAAATGATGATTCAACATCAATCAACAGTGGTATAAATGTTTAGTGGCTCACATGCATCGACCCACTGCGAAAAACCCTCCACCTTCACTTTGGCCTTTGGCGCGGGTGCCTCCTCGGCTGATAAAAAAAAACGTCGGCGACTTAAATGGTCTTGAACAATGGTATCATAATGTTATATATATATGATATATATGATATATATGGTTAAACCTCCAATTATATCCAGTTAGTATACCACTATTTATTTGTGTATCACTATTCACAATGGTTGGCTCTATACGATGAAATATCCCCATGACGTATGACCATGATGATTGATTTTAGACTCCAATGATAACCATTATCGGTAACTACATCTAATTATAACATCAGTAACTCAGCCATTGATGATACTTATGCCGACAGTACGTGATCTAGTACATTCCAGTCAAGGCTACTATATGTTATGATATACCCATAATTATATTATATATATATATGTATATGATCATATATATATGTATATATTATCCATACATCTGTATATATATATATATTATGATACACATAGTAACACATATATGTATATATACATAATCATATATATATGCTATAATACATATACAGTATATATATATATATATTTGCTATAATATATATCTCCCAGTTACCTAATGGTTATTCAATGTACCTATGGAAGCCATGGCCCATAGAAAGAGATGCTTTGCGATGGTTTACCCAAACCTTAAAATGGCAAGTTTCCTGTTCGCTACGTGAAATGACCAGAGGGCAACAAAGTCAAAGGTCTGTGAAATCACCAACATGTTACCCTCCAGTAAATTAACATAGACCCTGGCAGACAGGGGTTGGAAGACTAGTTTCCACTATAAATGGGTGATTTTCAGGGTCTATGTTAATTTACCAGAGGGTACCTATTTCAGAGGTTACTATTGTATATTCTATGACATTTGTGTCATTCAACTGCTGAGAGTCAGGGGACGGTGCGGACATGCAAAAACAAACAATCCCTCCCAAATAAAATATGAAACAAAACAAACAAACACAAAAAAAAACATTAACATTTTATATATTATGATATATCCGTATAATATATTTATCCCAGTTACACCATGAACTGTGGATGACTCGTGAATGACCCACCCCCGCCTTTTTCGGTGGAGCTACAGGTGCTTTGTCTGGAACCTGCGAGACCTCATCTCATCAATGGCGGGAAAAAAACACTTCTGAATATAGGAGGATTCTACATGAACACACTATGAATTGTATCACAACTAGCTGTCGAATCTCTTCAAAACTCTCATGAATGTCTGAAACACAACACAAAGATACACAAAGTATATAGAGATAGAAACTGATAGACACGCTTTTCCAGGATGTCATGATGTTTTGCCACAAAAAAAATCCGGTGTCCAACTCCTCCACCTGTTTTTGGGCTTGGTAAGTCCCAAGTCCCAAAAAATGTTGCAAGAACTCATCATCGCATCAAGGCTGCCCTTTTGAAGTGACATCCATGATGTGCAAATTCAGCAAATCTTGAAAAGATCATACGTTCTCTCCACGACTGAAATTCATGTGGATTGCGAGGATATCTTTCATATGGTGGTTTCCACACATGTAGGTACCCCAAAAAGGATGGTTTACAATGGAAGATCCCAATCTAAAATGGATGATAACTAGGGGTACCCCTATGACTTAGGAAACATCCATATACCCATCTTGGCTGATTTTGTCAAGTCGTGTTGGTGGCCTTTTCCCCCTGAACAAATATGATACCCCGTCATGTGGGACCACCGTTATAGAAAAATAGCCTCTGATCGTCCGCAAAACTTTGCGAACTGGAAAATCACCTTTCTTAATAGCAACATCAACGAACTACATAGCCATTTTAAAGCAAAAACTGACAAACTAAGTACCTAGGAGCTATCTTTATCTTTGGTTAGAGATGGTTAGATAAAGTATTGGATACCACCCAAGCACCAAGGCTGCTTGCCTCTCCATTCGCCTTCACCGGAGCTGCTTTTGGAGCTTTTGTTGTAGCCTCCGCAGTCCCACCGATGCCCTTCTGCAGCGACCCCTGTACAACCGACCATTTTATGGGAATGTAATGGGAAGACAACAGGATAGGCTATGCAACCATCCAGGTTCCGATTGTTTTTACTGGTGGATTGATGGTGATTCTGTGATTCTGGTTGTACCGCCCCATGTCTGGAAGTGGTTTCAACCTCAGAGCGGAGATTTAAATCTTAAGTTACTGGTTGGTGGTTGACCTACTCCTCTGAAAAATATGAAAGTCAGTTGGGATGATGAAATTCCCAGTATATGGGAAAATAAAACATGTTCCAAACCACCAACCAGGTTAGTTCATGTTTAGCATTATCTTTCTTTTTCGCTGAGGATGATGCCGATGTGTCCAAGCATGAAGCCAAATATGCGTATGGGATTATTACCCCCAAAAAAGTGTAGACTCTCAATACCCTTATCCCATCTCATTGATTATACTAGTTGGTTGATAAGTTTCCCTACTATGGATACCACATGTTACCACAATCCCCCATTTGGTCATATAACTTGCTATATTAACCAATATTAGCCAATCACCCAGGGTACCGGTATTTTCCATGGCTCACCAAGTTCAACTGGCTGCTCAAGTGCTGCCCTGTCAGCCTTTGCCATCTTTTCCTTCTTTGCAGATGCCGCAGTTGCCTGCGGATGAAGGTCGAGGGGGCCGAGCCGAGCCTCGATATCCCAAGGATTTATCAGCCCTTTCCAATACAACATGGTGCCCCAGTGAGCTTAAAAAAATGATGTTGGTTTATAAGATCATATATATATAATATAATATATATATATATAATATATATATATATATATACATAATTATACACATAATATGTTATGTGTATATATATATACAGGTTAAGTTGGGTTTATGGTAGATATACAGTAGCTGGTTCATGCATGTTGATGCGATTTATAAAGCAACTTTTAACTGGCGGGCACCACCCTGTGCCTTTGCCTCAACACATCTGCACAAATCCTCCAGTTCACCATCACCCTACACATTCCTGGCAGAAAAAAAGTGCTGGAGAAAAAAAGTGCTGGAGAAACTGCAGCCCAAAACATAGCACACCCAGAAATTCAAGAAAATGCTCAGCAGTTGATTAACCCATTGACTACAGATATATCTACCAAAAGTCTTGGTTAAGCTACTTGGTGCAATCAACACAAGGCGATTTAGCTCACTGGGGCACCAGTTAATCCATAATTTTCAGTGGTTATATATGGTTATATAATAAGCTACATAAAACCGCTATGTTTATGTTCATTTTTTTACGTACCTTCTGGTAATCAAACATGGCTGGCTGGAAAATCCGCCAAAATTGTTCTGGAATTTCCCAGCCATATACAATTATCCCATGTGTATAAGGGATCTTCCGACAGTTTCCTATGGGGATTTCCATAAATGGGGGTACCCCCATTTATGGATGGTTTATAATGGAAAATCCTATTTACCATCTGGTTATTTAACATAGCCATGGAAAATCACCATGCTATTAATAGGTAAACCCGGGTAAACCATCTATAAATGGGCCATCTATACCATATGGCTATGTTAAATAACCACAGGGTAAATGGATAATTTAGGGGTACCCCCATTTCAGGAAACTTCCGAATCTGTGTTTCCGATGTTTTTCCCAGCCATAGCAACCTCCATTTAGTTCGTGGGATTTCTCAGCTTCTACAGCTTCCCGCTGAAGCTGTCACTCTTAAAAGGATATTGACCCATCAAAAATGGTGGATTTAACTGATTGACTCTGTGGCTATTTAACATAGCCATGGAAAATCATCACTTTCAATAGGTACATCATCGAACTAAATGGGTAATTTTCCATTTCGCTATGTTAAATAACCAGAGGGTAACCATGACAAATTGGGATATTCATGGGATTTTATGGGATACCCTCAGTCGTAATCGATCACAGTTTGATTGCGAACCGGAACATCGCTAATTTACAAGGCTCCGTACATCATCTACAAACGGCCGGTTTTTTCATAGCAGTACTGACCGAAACTAAAGGCAGTAGAGCTGAAGTAAATTATAAATCATCTATAGATCATCTACAAACGGCCGTTTTTCATAGCTAGGTATAGCTATTTTAGATTACCAAAGGAAGTCCCTATTTCTGGACTCCCTTGCCACGTAGTCACTAGCAGTACTGACCGAAACTCGAAAGGCAGAATAGCTGAAATCACTATTTGAAGTAAATCATAAATCATCTATAGATCATCTAGAATTGGGCCATGGCTACCTATGTGAAAAATAACCAGAGGGTAAGTTTATTGTATAGATATTGTAGCGTAGCAGTATGGCTAATAATGTTTGTTCTGTGAGTTCTATGAAGGCACCGAAGGCAGTCAGGCAAGACCTTGTGAATTTGTGAAGCATTTTGGTGGACCCATGGACCCACGAAAAGCCCTGCCTTGACGTCAACCGCCGCAGCTTTGGCGGCCTTGACGGCACCAGGATGGTGTACGTGGTATATCAAGTGTTGATTTTAATATATTGGGAATATAATATATATATACATATTTATACTGTATATAGATTTGCGGGTGGTGGTCTAAACACCTTCTCAGAGGATATTTGAAAGCACTACAAATCTATGAATGGTGCGGATTTCTATGAAACCCTATCAATCTTCGAATATCAAGTCAAGCTAGATTACACGAGATATGTACCTGGGAACTCCATGCAAAATTGCCATGAGTAGGGGGGCATCCATAACCTCAGGACTGACTGTCAAATGGTATCAGGTTGATGAGTTCAATCATCAAAAATCCCAAAAGCTACAATGTGGGACCGCCCAATTATAAGTTGGTTTCTAAATCCCATGAACCATAGTTATAACTTATAACTCTCACAAACCACAGTTATTGGAGTCCTCCAAAATACCAACCTAGCTATCTTTTGGGGGTTTCGCTTTGTAGAGATAATCCTCCCATGTTTCGACAATGACAAACCTTGAAAAATATTGAAACATATTGAAACATGTTGAAACATATTGAAACCATCATCCAAATGTTTATCGCATTTCAAATACGAACATGGTGATGTACCCGTGGATGTTTCCTCTGGACGCTCAAAAAAAATTGGTGGAGCCTCACCTCACCCAACATCAAGATCCAGGTCCCTGTTCCAAAAAGAAGATCCAGAAATGGTTTAAAGGAACATGTACAAAACTGGATCTACTTTACAATGTTGCGGAAGCATGATCAAACATAGTTTATGATAAGAATGTCCTTTCAACGTAAGCATCAGCCAGCTTTCAGCAGTGCAAAGTCAACAAAAAGGGCCCAAAAGACGGCCGCCTTCACATCTTTGGAAGCCTGGCACTGCAATTCGTCACACGACACGACACGTCAGTATCCCGAGCTGTTTCTGGGCCCAAAACCGGGGATATAAAATGATAACAAATACAACACATATAAATCATGACTGAATGCTGTAGTTTCCATAATGTTCAGGCATTTACCAAAGATCTAAGATTACATCTTTCTTGGGCAGCCTTAAACTGGAAATCAAGCTTTTATATATAGTTGTTTTGTCATTTTTGTTCATTTTCATTTATATTTGTTTCATAAAATTAATTAACGTTTTTGTTCATTGCCAAAATGGGTTTTCATTTAGATGTTCATTGGGATTTTCATGTGGCTTCATAGCATGCATCTTGTTTATTAGCAATGCTTGCTTTGCTCCTCAGCCAAAATGTCTTGGAAACATGTTGTGGTACTTTTGCAAAAGAAGCAATTTGAATGTAACTGTAAACACAGACAGGAAACAAACACAAGACAGCATAACGCGACATTAGGACACAATGAACAGGAAACACAAATCCAAAAACCAAATGAAAGAATGAAGATGGTTGACAGCATGAACATACAAATGAAAACATGAAAGCCACAAAACAGTTGACAATACAATGAAAATGTCTGACGACATGAACATGTAAATGCAACAAAGAATGAAAACCAAAATCCAAAAAATGGAAAATAACATGAAAAGAACAGGAAGAGAGAATGAAAAAAAATGAACAAAAACATGAACACCGAAATCCAAATGAAAAAAGAAAAAAGGAAATTAAAACTGACATCCACATGAAAAAACCATGAAAAACAAAATGAAAAAACAAAAGTTTTGTTTCCGGTGGGAAAATCGAACTTCTCCAAAATCGGAAGAAACGTACATTTCCTAGGTAAAATTTAATGTTGTGTTTTCCGTTTTTGAGTTTTTTTGCCAACATCCCAGCAAAATCTCGCTAAAATCCCCAATGACAATCTAAATGTAAACCCATTTTGGCAATGAACAAAAAGATAAGTTTGTGAACAAAAAATGTAAATGAACATGAACAAAAATGAAAAAAAAACAAGTATTTTTAACTTCCCTCAGCTAGAGGCTGCAAGATGTTCATAAATCTAAGATTTTCCTGATGGATCTTAAGTGTGGTGTTTAAGCCATCCGTCTGATGGATCTGTCGAAAGTCGGGAGATCGGATCATCCAATGCAGGGCACCAACATGGCATCCCATGGCCTGTCTTTCGCTGAAAATTCCATGGAAATTTGGATCAGTTGCTGGTACCCCTGTTTTAGGAACACTAAAAAGTCAAGGCGTCCAGTGGAGCACCTGGTGTCATCTTCGACAACGAAACACCCCATGTCGCACAGCGCAGCACAGCGCAGCACAGCGCAGCACAGCGCAGCGCACACCTTTTCGAAAGCACAATTTCAAAGAAAACATGCAATCAAACACTGCTGCAAATCACTCATCTGGTTCGCGGAGCTTCGCGGAGCTGCTCAAAAAGCAGCTCCACCACCAACCGTTGTGAGATTGCTGCGGAGCTCTGGGTAGCCTAACACCTGTAGTGAAAACTGCCTCGACGAATCTCTCTCTCTCTCTCTCTGTGAAGTTTCTCTTTTTTTCCGCCAACAGAGTACTGTAAAATTACATATGGATCTATATAAATGGCAATATACATATTAGTAAATAGTTCACTAATCTGAAACACTGCCAGCCATGGTGGAAGTTACATCAATTCTCTCGTGACAACTCACAGTGAGCTGGAACCAAAATGTTGACCGTATTTGACGTCATCACCACATCGCATGTCAAGAATATCTGACCTTACCCTACGATACCCCTTGCAACATTATATATAGAATAATAATGACTAATATACAATAAATGTACATAAATGTGATTCAGCTTCCAGCAATGACCAATAACATATACACTCTTCCATTGTCTGACTGCTGGAAATTTGGCTCAGGAAGGAACAATTTTCAAAGATTTACCTTGGTATCGCCACCTGGATATGCATGCTCAATCAAACTTGTAACAAATACCAAATACACGCTACCTGCTACCATCTCTCCACGTCTCCCTTGCAACATTATATATAGAATAATAATGACTAATATTATCTATAATCTATGATCATAGAATGTTGGTTGCGTCTTGGTCTTGGCTTGATAAGTCTATATATATATAATTATATATACGTATACTGTAGAATATAGAAATGCGATGAAATGTCCATCTTTTGACGACCTTTTCACAACAGGTGTAGCCCTCAACAAGCGCCGTTTGTAGAAGCGCCGAGCCAAACTGCCCAGCACAGTGAGGATCGTCGTAAGCTGGTGATCTGTGCCATTTCCTCAAACGGCGAGCCGGCGGTTTCAAGCAGCATAGGAATTTAACAGGGACATCCCACTTCTTATTGTTTTCCAATGGATATAAATCAATAATCAAGTGGTTGGCGGAGGACCGCCATGAAAGTCAATAAAGGTCACATAATACCACCCGCCAGATGCAACCAGTTCGGATCCACAAATCGCGTTCATGGCTTCCTTGCCCACGATTTTGCTTGGCTACCCTCCGAAGGGCGAGGGGCGTATGTTCGGAAGCAGTGCGTCACAGGCATGCCACCCATGCGGAGCAGGAACTGAGGTCTCCAACCGAAACCTGCAGCCCTGTTCGCTGGGGAAGAAAGACCTGGCTTCCATCCAAACTACAGATTCTATGAAACTATAATTCATAGAAACATAAAAAAAACTGGAGATGATCAACTGGTTGGCGGTTCCAAGTCAACAAACCAAACAAATTTAATCAATGTTCAAAACAAACAATGATCCCCGCATGAGAAGGGAAAACAACAACTTGAAAGCAAATCCTTTGAAACTCCAACCACCAACATCTGCCGGCTTCAAACACTTTGCTGAATAACGCGTGTCTGCTTAAAAAAAATAGTATGAAGCGGTGGGTCATGGCATGGGCACGGCTCAACCCACCTACCTTGCACAAACAACTCGCAACTCCTCAGTGATACTTGGAAGTGCAGTTCCAGTTATAAGTATAAGTGAACAGTTATGAAAAGTCACTATAGAGTTCTAAGTTATAAGATGTTATAAGGGTATCAAAAAACTCATGGCATGTCCTTGACATTCTCTCAACTGCACCACCTTGGTGACTCAACCAACTGTTCTACAGGGTCACCGATTTCACCCGTTGCGAATGCTCCAAGAGCTGCAAGACCCGGCGATGCGATCCGTCGCGGTTCGCCTCCTCCGCGATCTGCCACGCCGTCCGTCCCTCGGCCGCGCCGGTCTGAGGGTCCACGCCGAGGTCCAGGAGAATGCGAAGCATGGGGACATCCGCCGTCTGGGCGGCCACGTGGATGGGATACATGCACTCGAAGCGAACCTTTCCTGGGGAGACTTGACATGGCACAATTGGAATTATGATGGATTATATATATACATGATATGTAAATCAGCAAAATAAGCCAACCAAAAGTAGCTAGACCTTCCGAGTACCCAGGAAAATGGGGTAATATATTCTATGAATTTGAGACTCTTTTGTTCATTTTCATGGGTACTTGAGGGTCTAAGGAGATAGCCGATGATTTCGCAGGATCTGGTTTTCAAGATTCCCTACATGTTCACCAAGTTCGTGGTTTCAACCCTTAGATATATCATAAACCATAGTTGCCATAGTGAAATTGGAATTACAAAACCAACTTAATCCAACTTAGCTATCTAGTTTTCCAGACTTTGTATAGATGTTGATCAACCATGTGTTTTCAACAGGTGTTAACCATCATTTCTTCACACTTAACACACCCCCATCACTCAAAACTTTCGACCCATCCCCAAACAACCAAGTCCTGTAAGGTGGTGCCCCCCAAGTTCTAAGTTGGTTGAATCCCAGTCTTGTTCTTGATTACCCTCCAGTAAATTAACAGTTCGACCCTGCCAGTCATCGGGGTTGGAAGATTAGTTTCCACTAAAAATCGGAGATGTTCAGGGTCTATCTTAATTTACCAGAGAGTTTTTTTTTGTTCACCAAAAAACCACACGTTTTCAAAGGTCCCAGATATTACAACTTCGCGAACAGCAAAATCAGTCGTCAGCAAATCGCTCCAAGTATCCATTGAGCCTCCGTGGGCTATGTTCATCCACAAAGCCATGCCGCTCCAGAAAATTCGACAAATGCCTTTTCCTCACCATCCTGGGGTGGAATTTCCCAGAAAAACAAAAGCTGGTTTATGACATGGACACGTGTTTTTGAAGGAAAAAACGCCCTGGAGATTTATGATGTTTTATGACGCTATAGTTATAATGTTATATATAATGTTATATATATATATACACGTATTCATTCGTTTACGCGGAATTCACTCAATGCCTGGCCTGTTTCCATATCACTTTGTCAACTTGCTGGTTCATGATACTAGGCTAAGTGGGATTTATGGTTGATATTGTGCATATCCCGACAGTTGGTTGGTGTATGGTTGACACTTATCTATATACATCTATATACATGTGTCTGACTAATGTGGTAAACGCAATGACATAAACAACTAGCATTTGAGGATTAGCATTATACAGCATCACCCATGTCTGGTAAGTTCTTGGGGATTGTTTAGTATTGCCGCACTATGTGCATGTGGGATCACCCAGAAACCAACGGCACATCAAAAAGGCGGAATATGTCCCAAAACGAACAAAAGGACAAGGTTTTGACCAACGGGTTCTTTGTCAAATCTCACCCGGCACAAACTGGTTGGTGGTATACCTACCCCTCTGAAAAATATGAGTTCGTCAGTTGGGATGATGAAATTCCCAATATATGGAAAGTCATAATCCATTCATGTTCCAAACCACCAACCAGCCAAAAAATGTCAGAAAAAAATCAGATCTCTAGGGCTATGATCCAGCATCTGAGGCCATGAATCCTGAGGCCAGGATGTTTGCCTGTAGAACTCCAGCAGGTTCATGTTCTCGAGAGACGGCTGCTCCACCATTGGTGAAAAGAGGTGTCCACGTGAGACTCGGCCGGATACAAATTGCACCTATAAATTGAGCCGGAAAAAACGGCTAAGATCAGGCAACATTTGGCCAGCGACCTGAAAATCATAGCAAGGAAATACGCTGCTGTTAAGATAGGTAAAAAGTGAACGTCAATATTTTGCATGTGGTGTATAATATTGTGATCATGAACAGTACCCTCTGGTAAACTAACATAACTATGGAAAATCACAATTTTTCATGGGAAAATCCACTATAAATGGTGATTTTCCATAGTTATGTTAGTTTACCAGAGGGTATCACAACCGAATTATCCAAGACGTTTCCCACATACCGAAGACCTCAGAACGGCAGCTCTGGCCAGGCGCAGCTCTTTGCTTTCGATAATTCTGCAATGTCTATGCACCCAGTTAGTTATAGTTGGTTGATAAAACCAGTTATATAACCATAGGATTAATGGCATTTCACAGGATATATATATATACATTATAGGGTTTGATACTGTGGATGGAAGAAATCCTGCACCAGTTGATAGAAGGTTTATCCCATTATTTGTAGGGTTTCAACCATCCAAGGTGGTGCAGGAGTTTGCAACCATCCCCAGTAGGATTTAAGAACCACCCTTTGTGATGTTTGCTGATTGAGTTTCACCCCATAGTAAAATTGGGAGTTGTCTTCACCAACCAATCGCGATTTCGTTTGGTCGTTCGGGGGCCGCGTGGGCCCACTGGAGTTCTCGATAAGCAACTGGATACTTGAATAGTTCTTAGTTTGCATTCTGATCAGTTCTTGATCATAGCTCTTTTATGATACTGTATTTGTTTGCCCAATAAAAAAATGCTGGTTGGTGGTATACCTACCCTTCCGAAAAACTATGAGTGAACGTCAGTTGGGATGATGAAATTCCCAACTGAATGGAAAGTCAATCCAAATTCCATGGTTCCATTTTTGATTATTATATCCCATTATATCCCATTAAAAAACACTATGATATCCCATTAAAAAACCATGTTCCAAACCACCAACATGAACCCCGCATGGATCTACGGATGAAAACAATACCTGGAAGTCATAACGTGACGCCGTGACGGCAACAAACCCACGGATGTTTTTCACGACCAGTGAACCAGTGGAACCAGTGCCCGTTCCCAAGGGTTGATCCAAATACACATGCTGGGGTTGATGTTTTTTTTTTTTGTGGAAGGGTATTCAATGGGTATTCAATATAGGCCTTATATATGGAATCGGTACCTCCAATTTAGGTTCCTGAAATGGCCATTGAGGTTTTGATATTCATTTGGTATATCAAAAATATTGGAATGGGTACAAAAAGACTTGATTCAAATGATTTGTTTTGTTGATTGAATTCTCCATGTTTCTTGGCATAGATCATGTTTCTTGGCATAGATCATTGGCCAATATTACCCTGCAAAAAACATCAGTGGGCAATTTTTCTACGTCTGTTTTTCTAGCAAAATACGATTTCGTATGAATATCCCCATGCACAAAAATCTGCATGTGGTTCCTGTAAAATCGTGTTTTGCTAGAAATCCATCGTTCCGGATGTTTCTCTATCCCCATCCACATTGGTTCCTGTAAATCTGCATTTGGTTGAATTCCCAATTTGTTTATGCCTAGAGAATCCGTGAATCTGATGCTAAGGATATCTCGCCTCAGTTCAAGCCACCGAAATCCACATCTTGCTTGCTGAATTCACCATTCCTCTGGGTTAAAGGCCCTTCCGTCCCCCATTTGTATGGGAAAATCATGATATTTCCCACACCAGATGTGGTTGGTGGTTGACCTACCCGAAAAATCATGGAGTGAACGTCAGTTGGGAGTATGAAATTCCCAACTGAATGGAAAGTCATAATCCATTCATGTTCCAAACCACCAACATCCACCAACCATGGATCCACTGATGGATACTGGAATAAAAACCTGGAAGTCATAACGTTGAACCATCAACCAGAGATTCTTTCGGCGATGATTTCCCCAATCCCAGCGATCATGGTGAGGTCAAAACGGGGTCTTTTGTTGTTTTTTTACCCACCTTCAACCGGACAACCCAACTGAATGGAAAGTCATAATCCATTCATGTTCCAAACCACCAACATCCACCAACCATGGATCCACTGATGGATACTGGAAAAAATACCTGGAAGTCATAACAGTGAACCATCAACCAGAGATTCTTTCGGCGATGATTTCCCCAATCCCAGCGATCATGGTGAGGTCAAAACGGGGTCGTTTGTTTTTTTTTGCCCACCTTCAACCGGACAACCCACATTCAAAATTGGAGACCCCGTTTTGACGACATCGCAAAGCTGGCGAACACAACTCCAATGTCACTACGGTTTAAAATATTTATAACATTTTATAACTATATATTATAGTATTTATAACCAGTATGCATGTGGTTTGTTTCCCAAAGAAACATCACTGGGGGGGACACTCAAATCCATTGAATCCCATGTTCATCCAAGAAGAAATCCCGTAATCCCATGGTTTGGTCATGTTTGATATGGATCTAAACGTGTATAAATCAACTATAACTATAACTTATAAGATCCATACCAAACAGTTATATATGTTGCCAAACTTATGTTAACCAACTGTACCTAACTTATGTTAAACAACTGTTTGTTACATCCCCCAAACACCAAAAAAAACATCTTGACCCAACGTCCCTATGCACCTGCAGGCCTGGGTCGCTTGGAGTTCTGCCCATCTGGGCACGAACCTCGCTTAAAGAAGGTTTTTTATAAGCACCAAACAATGAGATTTTTCATGGGATGTCATAGGATTGAATGGGATTTAATAGGATTTAACAATAGATTCAGACGTATTTAATGGGATTTGGGATCAAACACCATCTAACCATAGGATTGAATAGGCTTTACCATGATTAAATGCAGGATTTCATGTGATGCAAAATGGTACAAAATCAGTGGATATCCCGAAAAATTGGAGCCCAAGGGATGATTTTTACATGTCTCCTCTTAGTGATCCTTCCAGCCAATTTGCTGGTTTCTTTTAATATTAGCAAATGTTCCCAAATTTTACATTAACAATATATTGGGTAGTATAATCCCCGAACTAATCATCAACCAACAGGGGTTTTGAACACAATTTTTATGTGAGTCGACTGGTTCTCAATGTTTAAGTGGGACTGGCAGGGACTGAAAACCAGTGTTTTCATGAGTTGCAACTCGTGTGACGTTGCAATGCGCCACAATTTGCGATCGGCCCTCTGTGGAAATGTGGAGAGAACTGGACACTTTCCTGGAGTTGTCTGGTCAGTACCCTCTGGTAAACTAACATAGCTATTGAAAATTGATGATTTATAGTTGATTTACCCATATATGGTGATTTTCCAGCGTTTTTTGTATGTTTACCAGAGGGTATCAGTATGGCCTTGCCCAACTTCCTGCATCGCCAGCGCCCCGGGATTGCCACTTCGACTCCGCCATTGTTCTGGACAGGCTTTGGGGCTTAAAACCGACTGTTGCGTTCGTAGTCCCATGGGTCATTTATGGGGCTCAGGTTCACACGTGTCAAATGCCTCAACCCACGCTTCCTTCCACAATCCTGATGACAGGATGCAAGTTTAAGGCACACATGACAAAATTCTAATAAAATTCCAAAAGACAAAAAACACGGCAATTTGTGTGCAGTTGTCCACCAAAAAAGGCATAGGTGGGGACTTCAACCATGAAAAATTGGGGGTTTCATGGTCATTCAAAACCACGTTACTATTCAACAGGGTTACTGTTCAAAGAGGTTACCTTAACAGCCTGACATTCTTCAAAATTAGGAAAACGTCCAAAACACAACCCAAAACATTAAAAAATACTTCCAAAACATTCAAAAACTTCCAAAAACAGTTCATCAAAGATTCAAACAACTTCCAAAACATTCCGGAAAATGCTAAAGAAATACTAGCCCAAAAGTACCGAATCATTACAACTAATTCCAAAAAAAATCCAAATCATTCCAAAAATCCAATTCATTCCAAAAGAAACCAATCATTCCAAACAATAACAAGTCATTCCTAACAACGAACACATTCCAAAATCAGTCCAACAAAATCCAAAACATACCAAATTCATATCAGAATTCATATGACGTTTTCGGAATGTTTCGGAATGATATTCTAACATCAGAAAACTATTTAATAGTATCCTATTGAATGGTGTCCCTATCCGCATTAAAGAGGAGGTTCCATGGGATTTCAATCATGACATGGACATAAGCACCAATAGCTAAGTTAATTAGAAAAGAATGACACCAGCCAGTTCGAGTACCTGATTCGTCACTGATTGATGTCGGTATGGAGGTGGTGCACATGGTGCACGAGCCCCGATGCAACCAGTGGCGGGCTGGACATGCGCGCTTTTTTCAAGCGCTCAGCGACGTCAGAATTGTCGGAGTAGCAACGTCTCCATTTTTCTGAGAGATTGAAAAATGTGGATAGTATATGGTCAATAACCAACCAACGATATGTTCTTTGGGGTCCAAAAAAGGGTACCATCTTTGGCAATTTGTCGAGAAAATGAGGTTTTTAACCATGGAGTTTGTGGATACTCTCCAGGAATCAAACATGGTTACGGTCTGGTAAACATACAAAAGGCTATGGAAAATCACCATCTTTAATAGGTAAATCAACTATAAATAGGCCATGTTCAATAGCTATGTAACAAATTACCAGAGGGTACATAGTGCAAATTCATTCATGAATTTCTGCCTTCTTCACGATGATTTAGGACCAAGCACCCCTCTAGGTTGTCAGGAAAAGGGTTCGCTGCTCCCAGTTTTGCATGGTAGCCGCAGCCTGGTTATAGTAGATTCGCTGAACCACAGGTGAAGCGAAGTTGCGTGTGTGAAAAGAGAGAGCAGTGATCAGGTGCCAGGAGCCTCAGGCAGTAATGGCACAGACCATCACAAGGTCAGCCGATGGGGTTCCACAGTATGACGGAACGCCAGAGCTTTTGCCGCTGTATCGAGAAGAGTGTCTTCAGTACCTGATGACATTTGAACACAAGAAGCGGTACTTGGCAGCTCCACGTTTGGTGAAAGAATTGCATGGTGTGGCCAAGACGGCAGTTAGGGGCATGACCAACCGTGATCCTCAGTGGGTGGCCCATCCTAGAGGGGTTTACCAATTGTTGGACCACCTTGAGTCTGTTGTGTCACGCCCTAGCTTGGTGGAGGCATCCCGTTTTGTGATGAAGTTCTTTTACCAGATGTCTAGGAAGAGTGGAGAGTCAATGACTTCCTGGGTTGGCCGGCACTCGGAAGCTTTGTGGGAGGCGTCGCAGTCTCTGAGGAAGGTTCAGAAAGAGTATGGGCCGAGTGTGGCACGCCAGGTCTATTACCCCCAAGGATTCCAAAGATCGTCAGATTCCAGCAGTCAGACTGGCAGTCGGTCAGGTGAGAGAGTGAATGCAGATCCAGGGCCTTTCACGGACGATGGGAGGCTACAACAAGAGGATGATGAAAATGAGCCCCATGACTACGATTACTGGCGTAGGGAAAGTTGGGATTGGACTGGTTGGTATGGGCATGGCTCGAGCTGGACCTCATGCTCGTGGAGAGATGATGCCTATGAACCTCCCACAGAGTGGGACACTAGCTCAGAGATCTTCATTCCAGAATTCCTTGCAGGATTTCTGCTACTGCACCGGAGCCGCTTGGACGTCAATGAGCGGGCTAACGTGCTAGCAGCGATCAAAGGGGAATTCTCCATTTCGGCAGTTGAGAAGGCTCTTCGTGAACAGTGGGCTGACCAGGACTTAGCCCGCAGGGACAAGTTGAAGCAGAACTCTGCACTGATTGCCGAGGAAGATCTTGAGGATGAGGCCTTATTGGCCGATGAAGAGAACCCTGATGTCACCGACCTTGATGAAGAGACCCGGGAGGCATACTACCTGGAGCAAGAAAAGATTGAGGAGGCCATGGAGGCCATCAAGGTGCAGAAAGCCACCTTGAAAGAAGCCAGGTGGAAGCAGAAGCAGATGAAGCTCTCCCGGAACTTCTACCCAAGGAAACCTTTTCCTCATGGAGATGGACCGCCATCTTCTCGTCGTGGCAGCCAGGATGGGGGCTGTTTTCGGTGTGGCAGCATGACACATCGGATTGCCCAGTGCCCAATGAAGACTGTTCGAAAGGAGGCACAGGTTGCGTTTGAGGAGACAGCTCACATCGCCTTTTTCAGTGAAGAGTGCAACAGGGCCCATGAGAATCTGTGTGGTGAGGAGTCATTGCTGGGAGAGACATCGAACACGGTGCTGAACTCATGCATGGGTGTGATTGACTCAGGAGCCACTTCGTCTCTGGGATCCGTAGAGGCACTTGAGAAGGTGCTTGATGAGAATCGTCGACTCTCATGCCAGAATGTGATTGACATTGATGTGTCTCAGAGGCCAGCGTTCCGTTTTGGGAATGGCGCTACGAAGGAGTGTTTGAGCACAGTGCGGTTTGGACTGGAGGCCGGGAAGAAGTCGGGAACTATGGAAGTTCATGTACATGACTCACCAGGACAACCAATCTTAGTGAGCCGCAAAGCTTTGCAGTCGTTGGGTGCAGTCATTGATTTTAGCAATGGCACTGCTATCTACAAACATGTGGATCCCAACAGCGTAGTGACCTTAGAACGGGCAGAGAATGGCCATTTGCTGATGCCTCTGACAGGGAACATTGTCCACAATGCCCAGTCGAGGAAGACACCTTTCGTCTCGCTTTTTGAATAGGGACAGCTCTCCCCTGGGAACATGGAAAAAGACGCTGACCAGGGGAGCCATTTTCAACAAGAACCTCCAGACACTACAAAGGTGTTGGGGGCACAATTTAGCAGCAACGCTGAACTTCAGCAGTGTAGGGTTTGTACACTGTTATCGGTGTCTAGAGGGTTTTGTGGGTTCTGCCAGGTGGAGCATGTGAACGATGATTTGTTGATGAATGATGATGATGCTGATGACACACACAACCAACACATCACTCACACTCATTTCCATACCTCCTCCACTGACAAACAAACTCAGCAGCTTCCGGACTCAAGCTTGTGTTCACGACTGTCTACTTCCAGCCGCTTCCATGCCACTCCCAACTCGGAAGAGCGAGTGGATTGCCTTGCTGAACAGCCTTGGGCATCAGGTGGACGACAACTGGACAGTGCTTCAGATGAAGGCATTGTACTCCGAGGTGAAAGAGCAGCCATCGGAGAAGGAGACTCGTCTGAACAGTCTCTACAGCATCGCCAAGGAGAAACGTTCGGACCTGGGTATGCACCTCAGTCAGGACCTGGGATTGGTGGTCAATTCGAATGCGACAAAGGCTCAGATGGTTGCCTTGGCCGAGAAGAACATCTTGGAGAGGTTCGAGCCGGAGGGCACCGACAAGATGGGTTTTGGCCAGTATGCGGCCAAGACGATGGACGAGGTAGTGAAGGACCACCCCACTTATGTCCTGTGGGCAAAGCAGATGATGGAAGATCCGGAGGAGGTCGGTTGGAGGCTGAAGAGATTCGCTCGATATGCCGAGCAAGCACATGCCAAAGGGAAAGTTGCTGCTACCATCAACGTGACCAAGGGTTACCAGAAGCCTTCAGAGAGCAGCAAGAGTTCGGACAGCAGCTTCTCCGTGATCACCGCCAACAAGGTGGGAGAGGACCAGACATTCGACCAGAAAGACGAGGAGTTGATGGCACTTCGTCAGGAGCTCGAAGAATTGAAGAAGGAGAAGGAGGATCAAGACCGCACTCTAGCACGCAGCAAGAACCGCAAGGAGATGTGAGAGATGCTGAGAGCACCGAGGAATTGTCCGATGAGCAAGCCCTTCTCTTAGCACGTTCCTTTGAGGCCCGCAGAAATCCCTTTAGTGATCAATGGAAAGATCTGGTTCATCATGGGAGACCTTTGTTGATGGAATTAGCTTGTTATGAGAACAGCATCTTGAGTAAGGAGACCATTCAAAGGTTTGGGGATGGTGCCAGTATTCGGGCTAGCCATTGGAACGGGGTTGATCTCGAAACCAAGGAGGGTGTCGCTCTAGCTAAGACCATGGTTTCCAAGTTTCGACCTGTTCATCTTTGGGTGAGTTGTGAATGTGGTCCATACAGTCCTCTTCAACGTGTCAACCAACGTAACCCTGATCAATGTAGGCGTCTTGAGGAAAAACGAGATAGGGCTAGGTTGCAGTACCATGGAGCTATTGAAGTTTGCAAACATGTTCGCACTCTTGGTGTTGAAATCCACTTCGAGCTCTCCGAACGGTGTGAAGCTTGGAATCTTCCCCTTTTGATTGATTTCCTCAAAGAATTTGGGTTGGAAAAAGTGACCTGTCATGGCTGTGCTGTGGGTTTGCGAACCTTAGATCGTAAAAGTTCTTTGTGTAAGGGCTGGACTATCGCGACTAGGAATCAACAACTTCTTCAGCATTTGAGTTTGAAGTGTCAAAAGAACCACCCCAAAGCTCGATGTGAGGCGGGTCAGGCAGCTCACACGGCTCGGTATACCCCAGCTTTTGCTAGGAGGGTTGTGAATTGTTTGAGTGAGAATGAAGCTTGGTCCCATGTTTTACAAGAGCTACAAGGCTACGGTAACGAGGTTTTGGTTGGAGAATTGGTGGATGAGCCAGAGGGTGCGGAAATTGAAGGCATCACAGCAGCGGAGAAACATGACATTGAGCGAAAGATCCAACACATCCACAAGAACACTGGACATGGCAGCATGAAATCCCTCATTGCAGCACTGGAGGCTCGAGGAGTGGCAGACCAAGTTCTTCAAGTGGCTCGGGCATGGAAGTGTCCGGCATGCCAGGAAAGGAAACGGGTTGATCCCAGACGGTTTGCTACTTTGGAAACTCTTGCCCCCAAATGGGAGAGGATTCAAATTGATACTGCTGCTTGGACACATCCTGTTACTCATGTGAAATCCCAAATCATGATGATCATTGATGAGGGTAGCAGGTTTCGTTTGGGGAGGGTTTTGTTTGATCATCCTACGAAAACACCTACTTGGACGGATATGAGACAAGTGTATGAGGAGTCATGGAGAATGATGATTGGTAACCCTCATACGGTTAGGGTTGATCCGGCGGGAGCTTGGAGGAGTGATGCGGCTAACCAATATTTTTCTGAACGGGGAATCATGTTGGAGCCCATTCCGGCTGAAGCACATTGGCAAATTGGTTTGGTCGAGGGTTGTATCAAAACCATGAAAGGCATCATGACTCAATTGGCTCAAGATTTTCCCGAAACTACCACGTCTGAATTGTTGGCTCAAGCTGTTTGGGCTAGTAACAATCAGGATAACCATCGTGGGTTTTCTCCTTTCCAACATGCTCTTGGCAAAGCCCCTGATGAACATGGTAGGATGTTTGAAACTGATGATCAAAAACCTATTCATCCGGAGTTGATGCATGACGGTGGTTTTTCAGATGATGTCAAAATACGGACTGCTGCTGAGACAGCCTTTCTTCAGGAACAGGCACAACGACGTCTGGAGCGTGCCTCCAGAATGGGTCCTAGGGCTTCCCACCAATATGTTCCGGGCGATTTGGTTTACTATTGGCGTAAACAGGTTGCTGGAAGAAGAGAAGTGATTAGTTTTCGGGGAGGGAAGTTTTTGGGACCAGCAAGGGTCATCGCTACAGAGACTCGTAGAGAACCAGATGGTGGACTCCGTCCAGCAAGCGTCATCTGGATCCATCGTGGAGGTCGTTTGCTGCGGGCAGCTCCAGAGCAGTTGAGACATGCGTCCCAACGAGAGCAATGGATTGAGGAACTCAAAGGACCTGTGGAGTTACCATGGACTATCACCTCTTTAGCTTCTAGTGGGGTCAGAAGAGGGTACATTGATATTTCTCATGATATCCCCGAAGAAGATGTGTGGATGGAGTCTCATGATGTTCCCCCGGAAGAACCCAATTTGGACGATGATATCCCCCAGAAAAGAATGAGAGTTAAGGGTCCGGGTATTTGGGCGTCCACAAATCCTGTCTCCGGACAGCAAGAACAGAGTAGGACTGTGAACCCTGGCTCCGGCCAGCAAGATGGTTCGGGTACCTTGGCATCTGCAAATCCTGTCTCCGGACAGCAAGAAAAGAGTAGGACTGTGAATCCTGGCTCCGGCCAGCGAGATGACAAACGGAGTTCGCCATTTGACACTGGAAGTGGTGCCAGCGGAAGCCGTCGTAGGTTGCATAGCCCCAAAGATGACGATCTTTTTGTGGAAGACATGTCAGTTGTTCAGATTGAAATCCCCCTTCCGGAATCCAATAGAGGTTGGAAACGATTTTCTGGGAATCCCGAAGCTTTCATGTGTAGTAAACTGAAAAGAAAACAAGTGGAAGTGAGAGAGAAGAACTTGACTGAAAAAGAGGCTCAGGCCTTCAATGAGGCAAAGGCAAAAGAGGTTAGGAATTTTCTGGCTGCCGAGTGTTTTCAGTTGTGTAAGGACCGGAAACCCAAAGAGTCTGATGTTGTGGGTATGAGATGGTTGTTGACTTGGAAGGGTCAAGATACGGGTAACAGTGATGGTGAGAAACGCCCCAAAGCTAGAGCTATTGTTTTAGGATATCAAGACCCCAAATATGAATCCCGTGAAACATCAGCACCAACCCCAACAAAGGCTGGCCGTCAGTTATTCCTGCAATTTGCTGCTTGGCGTCGGTTCCGAGTGGCAAAAGGTGATATCTCTGGAGCCTTCTTGCAAGGGCTCGACATGGACGAGGAACTCTGGGTGAGGCCTCTCCCAGAAATCACCAAGGAGTTGAAAGTTCCTCCGGGAACTCCGATGCTGCTGAAGAAAGCAGCGTATGGTTTAGTCCAAGCCCCCCTTCATTGGTTCAGAAGTGTTTGTGCCTTTTTGGGCGAAATCGGTTATGTTCAGTTGCAAACGGAAAAATGTTGTTGGATATTCAAGGATCAACATGGTGTTGTTCGTTCGATTGTTCATGGTCATGTTGATGATTTCATGTTGGCTGGTAGTGATGGTTGTGAAATTCATGCTGGTTTGATGAAACGACTTCAGGAACGGTTCAAGTGGGGAGAATGGGAACTTGGGTCATTTACCCAATGTGGTATTCGGATGATTCAAAAGAATGATTGTTCATTTGAGATCGACCAACAAAAGTTCATTGAGGATTTGGAGGAGATTCCAATCACCAGAGATCGTAGCAAGATGTTGGAAGACAATACCACTGAGAAGGAGAAAAGTTTGTTGAGAGGTGTTCTTGGTAGTTTGTCTTGGTTGTGTGGTCAAACCTGTTTTCTGTACTCGGTTGATGTTGGTTTTCTGATCACTTGTATTCCGGTTAGTAAAGTGTCTGATATTGTTAAAACCAACCAACTTGTTCGTGCGGTTCAAAAATGGAAACATTTGAGGTATAGGATCCACTCATTTCAACCACATGAGAATTTGGAAATGGTTTGTTGGGCTGATGCGGCATGGGCTAATAGACCCAATGGTAAGGATTCCACGGCAGGAGTTTTCATTGGAATGTCGAATGCTTCCCTCCGAGAAGGGAAGGAGGCAGATGTGTCGCCAGTTTTCTGGCGAGCGAGCAAAGTGGAGAGGGTTTGCAGATCTCCGGCTTGTGCCGAATGCATGGCAGCATTGGACGGAGAGGATGACTTGGTGTTCCTCCGGTTTCTCTGGGCAGAGATGCAAGGTTTTTCAGTTGACCCACGGTATCCTAGTTTGGGTGCAAGGAAAGTCCCTGGGATGCTGATTACCGATGCGAAAAATCTGTTTGACAAACTTCACCGACCTGCTGTCATTGTAAAGGGTGCTGAGAAGCGGAGTACTATTGAGGCCATTTCCCTTCAAGAACATTTGATTTCCAGTGATACGGAGATAAGATGGGTGAATGGTGATAGTATGATTGCGAATTCCCTGACCAAACCAAGTGAAAAACACCAGTTCTTTCTGTTTATCAACTTGGGTTTTCGTTGGAAGATTACCTATGATGAACTGATGAGGAGTGCCAAAGTCAGGAAGCAACAAGGCTTGGAACCTTTGCAGTCCAGCACCAGCAGCACACCACAAAATCACCAGCAACCACATCAGCAACCTCTCACCTACCATCAACACCTACAAGAGATGTACGACGATGATGATGTTTGTTTTTGTGTTCGGGACCCGTGATGTTGTTTGTTGCTTGTTTTAGCATCCACTCTGGCAAAATCATGTTCCGAAGATCTTTTGATCAATTTAACTGTTTGGGACCTGTGCAAATTCATTCATGAATTTCTGCCTTCTTCACGATGATTTAGGACCAAGCACCCCTCTAGGTTGTCAGGAAAAGGGTTCGCTGCTCCCAGTTTTGCACATAGTTCCACCCTTCCTACAAATAATCGTTTAATAAAAACAATAAAATCATCTACACATGTGCGGTTTTCTATATTTGATTCCAAGATGGTACACACCAGTAATCAAAAAATGCCCAGAGAAATTCCACCACCGATCAAAATCCAGTCCCAGTAAACCTCCATGTTTGGGGAGTTTCCTGCCACGGGTTTGACTACAAGAGGCTACCCTCTGGTAATTTGTTACATAGCTATTGAACATGGCCCAGTCGAAATAGTGGATTTACCCAGCTAGAAAATGGTGGATCTTTCCATAGTTATGTAACAGTTTACCGGAGGCTAATTCTGTGGTAAAATCACATTGCCATTTCAATCCATTTCATCTCTTGATTTCGCCCGGCGGAAACTGGCCAGGGTTGAGTACCAAGGCACAAAAATCCCATGACACAGTTCACAATGATCTGGTTGAATTATCTCAACCAAAACATCCCAAATTATACCTATTCTGTTGAAATTCATCTACTTAGTAGATGCTGAACACATTTCCATTTAAGTTTATCCATTCAGAATCATGACTTTATCCCATTGTCGTCTATAATACCTATAATATATCCATATGGAATATATATATATATATCCATTATAATGGGATATATTAAAAAAAAAAAAACATATCTATATATATATATATTCATAATCTATAATGGGATATATCTATATCCATGATATCCCATTGTCATCTATAATTGCTGCTGAACTCCCATGGCCCCACCTTCGGCGAGGCTTTCGGTGCCTTCGCTTTGGCCTCGCTTTCGGCGCGACGGGATCCAAGGCACGGGACAATTTTACGACGGGTATGGGACGCCATAGGGCCATAGAAATATGCCAGAAAACTGGATCTAGATACGTTTTTTTTCTATGTACGTACATGTATATATATATATATATATATATATATTTATATGATATATATGATATATATTATCATATATATATATATAAGGTAGGTGGGGCCCCCGTTTACGATAGCTATTAAGTTGGTGACCACACCTCCAATAACCACGGCTCATGACAATTAGGACTATAGTTGATCGGGATTACAAACACATTTAAACAGGGGGGGTGCACCTTGTATACATACATACATACATTACATTACATTACAGTACATTACATTACATTACATTGATTTAATACATACATACATACATACATTATATTACATTACATTACTTTACAGTACATTACATTACATTACATTGATTTAATACATACATACATACATACATTATATTACATTACATTACATTACATTACATTACATTACATTACATACATAATATATATATATATCTACATACTACGGGGATGTTTCCATATACTGTATAATTACATCTCCATTATACATTCCCATATTGTTGCTTGATTACATTACAATACTACAGTTATATTCATACAAGGTGGTGCCATAGTTATAAGTTGGTTTATAATCCCCATTAACTATAGATATAACCCCCATAAACCCTAGTTATTGGACTTATAAACCAACTTAGCTAACTATGGGGCACCACCTTGTATTATGTCCCCAAATTTGATAGTTCAACACATTTGACGTAACTAATCATGGTTGTTGGTGATGTATCTCGCATTTTATCCCCAAATAATATGACATCGCATGGTTAAATCGCATGGTTTTCACCATTTCTAGCGGTTGATGCCCCATTTCTAATGTCAACAGATTGGTTTAAGGGTTTCTTTACAGGAAACCCTTCATATTTCATCGAACAATTGGTTTCCGGTTAAGATTTTCCCTTAAACCAGTCCATTTATGTTGGGTTGAACCTCAATTTTTGCTGGTAAAATCAAGTGGTTAGTGAAAGATGTGACAGGATTGATGTGACGGGATTGACGTTCCTGGTCATGTTCTTCAACAAGTTCTGGAAACATGCTTACCCTCCAGTAATTTAACATAGCTATGGCCCATTGACAGACTATCCTATTAAGAATGGTTATTTTATAGCTACCCTCTGGTAAACGAATATAATGATTGAAAACCACAATTTTGGTAGGTAACTCATTTATCTGTATTTCTATGGGCCATTTCAATAGCTATGTCAGTTTACTGTATGGTTGCTTTTATTCCCATGACATTCCCTTATATCCAATGATTGTCATTGATTTGGTTGATCATATTCAATGATTTTCATGGATAAAGTGGAGGGTAGGTCATTAACATAGCTATGGGTTCCATGGCCCAGTGATAGACTATTTACCTCTTAAGAATCATTAATAGGCATCTTCTGTAGCTATTTCAAATGTCCAAAGGGTATGTCATGGTATGTCCAAAGGGTACAAGGTGGTGCCCCCCTCAGCATGGTTTGGTTTATAAACCATAGATCCATAGTAAATTAACCATAAATTTGTTTATAAACCATAGATCCATAGTAACTAGTTCGAATATCTAAATCTACAATAAACCCAATCCTTATTGGAGTTATGTTCACCAATTCAACTAGCTACTTGGATGTGCCACGAGAAAAGGATCCGTGGTTTATCCATATATAACCCCGTCATAAACCATGATAATACCTATATATATAATTATATATATATGTATACATATATATATGTATACATTTATAAGTGACGATCTTCTATATATATATGACACTATTTTATTATATATATATATATATTGTGTATATCATATATATATATATATATACAGTAAGTGATGATCTTCCATTTTTTGCTATTTTTTGGATCCATTTACGATGCGTGGGGCCCGCACCCCCAACCACCAAGGGATCGTCTGAGCTTTCCCACCAAGGAGGCCAAAGAGGTTTGCTTCTCCTGGGAAGCGAGGCCAAAGAGACGACTCCGAAGAGATGACGTTTCTCTGAAAATGGCTGAAAACCATGGGTTATTAATGGCAAAAACCATGGTAAAAATTACAAAAACCATGGTTATTAATTATTAATGGCAATAACCATGGTTATTCATGGTTTACCCATGGTTTTTCATGTGGATTTAAGCATGGGTGTGTACTATAATGGCTTGACGACTATTAAAGTGTATTCTACCATCATGATTCTGATTATCAATATGACATGGTTAATAATGGTTAATGATGGCTAAGAAACGTAGCGATTACAGAATGACTTGTTCCTAGGATACATGGGATGTTCCCTCTGGTAATTTGTTACTTATAGCTATTGAAGCCATGGCCATTTAGTTCGATTATCGGATACCCTAATTGCAATTTTAATGCGAAAACTGAGGTGTCAATCCATTTGATTTGGGGCATTTTCAGACAAAAGCGTATATAGTTCAACTGTTCAACATTGTTCCAAAAAAAACATGGGCCTTTGACAAGCAAACTTTCATGGGATTTCTATGGGTTCACCCAAGATTCGTGGAACTCGTCTACTTTTCCCAAAAAGGGGTGAAGTAAGCCACTTGCTAAGTGGGATGAGCCACCAAGAACTTTTACTTAAATAGTTAATAATCCATCCCCGAAATCACCATGTTTATGGGTATAAGCCATCAAAAATGGAGTGGTTAGCTTATTGTTTTAACCACAATTCATATCGTTTTTAGGGGTCAAATGAGTCAAATGTGGGATTCAACCAAGGCGATTCAACACAAAAATGAAGAACAGTAAACATACGTACAGTAAGCTATTGATCATCTGGATTCAACCCCCGGGCTGGTTGAGATTCGCTCCAAACATCAAGCCATTCACATCAGGGAGGGGCCACCGTTACGGTTAAGTCCTGAGGAATTTAGCACCGCTGGAAGGGGTCAAGTATCCAAGCCCCGCCCCTGAGTTGGTTCAGAATTCAGCGCAGGGTCACCATGCGTGTAGCTTGCAAGAACAGACCCCAGGAAGCCTAAAACATGGCCAAAAAGGATTACAGGCACATAAGGTACACAAAAGTAACATAATGCATGTTTGGGCTACACAATGTTGACACATACCCCTTGTGATAGGCGTGACGAAAAGCAACATCCTGCACTCGTGGAACTCCGGAATATCACATCTCACGCCGGGTGGTATCCCCCCCAGTTATAAATTGGTTATAAGCCCACTAACTATAGATATATCACCAACAAAAACCATAGTTATAACGGAGTTATGCTCATCAACTTAGCTATCGAACGGGGGCACCACCTTGTGGGTGACAATTGTCACATTTGATGAAAAAGTGATGATTGATCAGGGGACTTTGAGGTACCTTGAGAGGTACCGCTGCATCTGGCAGTTTCAGTGGCTGGACAACCTGGCCACGTTTTCGAGGGGAATTTTGCTGACGAATGGGGTACAGATGTAAACATATAGATTCATATGAGAAGGGAACAAAAGTAGAGGTCACAAAGGCGGTCATGATGCAAAAATTATCACTAATCCCTTCCCCCTATTACTAAACCCCCCCAAATAATAAAAACCAGGGTGCGTCTCCAATTTTGGAAAATTTGAGATTGGCCAATTTGACTTTTAATTGATCCCCTTTAGAAAACAATTTGAAAATGAAGCTACCATTTGTGGGTTTCACCCCCTAATAATAAAAACTAGTCAACCCCGGGATGTTGTTTATTAGGGTCCGTCTTTTAGTAACAAGAGTATTTTGTATTAATGTGTTTATATAATTTAATATTAGGGGGAAGCTTTGAAATCCAATTTTTGGCAATATATTAATTAAATGCTAAAAGGACATCTAATCGATTTTGAAATAGAAAATGTTAGGTTTTCATATTAGGGTTTTTAGTTTAATATTAGGGGAAAGCTTCGAAATCCAATTGTTGGCAATATTTTATTAATTAGATTTTAAAAGGAAATCTAATCAATTTTGAAATAGAAAAAAACAGTTTTTTATATTAGGGTTTTGAATTTAGTATTAGTGGGAAGCTTCGCACCCTAATAATAAATACCCCCTAATAATAAAAATACACATGAGGTGTTTATAATTTTGGGGGAGGGGGTTTAGTATTAGGGGGAACGGATTATATTTAGTTCGCTGTGGCTATATCGCTTTATGCTTTTACTGCGAAGGTTTTTGCATGGACTTTTTAGGTATATTTTCTGTTTTTCTCTCCTATACTGAAGTTTATAATCACGAAAGTATGCTACAGACACTGCCAATCTTAGATACCCTGCAAAAAAATAATTCTTTGCTGGTTAGTAGATATTCCCATTAATACCAAAAGACTAAAGGATTAGTTTGTATCCATGCAAGATTGACCTAGTAGTATGCCATAGTATGCTATAGTCATATTTGATATTCAGCGTTACTCAGGAAAAATAATGAACGTTCAGGGTTCCATCTGAGTCATCGGCCTGACCAGGTTCAGTATCACTCAACTGGTCTTGGAATATGTTGGGGGTTGATCATGTAAATGACGGTTGAAATGGTATTTCTGTTCATTTTTTGTTTTTTGGCATCCAATGTGTATGGAAAACTTGATGAAGACCCCTGAAACATCCTGCAACCAATATTGAATCTGGGATGCAAAGATGTCATACCTTCAATTCAAAGTTGAAGAAACGATCAGTCAATCACCTGCATGTTTATCCCCTTCATTCACCTGTCAACCCATCAACCGCAAAGAGGACCCCCCACGGGGAACTTGTAACACTTGGGCTGCGACACTTGGGCTGCTGGTCTCGTGGATCCTATATTTTTTGGCTGTTTCAATCACATCATGCGCATCGATAGAATTCGATAAGCATAGTCAAACATAAATATATGCAACATTATGCAACAAATACAATCAATCAAACGGCTACACCATTTTTTTTTACATGTCAAGATTTTATGTAGACGAGCTACGAGCTGAGCTCCTCAGGTTTCCCGTTTTTCACACCATTTCACACCCCTATCACGTATGCCTCAACAGCTTCAGGGGCTTCCAATGGCTGGGTGTCCTGAGGTAAAACCGGCATACACCGGCATGCCCGGGAGGGCGTCCAAACCCTGTGTCATCCCTTTCTGGTTGGTTGAGAGTTGAGAGCGATTCCCATGTTTCTTTGGTGATCATTGATCATCCCCAATAGATCGCAGCCACTCAGTTTGCCACTGCTCAGCTGGAAGTGTCTCATGAGATCACGATTTCATGATTTCCCAGGTCCTACACGAATTCATATATTGTTTCATGGAAATTTTGACATCACCCAGGTCGTAGTAACAGTACCACTCCCAATGTTTGGACGGATTCTCGGATTCGTACCCTCCGGTGTCATCCAACGTGGCGTTTTTCGATTTAGTTCACGGGGAAGATCATCGCACTGTTCTGGATTTTCCAGCAGATGTTTGATTACCAATAGGCAATATCTACTATATGTCCATTATATAATATTATAAATATATATATATATACATATAGATATATATATATACATTTTCTATATATAATATAATATAATACAATAAAATATAATATAATATAATATGATATAACATAATATAAAATAATATAATATAATATATATACATTGTAACATATATATATATTATAAAAATATTTTTTTTATATATAATACATATATGTCCATTATATATAATATTATATATATACTATAATGTATATAATATATCCATTATGGCTCATATTTACAAGTCACCAATTGTTCTTTAGTATAAAGGCTGGTCGGCTTTTCGGCTTCTTGAATCCCCATTGTTTCCCCATCGTGAATCCCCATTGTTGGTGATGCCGTCCATGTTATTTCTGGCCCATAAATGTCATCAAGGGTGGGGGAACTAATATGTATGTTATGTGTATATATATATGGTGGTTGACCTACCCCTCTGAAAAATATGAGTGAAAGTCAGTTGGGATGATGATGATCCCCAATATATGGAAAGTCATAATCCAACATGCTCCAAACCACCAAGCAGATATGGTTGATTAGTGCCTATGTCATCCCGGTCATCCCATTTTTTTCCGAATGATATTGGCCACAAATCTCGGCTGCATCATCTTAAGCCCTCAGAAAGAGTTCTGCGCAGGATTTGCAGATGGCGACCGAGAATAACATGGTCCATTGGTTTTGCGATGTGTTGCTCCATTCTTAGTGGCCATGAAAAATTGGAGGAAGTTAGGAATTAAACAGGTTTGCACCATGGGATTCTGGCGTACCTAGATATCGTAAGATTTGGGAAAGGACATATCAAACTACTTTCTGATAGTAAACATATTCAATGATTACAAATAACTACTATGTTGATCTAAGGGAAATCTATAGTTTATTTGCAACTATATAATAATCCCTAAAAACACGCAGATCAGCTTCACATCACTCAATTCTGAATTGGGTGTGTACCAAATTCTGCATTTTCAGGGGTGTGTTTTTTTGATTTCACGAGGAGACACGGCCTTTTTTCCCCCACCAAAGGTTGGGAATGATATACCCTCTGGTAATTTGACATAGCTACGGAACATGGCCCATTAATAGATGGTTTACTCATTAGACATAGTGATTTTCCACTTGCAAACTGTTAATTACCAGAGGGTACTGCCCCTTGGATTTGCTTAACCATACCCTCTGGTAAACTAACATAACTATGGAAAATCACCATTTTCTAGCTGGGTAAATCCACTATTTCTATGGCCATTTTTAATAACTATGTTGCTATGTTTGACATTACCAGAGGGTATGTATTCCCTGTTTCAATTCCATCTAAGTAGTAAATATCCCGCTGGAAAAAATAAGAAAAATCGATTCAGCAAATCAAAATCATCCTCTTGGTTGAACATATCCTCTTGACCATTCTGGGATGTTTCCCATCATTGTGAACAATCATTGACTTTTCCCATTCGCAAACTCTTAAATATCCCATGAAACATTGTTTGCAATTGTTGATGTCCCATGAAATATTGTCAAATATTGTGAAATATGTTAAATAACCCAATCATTGACCACAGGGTTTCCCATTCATATCCCATGAAACCCAAATTTGTTCATGGTTGGATCAGCATTTTTCATGGTTCAATCCAACTCCTCCTCAGGCGCCGCAGGCGACGGAGTGGCTGTCTGGACGTCCTGAAAGGATATGTTTGGGAAATATGTTGATGATTGGGATAATAATTAAATAGTCGTATATCAATACATCAACAATTGATACATAATAATATGATACATCTTTATTGAATATATATATGTGTGTGTGTTTGGGAATAAACTGTATTAATGATTCTTGAGTATAATTGAGTCATGAAGAAACCTATCGAGATATACGTTTAAAATTCAACATGCATAATCATGATGATACCTATGTATTTATATTCCTGATTCATGATCAATACACCACACACAAAATTATCTAAAACTGGTGGAAATTCCATCCCTATTAGTTCATTCATTATATAGAAGTATACTTAAATCATGTGTATTTCAGTGGCTAAATGGGCTGGAATGTGTTGGTGCATCATGCTTGCTGTATCACATGATTATAAACTCATTGGAGATCATCATCTAAAGTGGATGAAAAACCCAATCCAAATTGAAACTATTGAGAACTTTCGGAACTCCAGCAAATTGTAGCCTTGACCTGGGGATTTCCACAAGTGGGAAATCTCCAAAATGATTGGTTTATAATGGAAAATCCAATCTATAAATGGATCAATGATTGGTTTATGGTGGAAAATCCAATCTATAAATGGATGAATGATTGGTTTATGATGGAAAATCCAATCTATAAATGGATGAATGATTGGTTTATGATGGAAAATCCAATCTATAAATGGATGAATGATTGTTATATAATGGAAAATCCAATCTATAAATGGATGAATGATTGGTTTATGATTGAAAATCCAATCTATAAATGGATGAATGATGATTGTTATATAATGGAAAATCCAATCTATAAATGGATGAATGATTGGTTTATGATTGAAAATCCAATCTATAAATGGATGAATGATTGGTTTATAATGGAAAATTCTATCTATAAATGGATGAATGATTGGTTTATGATGGAAAATCCAATCTATAAATGGATGAATGATTGGTTTATGGAAAATGGATGAATGATTGGTTTATGATGGAAAATCCAATCTATAAATGGATGAATGATTGTTTTATAATGGAAAATCCAATCTATAAATGGATGAATGATTGGTTTATGATGGAAAATCCCATCTATAAATGGATGAATGATTGTTTTATAATGGAAAATCCAATCTATAAATGGATGAACGATTGGTTTATGATGGAAAATCCAATCTATAAATGGATGAATGATTGGTTTATAATGGAAAATCCAATCTATAAATGGATGAATGATTGGTTTATGATGGAAAATCCAATCTATAAATGGATGAATGATTGTTATATAATGGAAAATCCAATCTATAAATGGATGAATGATTGGTTTATGATTGAAAATCCAATCTATAAATGGATGAATGATGATTGTTATATAATGGAAAATCCAATCTATAAATGGATGAATGATTGGTTTATGATGGAAAATCCAATCTATAAATGGATGATGATGGATGATTTAGGGCTACCTGCATGGAATGGAAACCTCCATCTGGACCATGTGAACTCATCTGGGATGATCAACATTGGATATGCCACCCATATCGACTCAAACGCAAGGTTGTACAGCCTGGTTTTTTTGAGGGGGTGTATACGGTATGATGACATTATACCGGTTGGTTGTGTCAACCCCTCTGAAAAATATTAGTCAATGGGAAGGATTATCCCATATATTGTGGAATATAAAAAATGTTTGAAACCACCAACCAATTATAAAATACTATATACTCACATAGTCAATTGGGAAATCATTGTAATTATACTCCTGACATGAACCGACTTTAGGATGGTTCCCCTTACCAGGTCCCTGTGAGATCTGTGAGGTTGTTCCAAACCCAGATGATACCCAGATGCAGTACATGTCCAAAGCCCAATTAAAATTACAAATATTGAACAAAAACACCATAGATCATGTTTCCGAGGTTTCCCCATGGATTTTCAGGATTTTCGGGTCAAAACTGGGTGCTACATGGTACTACCACAGTAACCCAATAATTCGATGGTTGCCAACGTCCCCTGGGCCGCCGCCTCCACGGGTTCCGTTACGGCTTCCGTTACGGCTTCCGGCTTGGAGTCCGCGTCCTGGCCGCGGCAGTGAATCTTTTGGACGACCCAAGCAATCTGAAGAAAACATCGAAGAATTCAATGGCCACTGCCATTTCTGTATGTTTTTGTTGATTGGATTTTATTGATATAGAATATGTTCTGGGAGAATGAAACATGGCCACTGGAAATGCGGGAGTCAAATGATCAAATCGATCGCTGATGTAAGTGAGCAAGGTATCTCTGGTCAATCAACAAAAGGATGATGTTGTCAAATCCATATAGGTTGTGTTGACGAAACAACCTATGAGTGGAAATGTTCCGCATCTACATATATACATATAATATATCATATATATATGTATATCATATATATTATATATATACATATATGTATCATATATATATATGTATCATATGTATATGTATCATATGTATATGTATATGTATAATATTCATATTTGATATAATATATTAAAATATTATATAACAATAATATAATAACAAAATATTTTATAATATAAATAATATAATATATTATATTAAATTACCGTTTAGGGATGTATGAGGTATCTCTGGTCTCGCTTGTGGAAAGGATGCTTCACTTCCAGAGGATTCCAGCCCAGCCATAGATACGGAATGTCGATTACCATTTATAGTAATTACCTATGAATTAGTAAACCAGCAACGATATGAAGTAATTATCGCCAGTTTACATAGTAATCTATAATAATCTATAAATAGTTGTTCTTGAAGAAAAAAAACACCAAAAAAGGAAGGTGACAACCCCTCCATCCCCTCACCAACCGGACCTCTTCCTTCGCCACGGCTGGTTCCACTTGCTGCTTGTCCTGCGATGTCGATGGAAATCATGCGAAATCCTCCATGGCTGGGAAATCCACAGAAAAATCCTCACTTCCCAGAAGTGAATAAAGTAAGTGGAATATAGATGGAATAGGATAGATGGAATTATAATAATAGTAATGGAATAATAGCATAGTGGAAAATAGTATTGTCTTATGTACCAAAAATATGGGATATAAAAATCGTATAATGATACAATGGATAATAGTATAATATTCAATGGTCCATCAATAATAATGATTATAACAAAATAATACTATAGATGGATAAACACAAAATCGTATACAATAGTGATAATTGTGATAATAATGATGAGAAATGATGAATAATGATGGGAAAATGCCTCAAAATAAATGGACCTTGAAATATGTTGACCTGGGGAAGTAATCGAACTAAATCGAGAATATAGTAATGGTTTTGGAAGAACATGGGATACACTTCACATAATCCACCCAAGAGAAACCCAAAGGGCCCCAAAAGTCAAGGCTGCAGAAAAAAATCTAAGTGTATGGTTCCTGACTAAAGCGAAGACGAACCCGATTGAAGATCATTGGCGTATACAGTGTATACCCTCAAAAACCATCAGCAAACAATATAACCCAAAAAATCATCCAAAAATCGAGCAACATGTGAATAAGAAACACTGAAACTAGAGAATACAACAGTGTTTTATCGAAAAAAATCTGATGGAAAATTCATCGAAAAAAATCCTGGTCCTCTGGTGCATCCACAGGACCTAATGGCGTCAAAATCTCTGATTCTCAGGGTCTATGCTATGTAGAAACGGGGCATGTGAACAGAATTTGTTTAAACAACATGTTTACCCGACTATTTTTGGATTGGTTTAGGAAGAGTACATGCAGAAAATATTCTTTTGCCCTGTAAAACTAGGGGGTGCCGGTATCTTTTTCCTCCATCCAATTCTGGGATGATACATCGACATGTCAATGCGATGCTATATTGTTTGTTGTTTGGCAATCTCAGTGTAGAACTTAAATATGTTCATGTTTGACATCGGCAATATCAAACCAAAACACTCTAAGGCATATTTTGGAAATGACTATATATATATATGCGTGTGTGTGTGCACATACTCATATACATACTAATATGGCTAATTATATGAGGATATGGATATTCACTGATCTCGTTTAGGGTCTAGATCCGTGGGGTTTACATCAGCTACCTTTTTCAGCCAAAGTAAGATGTTTCAAAGCAGCCTCAATTGAGGCATTTTGAACGCTGTCCAAGGTCAACAATGCCATATCGTGCTTCCAAAAATTGTTCAGAATTGCTCGACATGACCCAAACGTGCCCGACAATAATGCTCAAAATTGCTCGAAATGACTCAAGCTGGCCCGAAAAAAACTGTTCAAAGCTGCTCAAAATTTCTCAAAATTACTCAAAATTGGTCAAAGTTGCTCAAAGTTGCTCGAAATTTCTCAAAATGTCTCAAAATGTCTCACAATGGGCCAGCAAGTGTCTAAAGGGGTGATGTGCTTGCATATACAGGTGCGAAAGTTGTCATTACTTGGCATTGCTGTTGCCGGTGTCTATTGTTGCATGGGCTTAAGGTCAGTGTCAATGGAGCCGAGGTTATGCCTGCTGCTACGTTCAGAACCCTCAATCGTCAGTTTCAACTGACAGGGATCACTTGTCATTAGATTAGTTGCCATTGTTTCAATCAACAGCTTATCCCGAAAAAAACGCATTGCTTTGATAGAAAAACAGTTCATGCCCGCAGTTTCTTTTGCTTCATTACTGCCTCTTGGTGATTCCACAATCAGACATGAACTTTTGTTTTTGTTTTTACTTTTTTGGATTTTAGAGATGTGAAAGGTAGCGGATCTAAACCCAATCGATCTACACCCCAAATTGCGAGCAGTGAGATATGCACCGTTTTCAGAGCCCATGTTGAATCCCTACAAAAACCTCTGAGGCTGCGGCTCGGAGGACACTCCAAGCCATGAATGGCCAAGGGTGCCTCCTTGGGAGACTCTTCAGCGTGGAAATGTCTCACCTCAAGGCGTGCCGCGGAAGCCGATGGAAGCGGGTCACGTTTGATAGTCGAGATGGCCATTTTAAGAAAAGGACAGGAGAAATTGTGGTTTTCATAGGAAAATGGTGTGTTTTTTAATATGTGTTGAAAAACACTGGGGTTCCAGGAAGAATTGCCCAATGAGACGACCGGGGTTTGAATCCAACCCATCGAAGAAATGCACGGATCTAGGCTCCTTGAAATGGGGATGAAGCACCAACAACGCAGTGTTTTGTGGGAGAGATAGTGGGGTTATAATCTGCAAAAATTGTGCGAACCTTCCTAAGTACCAGCTATAAAGCGATATGTATCTATCTATATCTATATATATATGTTTAAACCATGTTAACCCAGTTAAATGGAATTGATAGATATATGATAAGAATCAATTCATCTATAGTTGATGGAAAAAAACTAACAGACAGTCATTCATGCAAAATCCAAACATATTCACATAGATCCGTTTGCCAACAGTGCTAATCTTATGAAAAATATTGGCAGAATTCAATTTCCAGTGTGATAGTCGGGACAATACTTGGACAAGACCATGATTAGTCTAATCCTTGCTCACAATGGACTTTACTGGGGAGTTCCCCCCTTTGGTTCTGATATGGTTCATAGTTGGTAGCATCTCATTCCATGTCTCGGCCTCAAATCCTGTTTTCCCAAATGTGCATCATTCAATTTGCCATTTTTGTGGGCTAAATCCCAAATTCAGAAAGCCAAAAACTCAAGTCATCTCGTTGTTTGATCCCCTTTTTGAACCATTTTGATCCCCAAGTCATCACCATGTTCATTACCCTCTGGTAAACATACAAAATATGGAAAATCACCCTTTTTAATGGGACAACTCACTATAAATGGCCATTTTCAATAGCTTTTTGTTTGTTTACCAGGCCGGGTACTAAAAAGTTGTTAATAACCATAGTTACTGCAGTTATAACTGGGGATAATTCACTGATAGCCATTTATCTGTGTAAATTATAATATTTCACCAACCTGAATTAAGGCCATTTGGGGATCATTTCCCCTACTAACCATTATTCCCAGGGTTCGGGAGAACAGTGAGGTCGTGATCAAATTTACCCAGATAAATGGGAGAATCCCCAGTTATTAACCATCTCATAGCCCGATAGCCCATGGCTCTCGACTCGTCCAGTAACATCGTCCGGATGCGAAAAGCTCACGCGGCCACTGGCCGTCTTGGACACCGCTTCAGTGTCAGGACCTGCAGTGCCCCGTGGCTAGTGGGAAAATGGTGACCATTTTCCAACAACAATGGGGTTATTCTGGGGATTATGTATATATATATATACTATATTATATATAGTTGCTTTGTGATAGCTAAGCTGGTGAACATTCACGATAACTTTTGATGGTTTATGATACTTACATAGTATTCATGGTGAAACTTAACCAACAAACATAATGTTTGAAGACCCCACTTTGTAGATCACTGCAGATAATCACGGACTCATGATGGATGGTAGAACGGCCTTGCTGTTAGTATGCTGCAAGTGCAACCACCACACACTATTTTTTCGGTCTCGCAAATTTTGGAGACTCCATTGACTCCATTGCTCACTCACGTTGACTAGTGTTTGGACAGGTTTGGACCAAAACTCATCCCATCCCCCTACCACAGTAAACCAGGTTTTTTTTGGGATTGGATTGGTCAAAGCAGTTGAGCAATGGTTTGTCAGCGCCATCAGCAACCAAACATATCAACGAGAAGCATTGATCATTGGTGCTTGGAACACATCCCCAAAATATCAACCAGTTTATCAGCATCAGAATCCTTTTTTTTCAGGCTCTAAAGTCACACATCAATCTGGGCAAAATTAAAAAGTATTAAAACACGTCCTAAATTTCTGGCGATTTCTGGGTAGATCATCTTGAGGGTTCCCACAACCGCATCGTTTATATTTTGGGCGCTAGTAGGGTAGGCGGTTGTGACCGGTTGTGGCATCGCTAAGAAAAATCGCTGGTCCAACACCTCATCCCATCCTATGTACATGGCATCATGGCCACGGTTCACCGAGAGCTTCGGCGCTCAGCGAAAAAGACTTCAAGAGCCTCGGGGTAAGGCCAGCCGTACGGTGAGCCGAAAATCGGACGGGGTACCCGGCCTTGGTAAACAGCTTGCGAACTGACAAAATCACCATGGTTATTGGGTAAATCAACGAACTAAATGGGCCATCTATATCACAGCTATGTTGCCTCCAGATCTTGATAGACAGTAACTCGAATCACTGGATTGGGAAGGAAAATTTGACCGGACACATCTAAATTTGATGGGGAAGACTAGCCTCTGGTAAACATACAACAAGCTATTGAAAATGGGCATAGAAATAGTGATTGTTTTGCCATTAAAAATGGTGATTTTCCATCGTTTTTTTGGTCATGTTTACCAGGCCGGGTAACTCGTTTTTTCGATTTTCCCATTCCACCGATCCAATCTGACCAGTGTTTCGAACTTCTGCTAGCCATGCCAATTGGATCCCATGGCAATTCGATGGACATGTTGGATACTGCTTAAGTTTTTTTTTAGCTGGCGATTTTTGTGCTTTTTTTAAGTGTATAATCATTGAAGTACGAAAGTCGTCACTCAAGGTTCACCCAGATCATATCCCATCTATCCATATCTATCCACCGTTTTTTCCATGTTTAACCCCCCAGTGTTCGATCATTTTCCATGGATCTCCCCATGCTCAGACGCAAGTTTTCCCACCCAAAAGTGGCAGCTTTACATCGACTGACCTGCAAAGTTGGGGTCCGAGACAAAGTTCGGCACATGAGTAATGTCCTGCTGCTGCGGGTTTCAAGGTGGTGTCCCCCCTGTGAAATGTTTAGGTTGTTGATCAACCACGTGAATACTGTAATTCAGCATGGTAGCAACAACCATTGGCTTCCCAAAGCAGAATGATCGAATTTGGGAGGCACCGAATCTCTACATATATAAGGTTTGGTGCGCTGTATAAGGGTATTTTATCACCATTTTGGATGGTCAACCCCCCCTTGTTGATGGCTCCATGCCTGCCTTTGAGATTGAAGTATCCTTGTTTGTTGGTCATTTTCACCACCACTGTGTGGTGTATTCAACCCTGAAGATATTCTTTAATGGTCAACTGGGGTGATCATCCAAGTTTTTGAAACAGACAGGAGGAAACATATGAACTCATGGAGCACATCATGTTTCCCCATCTTTGGGTTACGTACCATGTTCAAATGATCTCAAATCTGCACATTTGGCTGCTCAATGTCCAAACTCTTGAAAGTGCCAAATGGTTGATCATGTTTCAAGGGGTTTCCTCCATTTTCCCATGGTTTTCCTAGGGTTTTGTCCCAGGTTTACGTATGTTTCCCACATTGATTCGTTTGGCCCAGCCATGCCATGCACCCAACTTGCCACCCTGGTGGTCGGTTTCGTCCCATTCGTGGAGTCTTAATGGATACCCATTCAATTTCACCAACTTTAGTGATCTATGCCATGAAAAATCATTATATATATATACCATATGTATGCCATATGTATGCCCTAATAAACATACAAAAAACGATGGTAAATCACCATTTTTAATGGGTAAGAGCTTGTTGTATGTTTACCAGGCCGGGTATCTCATCCCTGGATGACAGCAGGTAGCATCCCCCGGGACGATCCTGTCCTTGTCAGCTGAAAGGCCCATAAAGTCCGTCCTCGCCTCGATCTCATGGCTTTCTTCGCCACGGATCAATACCTCAGCTGTGAAACACCAAGGTCGAAGATGTGATTTATATAGACAATCAAAAATAGATATATTATTATTGATATTATTATTGATATTATTATTACTACTATTATTTTTAATATTATATATATATATTGGTTTATATATATGTATTAATTACCTTACACATCCTTACACACTTAAAGAAAGGTGCAAACCCTTAGAATTTCTGATGTAACAAACCTTTTTTGCGGTGAAATGCCCGTGCTTGTTGCACTAAGCAACCCTGCACCAGCAGGTTTCCCGAAGAATTGCTATTTATCATTCTTTAGCACCTAGGGAGTTCCAAGAAAAACATAGCACATGTGTGGATATCTATGATTGCTTTGTGGGTAAACCCAATAAACACTCCGCACCATGTGGGGTCATCATCCCGAATGGGGCATATGAACATGTCACAACTGAGGATTGTTTCTTTTGACAAATTTTCCCAAATTTTACAGTTTTACATTAACAATATATGAAGGGTAGTATAACCACCGAAAATTAATCATCAATCAACAGGGGTTTTGAACACTACTCAATTGTGTTGTATCATTATGCCATCATGTCCCATACTCATCTCACATTTCTTGATTCGTGATGGGCTTCACCAATGCGTATCACGTCACACAAGGTCGCCCCCTCAGGTATGTCTGCTAGTGGTTTTGTTTATAAACCATTTACTATAGATATCTCATTAATCTAATGGTTAACCTTCTTATATACCTAGGGACACCTTGTACAACAACATCCAGGTTCTTGTTTACCAACCAGAATTCCAACTCCAGTTTTCCAAAACAAGTTCTGGAAGGTTTTACCCGAAAGTGATCCCAATCATGGTAAAGATCACATACATGGATGGGCCATGGTCAAAACATTGTATATGGTTTATGCTCATCCGTCCCATCATAGGAATCCCTACAAACAGGTATATGATATAAATATCTATGAACATGGATTGATGACCATCCTCCAATATGGGTATATCATCGAGTTTCTGATTTTAATAGTTGATGATATATTCCATTATATATATATATATACATCCCATCATCCCCATGAATATCCTCTGCATTTTTGAGTAAATCAATGCAATTTGACCATGGAACATCCCATTGAATCTCCACAGGTGCCCCCTCCAGTTCTAAATTGCTGAAATAAGCCCATGAAAACTTTAGATATATCACCAACAAAAACATTACTTATAACGGAGTTATAAACCAACTTAGCTATCGAACGGGGGCACCACCTTGCATGCTTCATGGTAAGAATAGCAGATGTTTTCCACGCTAAGCGCGTCGTGGCGCTCTGAACGTGCCCTGCGCGTTGCCCGCTCTGGTGGGCGACCAGATCTCGCCGTTGACGCGAAAGGCGTCGCCCGCGCGTAGCGGTCGCTCCTGGTGCTTGTAGGCACCTGTGGATGTTCATGGTTGGAAAGGTAGGGGGAGAAGAAACTCAACACAAATATGTATACTATACTTACATTAAATATTATATAAATATATAATATAAATATATTATATAAATATATAATATAAATATATTATATAAATATATTATATGTCCATATATATATATACATATGTAATATCTTATACGCATATATGCATATAGATATACATAGGTATCTTGTGGATGTATCCAGTATATCTAGCAGGCAAAATTGTTGGGATGATTTCAGGGAAACAACTGAAGCAAAACCATTTCAGTCGGACAGGGGGACAGGGGGATGATAGTGAATGTGCGTTGGACATAAATGCAAAAAATGGTGGATAATAAAACTAAAACATCATGATAGGTGTTGTAGTTGATGATGATTGGTTTTAAACTCACGACGACCTGTAAAATTCGATTGGGTTGATCGATGGAGCTAATTGAATTGAATGAAAGAACATGTCGTAGCGATTTACAACGGAATGGTGATAGATAAACAGAACTAATTGAATAGTTGTGCAACAAAAAAATGTCAAACAAACACATGCACATACAACTAGCAATGAAGATCAATTAATCAGACTGTATCTGGAACTATTGAAGACAAAGGACAGTGAGTGATGCGAATAGGAAACACATGAAACACATGTTAATGTTGTTCGTAGATTCCTGGGGCAAATACTATAAACATCTATAAATACAGTATACAGTATACAGTATATACATGATGTGTTGCGTTGTTGATGTGTATGCTACATGATCTTCATGATGTACATGTGTTCTTATCAAGAACACAAGAGGAATGGAGTTGCTTTGATATAAAATTATATGTAATACATTGAAATAGCTAATGACAAACAAATTGATATTGATGCCACACAATATAACAATAATGGGGATTACTCGAAAATGTAGCAACTTAAACCACACACATGAAAGGATAATGACGTTTTCTTTTTCTCGATCTAAGTCCCTGATACCAAAATTTGTTTGCCCCTGGGGTCTCTTCAATCTTGGAATGCAAACAAACCAACGATTCCTGAGTGTGCTATCATGTCTAATGACTAGTCACACATGGCTGAATTCACCCTCAAAGTTCTCACTTCTCGGCATTGTCCTGGCATCTCTGTTGCTCCTACAAAAACAAAACATGCGATTTTCCAGCAAACCATGTTTGATTGGCACAATGTGGGCCCCCCTGTAAGTTGGTGTATAATTTCCATACTGGGATTTCCATAAATCACAGTTTCGCTGGTGGCCCCACTGTGCAGAGCTTCGCCGCCGTGGTTTCCGAAGTCATGGGGCTTCGCGGCTTCCCCAAATCATCCAAGTCATGGATGACCATGACGAAAACTATAAGTTAACAACCCATTATATAGACCATCACTCAATATAGGCTATAACAACCATCACTTGAAAATCACTTCAGACAGAAACCCCAGAAATTTACATCTGCTTGAGATCTTCTGGCCGGTGACGACGGGGGATCCCGACCTCCAACACCTGGACCTTCCGACACCGTATGACGCTGGCCCTTGGAATCCACCACTTCCCAAAGGTGGCTCAACACATCCTGAGCAACGACCCAGCAACAAACGGACAAACAAAAAACAAGGGAACTACTGGGTGGATTTTATCTATAAAATTCAATCAACATGAGATGATTATCCTGAAAAACATCCATAGGTTCATAAGATGAATTCATAAGAAAATCGGCTATGTATCCATAAACATGAGATTTAATGGGGGTTGTAGCTGATGAAAATAGCTGATTTATGATAGCTAAGTTGAAGCACATAACTTACGGTTGACCGGTGTATGGAGGAGATGACGATAGTTCATGGGGTTTATAAAGCAACAAACATAACTGGGGGGCCTCACCTTGTAGTGCATTTGTAAACACAAGAGGATTCACCCAGAAAACAACGGGATTGGTATTTTGATTGGAAAATACTGTAACTCGTTGATAATTCAATTTACTGAAATTAAAGATTGGACTTTATCAAATTCTACCCTTTTGGGTGGTAAGCGTAGCTCCTTGTTTGTGTGCTTGCCAGACCAGCCTGTCACCACGGCTTTCCTGCTTCTCAAGTTACAACAAGCGCGGAACCCCACACCATGTTCTGCTGTAGCAAATGAATTTCTCAGTTTCTATGGCACTACTTAACACATTCAATACTGTGGATGGTTGCGAAATCCTGCACCAGTTGGTAGATGGGCAAAATCCCTTTACAATCCCATTATTTGCAGTGTTTCATAGTTACCAGTAGTTACCAACTGGTGCAGGATTTCGCAGTCATGAGGGTAACAGGGGACTGCCTCACCCCCAATTGAACAGACCCCTCTCCCGTATGATCAGCCACACTGGTGGTCTCTCAATTGATGGTTTATGTAACGATATATGTATAAATGTAGATTGTAGAGATATATATATATATTTATTTATTTATTTAAACAAAATATCAATATGTATGTTATATGATATGTGAAATATATTATGTTTAACTTTACATATACATATTTAACAATACTTATGTCATGTCTATGTATATATTATATATATATATATTCATGCAAAACTATTTTTGTATTTCTTTATACCATTTGTCTCGTTCCCCTTGTTACACAAGACATCCACTTGCGGCTTACAACCTCAATGCACCAAGCGGCTACATCGCTATCACGAGCATTGTTGAACTGCACATCGTACTGGAAATAGTACTTTCCCGCCTTTCAAAAATCTGGGCATGGATCAAAGCCTATATTTTCTGTATAAATTTGGGTGGATTGGGGGGATGCACATCCATCATTTTCTAACGCAAAGTGCAAAAACAAAGACACACATACAATATCAACATATACAAACATACGTGTATGTATATATATATATATACATACACTTATACATATATATATATATATGTATTACTGAAAAAAACCCATCTGACAAAAAGTCCATGCGACAGGAGCAATGGCCTATGAGTGGATATTCTTGCAATAAACATCATCCGATCTCCATTGACAGCCACTGTGGCAGTGAAATTGCTGGCAAAATGATCAAGTTCACTCAAGGTGGTGCCCCCATAGTGATGTTAGTTGGTTTATAATCCCCATTAACTATAGATTCTATAGATATAACCCCCATAAACCCTAGTTATTGGACTTATTTGCACCAACTTAGCTAACTATGGGGCACCAACTTGTATGAAATGCAAATTGACGCAAATTGCATGACACCAAGATCTACCCGTTTTGCAAGTTCTTGTTGGACAGGATACGCAGGGACGAGCATCTCCCCACTGACACCCCCATGGTGGCCCTATGATAATCTGATTAATCTCAAACATTGCAAGTAGAAGCAACCCCCAAAATCACCATACAAATCGAGCAATGAGCTATTAAACATTGTGATCTTATGTGATTGTCCTATGCTAAATTATCACAAGGTGTTGTTGGTTATATTACCATTGTACCCCATTCGAATCCCATTAAATCCCCCTACATACCCATTTTGATTAGAACAAACACCATTCTCAGTCTGATGTTATCATTAAAAATCCCAGAAAAAGCGTATTCAAATCCCACTAAAATCCCACAATGTCAGACCCTCCGGTCATCAGCTCCATGGCTTTCTGGCTCGGTTTCTCCCAGCTCACCATGGCTCACCTTCTTGCGACTGAACTCGGCGCGTCCGCCCAAAATCACGCGCTCCACTGAGAGGACGCTGGTCAAGGGCAACATGCCTGGGGTGAAATCAATGGGTCAATGGGTCAATGCCCATCACCCAATCCCGCAACGTTGGGATATCCGCTTAACCATTGTTATACATCCACTTAGAACTGGAACTGCACAAGTGGAGACTGTGGAAGGCTGCCAAAAATATCGATCGAATAAGACAGCGTAAGGATAAACCTAGAGATTTCCTGGAAAGAATACTCGATTTCTTCGGTGGATATGAGATTGTCATCAATTTTAGAACATATTGTATGAACGAAAAACAATCAAAGCGGCGTTTTGTCTCGTCAGATATGTGAACGAGACTAATTACGTTTGAGACTTCTATGTACACCATCTCTTTGTGAAGTTGAAGATCACTTTATATCAATAATACAGGCAAACTGTATATTTGATCAAGGAATATACTATACTGATCTATACTGTACAATAGACAACTGAAATTTCAGGTTTGTATCATGGTGTATCATCTTTAGTTGTATAATTATATGTGGTATCAATCTACTTGAAATTGTTTGGTGTTTCCTGACATATCCTCCGGTGTCATCAAACATGGCACTGGAAAATCCACCTTTTTTTCGAGGTCTCTCCCATGAAAAACCCTCCATTTATCATTTTTTTCGTGCTGGATGGGATTTCACCCTCCATTTTGTTTCCCTAATCCACCACTTTTTCGGCGTTTTTCTGGGTGAAACCAGGGTGAACCCCTCATGAAATCACAATAAAATCTCATCTGGTTGGTGGTTTTAACCCTACCCCTCTGAAAAATATGGGTCACATGGGATTATTGTTCCCAATACATGGAAAAAAAAAACTTCCACTAAACCCCAGTAAAAACCCACCTTCAAACCCAGCCCAACAGCTCCCTGGCACGCCTTCTTTGGCCTCGTCCACGCACGGCACCTCCTTAGCACGTCCGTCGTCGGACAGCGCCAGGCGCCCCACGCGCGCGCTGAAGCTGCGCGGGCCATGGCCGCCCTGGAGGAGGTCGAACTGGAAACCTGGGACTCGGCCCCGGTGAGGTGGATATTGTGTAAGCAGTTGTGGGGATATTGGCATTGACTTAGTGCGGATATTTCTTGTATATAATATGTATATATGTATATATGTATATATGTATATATGTATGTATGTATATATGTATATATGTATATATGTATATATGTATATATGTATATATGTATATATGTGTGGTCACCCCCCTCAACTATATAGTTCGTGCATGTATCCAATACAGCTACAATACTGTAATTTACAGTGTTTTTGTATGTTAGCGTCAAGAAATGTTACAAATTAACCTTTCAAAATGTAGGTTGCATTTTTGATCAATTGTTCGTTTGATTTTTGAAGCTTAATGGCTTCAATTTGTTCCCAACACTTGTCCATCCTCACAACTCTCTTCTTTCATTGTCCATAAAATAAAATCAACACGAAATCAGAATTTAAAAAAAAAAAACTCGAAAAAATACTTTATATACTTCGAGCGATCCCCACCATGACATTTATCGATTTGTTACTGGCATATCTTCCGGCATTCGATCTGGCATTCTATCTGGCATATCTTCTGGCATTTTATCTGGCACATCTTCTGGCATTCTATCTGACATCTTATCTGGCATTCTCTCTGGCATACCTTCTGGCATTCTATCTAGCATATCTTCTAACATTCTATCTGGCATATCTTTTGGCATTCTATCTGGCACATCTTCTGGTATTCTATCTGACATCTTATCTGGCATTCTCTCTGGCACACCTTCTGGCATTCTATCTGGCATATCTTCTAACATTCTATCTGGCATATCTTCTGGCATTCTATCTGGCGGTTGAGGTCCAGCGGTGCACACTGAGCTGGGCACGTCCCGGGTTTGAGGTCCAGCGGTGCACACTGAGCTGGGAAGGTCCCAGGTTGAGGTCCAGCGGTGCACACTGAGCTGGGCAGGTCCCAGGTTGAGGTCCAGCGGTGCACACTGAGCTGGAACGGTCCCAGGTTGAGGTCCAGCGGTGCACACTGAGCTGGGAAGGTCCCAGGTTGAGGTCCAGCGGTGCACACTGAGCTGGGAAGGTCCCAGGTTGAGGTCCAGCGGTGCACACTGAGCTGGGAAGGTCCCAGGTTGAGGTCCAGCAGTGCACACTGGAGAAACTGGAGGAGGAGGGAGGAGGCGGAGGCGGAGGAGGAGGAGGAGGACGAGGAGGAGGAGGAGGACGGGGAGGAGGAGGACAACAGCTCTGATAAAATCTAGCAACCCTCACCTGGCAGGTGGGGAAAAAAATCTCAGAGACTCTTGGCTGGACCCTCCATCCACAAGACCTCTGGAAAATTGTTTTTTTTTGGTTTCTTTTCAAAAGTTTTTCTGGGGTCTCGTCTAGACCCTTCCATCCACAAGACTTCTAGTTGCTTTTTGTTTTTTATCTTCATTTTTGTCTGTTTATTATATGGGCCCCTTATCCCCAAGACTTTTGGAAAAATTCTTTCAAGAATCCATGGAGACAATGGAGCAAACCCTGTCGGGCTGAGTTACCCAATCCACGCTGAAACCTGACGAAACTTCAACACGAATAAACACAGTACAATTTGAAAATAGCATAAGCATGAAACTCAAAGCATCAACAGGAATATCATCAGAAATATATACATGACTGACATATGCATACAGTATCCTTGGATTTGCAAAATATGACATGTGACAAGACAACGTTGCAAAAATTAGCAAACCGCCTGGCGTCGCTCAAGGGCGACGTCAGCCAAAACGTAGCGGATTTTCTAGGAAAATTGTCAGATCTCTTCAGCAAATCCATCTGCGGAAGGGAATCCTTGACTCACGAAACCCCAAGAGTGGACTCAATATGATTCAATCCTATCCCCCCAAATTGTCCATGGCCAGAAAATTTTAGTGGAACAAAAAAAAGATTCAAACAAGAGCGTATGCTTGTACTGTTTGATCAGTTTGAGGATTGAACAAAAATAGAGGTGATATCTACATCCTTCGCCCTTTAGCATCACAATGGCAATTTGGGAGCTCAGAATGGTCTGAAATTCAGCTTATGATGTGGCAAACCCAAGTATAAGCCATCACCAATATGAAATTCATTGAAACCATCCCCAACTGCTAGGCACCTGAATGGCATGTGGTGAATCCCATGTTAGTCTGCAATGCAAAAATCAGAACTTTGCGTGTCCATTCAGTACTACCCTCCAGGCACCCAACCGTGGATGCATATCCCACAAAAAGTGATATATGATGATACATGTATAAGCGATGCATATATATATATATATGTATATATATATATATATTGTACGTAGCGTTCCAAAACTGCAAAACGCTGGTTATTATATCATAACTGATCATAACATCACAAAAAAGCTATGGTTTTTAGACTCGCCAAGTGGCTGCCGTGCATGGAACCATACGGCGTATCTAAACTGGTACCGCTCCTTATGGATGGGATCCGTCGGAGCCATCGAAACGACGGATCGCTTTTTTTGGATTGGCTAACCCCATTCACTGATAGCTGGTTGGTGGTATACCTACAAGGTGGTGCCCCATAGTTAGCTAAGTTGGTGCAAATAAATCCAATAACTAGGGTTGATTAGGGGGTTATATCTATAGTATTCATAGGGGATTATAAAGCAACTTATAACTATGGGGGCACCACCTTGTACCCCTCTGAAAAATATGAGTCAGTTGGGATCATTATTCCCAACTGAATGGAAAGTGATTAGAAAACAAATCCAAACCACAAACCAGTTATAGAAAACTATCCAAAACAAGATAAGTTAACCTCGGGTCCGGCTGGAAATGATGTTGGTAAATCTTCTTCTGTTCGAACTCTGGGATCTCGATCATCTTGCTTTTCCAGATTCCAGATCTCAAGATAGGGTACTCCCATTTCAAAGGATTCTGGCTGGTGGTGCAATAACCATCTTGAAAAATCATGGGCTTCGTCAATGGGTTTCGGATGACATCCCATGTATGAAATGGAACATAATCCAAATCTTTGAAACCACCAACCAGGATTTTTTTGCATCATGGGAAACCCATTTTGATGCCGATGTTGGGCACCTGCTTAGACAAAGCCAAAGGATTGATGAATTTCCCAATATATTTATTGTTCCTATCCTGTATAGACCCACATTTTCTTGAGATGGGTCAAAACTTTGAGGCACGCAAGACACATATTTGCAAGGTATGGTTTGTGATACCCTCATGGTAATCATGACTTACTAGAATATGTCCCCCCATCTATGGTTTTTTCCCATTCAAGCACCATGTATAGAGGATTTCAATTGCCAGGTATCTAATTACCTCAGGGTACAAGTTGACTGATCTTAAAACTGTCCTCATCTATTCATTTCCCTGGCTTCATCGCGGCCTTATCCCCCGACAGGGACATGTCCTGCAGAAAACCATCCTTAGACACCCCGTTTATGCCACTTTCAGGAGGTTTGATTGATGACATCGTTTATGAATGAGGGAGTTGTCTATAAGCTCAATGAATCTGTGTTGAAGATCCATTTTGCCAACAAGTCAGGGAAATCTAGTGAAAACAAAATCCGTATGCTTCAGACTTGGGATGCAGTTTTGGAGGAGCAGTCTCTTTTTGAACCAATGCGCCCCCTAATAGAATTGCTGTTTGTACCATGAAAAACCGCCCTGTTTCTGGTGAAAATTGAGTACCCAGCATCTATGATCTTGATATGATGTACCCAACAAGGATCCAGCTGTACCTTCTTATTTAGGAAGTGGGACTGGGGTATAATTTACTATAATTTGGAGGGTTAGCCGTACCTTCTCAGACACTGGCCATGGATCCATAGGGATTCGGCAGATTACACCACAATGTGGGGCCCCCCAGGTATGTGAACGTTGGTTTAGATTCACCCCATGAATACTATAGATATATAGTTATAAGATGTTAGAGGTATCATAAACCTAGTGATATTGGAGTTATAAACTCACCAACTCAACATAAATCTGCAATGTTTTCCTTGGTTCAATAATGTTAAATCACCATTCTCCTGGTTACCCTCTGGTAAATTGTTACATAGTTACTGAAAAGAACCATAAGAATTCTTGATTTACCCAGCTATAAAATGGTGATTTTCCAGTTCGTTTTTTGTATGTTTACCAGAAGGTAAATCTCCATTAATCCCCATGAAAATCACGATTAATTTATCCTTATTAACCACTAGTAAAACCACTATTAACCACTATTAACCGCTATTAACCACTAGTAGAACCACTATTAACCACTATTAACTACTATTAACCACTATTAGCCACTATTAACCGCTATTAACCACTAGTAGAGCCACTATTAACCACTATTAGTTACTATTAACCACTATTAACCAAAAGGTACCTGGTCCTGGTCCAGGAAACTCGTAGGTCCATTCACCCTTCGGTGGCAACACGGGCGTCACCCCGCGGGCGCCTGGCCGGGATTCTGGGAATCATTCGTTGCAGCTATAGGGTCATGGCCATTCCACCATAAAATACATAAATGTATATATATATATATATCCATATATCTGTAAATAAAATCTACATATATAAATATAAAATCTACATATATAAGTTTATACATATGTGTTAGTATGTGTATGTCTATTTATATTGAAATATATATATATATATCCATATATCTGTAAATAAAATATACATATATAAATATAAAATCTACATATATAATTTTATACATATGTGTTAGTATGTGTATGTCTATATATATTTATATATATCCAAATATCTGTAAATAAAATATACATATATAAATATAAAATCTACATATATAATTTTATACATATGTGTTAGTATGTGTATGTCTATTTATATTTATATATATATCCATATATCTGTAAATAAAATCTACATATATATATATAAAATCTACATATATAATTTTATACATATGTGTTAGTATGTGTATGTCTATTTATATTTGAATATATATATATCCATATATCTGTAAATAAAATCTACATATATAAATATCAAATCTACATATAAAATTTTATACATATGTGTTAGTATGTGTATGTCTATTTATATATATATGTGTGATTATGGATCTATTAGTACTTTAATTCCAAAGTCTAATTACCGTTTTTTTAATGGTGGACCATCCCCAAATATGGGAACACCTAATCCAACTTTTGAACATGGCACATACGATAATAATATGATATATGTTATGTGTATATATACTATTATATATCTGGTTGGTGGTTGACCTACCCCCTTGAAAAATATGAAAGTCAGATTGGATCATCATCCCAAGTATTGGGGAAAATTAAAAAATGTTCCAAACCACCAACCAGAGATACATGTATCCGATTGAATTTCCTCCTTGGTAGAAGATCTTGATATCAGCATCATACATGCGGTGGTGTTGTAGTAGGCATCATCATTTGTATGTAGGCATTATGTATGTACAAGAACATGGTAGTTTCTATACGTTTCGATATTGTATGTTTAATGTTTCTATCATTATGTATATATAATGATATATATATTATATATTTATTTACAATGCATAGTTATACGTACATACACAGCAACATCCTCTCTAAAAAACGTTATAGAAGGGGTGGTCCGTTGATCCAAAACTGATCCAAAGCGCTTTTTTGGCCCAGCCTGGCCCCTTGACCTCCGCGGCTAAACGGCCCAGTGCATCCACAAAGATCCAATGTCTCGTGAGCATCTGTACCGTTTCCTACGGCTGCGCTGGTCATGGCAGCCAGCGAGACTGTGAATTGATGGATGTCCATCGCATCAAACAAATATGGCTTTTGATTTTTGAAATGGTGTCGGTGTCGACCAAGTATGGGTTCAGGTAGATAAAAACTATTGTTTAGTTTTTTTGAGAGATGGCATCCCCAAATCATCACCTTTTTTATGGTTACTAGTTATCGAAGGAAGTCAAACTTCCGACAATATGGACAGATGAAAGGCAGAGATGGGAAGAGTCAGAGAGAAGAGAAGAGCACAAGAGAGAAGATCAGAGAAGAGAAAGAGTCAGAAGAAAGAAGACGCAGATGCGCGAAAAGGTAGGAAAGTCGCGAAACACTGTGTTTTTCCAATGATTTGTGGCTCCGGAAGGTCGAAAAGTAGGCTCGCTAAAGCGGCGGGTGCGGAGCCAGCTGGCCAGATGAGAGGTGAAAATTGCACGCCGTTGTGGCGAGAAGTACATTTCCAAGTCAAAAGTGTTAAAAACTGACGGGTTCAGAGCACTTTTGGAAGTTGAGATGTCGAAAAAGTGCACGCCGTTGTGGCGCGAAGCACATTTCAAAGTCAAAATCCACAAAACACACCAGCTCCGGTTGCGATGTCGAAAAAGTGCACCCCGTTGTGGCGCGAAGCACATTTCGAAGTCAAAATGTACAAAACACACCAGCTCCGGACCACTTTTGGAAGTTGAGATGTCGAAAAAGTGCACCCCGTTGTGGCGCGAAGCACATTTCGAAGTCAAAATGTTAAAAACACCAGGTCACCAGGGGTTCGGACCACTTTTGGACGTTCAGATGTTGTTTCGCGTGGCAGGCGCAAGGGATTGTGCACCTTGTCAAAAGTGAGCAAAGCGTGAAGGTTTTGTAGCATTTCCAAAAACCATGGCAGGCGTGGGACATTTGAAGAGGATCTGCAAAGATGCATTTCGCGTGGCGGGCGCAGTACAAAAGTAGAAAGAATTAGAAAGAAAGATAGATAGATAGCTAGCTAGCTAGCTAGCTAGCTAGATAGATAATCAGAGAAAGAGAGAAAAAGAGAGAGAAAGAGAGGAGACATCAATTACCTTTCGATCCATCAGTGGCTTCGCTCTGCCATCCGTGATTCACAACAACCAATCTCTCCTATAGGTTTCCTATTTTTGAAACTTCCGCCACCGCCTTGTGCGGTACTACTGGTAATATGATAAAACATCCCCAAATGGTAGGCTTATGACGTTTACCTCATGACTCATTAAATCTTATTAAACTCCATGACATGAATGAGAGGATGACACTCCCCCAAAGTTATGGGAAAAGACACTCGATACTCCTGCGATGCTTACCTCCTCAAAAGGTTTGCACTCAAAGACCTAATGTCCACACGCCAAATTCATAAATGCATGCATGGGCTTTGTATATTTTACAGTCTTGGGGAAGGGGCACAGGTTTAGTCAAAAAACGATCACTTCTAAGGGGAGGCCCCTTGATCCAGGGTTGCAAGTACATGTGCTACATCTACAGAATCAGAATCATTTTGTCCCTGAATCATTCCATTTCAGTGTCTGGCTCTCTATCCGTCAATGAAACTTTTATGATCTTTTATGCACAAGGCAGCAGTCATCATCCACTGCAGCATCTACCCTCTGGTAAACTGACATAGCTATGGAAAATTGGTTGTTTTTAATAGGTAATTCAGCCTAAATCATCTATTTCAATGGGCCATTTTCAGTATCAAACTCATAAATTACCGGGTACTGTACGCAAAATTAGCCATAAATCAGCTCTAAATCCCATCCAATCATAAAACTTTCCAATGGTCAAAGCTCTCCCGGTGCCTCACCGAGATTCTTAAAGGTCACAAAATACTTCCAAACCTCGAAGCTGGGTAGGGCTCCGGCCCCCTTCTAACCGGATTAATATGGAGTTAAAGAGCCACCAAACGTGATGTGAACCTTGGTATAAAGCTTTTGAGTACAAGGGTCATAAGTTTTATCATAAAACTTTTAGTGAAATTGGAGTTCTCTTCACATATCTTCACCAAGTGTGCGATTTCCTAGGCGGCCCCACTTTGTAACTGGGTAAGACCCATTTACATCTTGGTTTTAACCTCCAGGGGACCTAACCCTTTGCGAGCAGAGGACAAGTACCAGCTGCGACTCATTTCAGTGGAATGACTGGTTGTCACCAGTTCGGTGATCAGTGCATCAAATAGCTCACTTGGTGAGGTTATAGTTATAATAATTATAACTCCAATTTCACCATGGTTTATGATACCTAAACAAAATTAAAGAAAATTCATGGGGTGAATCAATTCACCAACGTTCACATCCCTGCAAGCCCTGAGATTGTCATGATGAAAACATGAAGATGCTGGACCTGCTTACCCAACAGAACTGGAAGATGAAGGATATCTGGAGAAGTGGTATCAAACAGATATGACCAGTGTATATACAGTATATATATAATTATATACTTATATATTCTGGTTGGTAGTTGACCTACTCCTCTGAAAAACATGACTTCGTCATTTGGGATGATGAAATTCCCAATACCCTCTGGTAATTTAACATAGCTATTGAACATGGCCATTTATAGTGGATTTACCCATTAAAAATGGTGATTTTCTATAGTTACGTTAGTTTACCAGAGGGTATATGGAAAAATCACAAAAATGCTCCAAACCACCAACCAGCCATGCACCATCCCCTTCTCAAAATTCACCAGCGAAACGTCCAACGAAAACCATCTGCTTTCGTGTGATGAAAACATTTGGGACCAACTCGAGCGGGGGAGTGGGCAGAAAATTAGGGGACTGGGCATATGGGTGTGTCTGAAAATAGGGAAAACCCCTAAACCCAATGGTTTTGCTGATCATTATCCCGTTTTTAAATGGCTATTTTATTGGGAAGATTAACCCTATTTTCAGACAAACCCATATAACTCGAATACCTTTCCAAACAATTTCAAATGGGGAACACCACATAATGTCAACCTGGGATTGATAAACCCTGGTTGATGGTTGATTAGTGAGGGGGGTTTCCCCAAAATAGTGATAATTGGTTACTAAAATATACTAAAATAGTGATAATTGGTTACAACCCAAAATTCGAAAAAATGTGTGGTGCTGACATTACACACACAGTTACATACTTCCAACCTGATGGGAAATATCATCGCTCCATATTTAGCACTTCAAACTGACTGATCCCAGCGTTTGTCTCAAAATTGGAGGTACCCAAAGTTGATGGTTACCCTCTGGTAATTTAACATAGCTATTGAAAATGGCCCATTTAGTTCGTTGATTTACCGATTGAAAATTGTGATTTTCCATAGTTATGTAAACGTTTACCAGAGGGTACCTACAATAATCGAATTTGGCTAGCTGGAAAATTCCCTAGCTCGATGATGTTCCCAGCGAACTAAACCTCCGCTAGCCACGTTTGATGACACCGGAAGGTCTCATCATTTTCCTTTCCAAAACATGGGCCATGAATTGGTGTACCAGAGCATCCCTGATTTCGAGCCAAAGCCGCAATATATTGAAACATTATTATATCCCAATTATACCAACATCTATATATAGATGGTTTTCCCATTAAACACCAATCATTATACTGTACCCCAACTGTAAAAACAAAATACACAAGGTGATGCCTCACCCAGTTTTGTTTGTTGGCTTATAAACCCCATTAACTATCATCATCTATTGTACTTGCCATAAACCCAACGGTTCTACAAGTGATGTTCACCAATTTGGTGAAGTAGATCTAAGTACTTGCCACAAACCCAAGAGTTCAGTAATGTTCACCAATTTGGCGAAGTAAGGGGCACCACAAAATGCATCATTCATTACCCTCCAGGATCAGGAGCACCCACAAAAATATGGGTCTCCCCACGTATTGGCTGCCTCCGAAGTTGCCCTGGAACACCGACCTGGACGTGCCGAACGCTCCGAGACTGCCGTTAAGAACCTGTTAATATCTGTACTACATTATATATATATATACCCTGATGCTTCTGTACATAGCCGCTACAGTCTAATCTCTATATTTAAGTATCTATATATATATATATGCATTACCTTCTCTTGTGCTTTTTTTCGTTTCACTCTTGGAAGGAGTCTGTCAAAAAACAAAAGCAGAAAAATGCGCAGAAATGTAGTTCGATAGAAACAAGAAAACAGTAGCTGAACCCCCAAGTTCCCGCCGGGTTTTCAGGCGTGAAAGAGATGTGTATAGCAATCTGAAATTGTCCGCATTGGCATACTGGTTGCACTGATTCTTTTTCTGTACAGCCAAAATTCTACACTGATCTTTTGTCACAGATACCCGGTTGGTGGAATAACTTGCATGTTGTAAGTACTCAGGGACTGTGCTATGTGTGTGCACATGTGTATATATATATATATACATACATACATATCAAAATCTCATGAGAATTAAGATTTGCCAAATCCCAAGTACAAGCCCAAATCCTTGTTTATGTGTATATATATATATTTGTAATTATGTTATGTCATGTTTACACTTTAGAACGCATTGTGCTTCAAATGATTGGAAAATGGAGCGGGCCGAGCAGAAGGCTCCTGGGCCGGGCGTGTTGGGTCATCTGGGTCTTCTTCAAAAGCCGCTTTGCGCTTTGGGAAACCCAGAACCCAGACGGTAATATGTAAATATATGTAAATACATGTATACGTATATCAAGCTGTCTGTATGTCTGTCTATCTACCTATCTATCTCTATCTGCCTTTGTCTATCCATCGATCCATCGATCCATCGTTCCATCCATCCTTCCATCAATCCATCCATCCATCCATCCATCCATCTATCTATATATATATATTTGTATGCGTGTTTTGTTTACATATATTTCGCTATATACCAATGCGTAACCCATGCAGCTCTTCCCAACTGCCAGCTGGTCCCGTGGCACGGCGTGCCGCCTGGTGTGCAGCTCAACATTACCTGAGATCTGAGAAGAACTCAGAGCTCAACGTGCTCCCCACAGTTATGTGTCTTACCCTCTGGTTATTTGATACATAGCCATGGTATAGATGGCCCATAGAAATAGATGGCTTACCGTTCTTAAAAATGGTGATTTTCCATGGCAATGTTAAATAACCAGATGGTACATGGATCTGATTGACTTATTTTGGGGATACCAAACTAAAATGGGCAGTGAGATGCGGAGCAAACCAACTCAGTTTCATGGAGATATCATGGGGATATTTCATGGAGATATCATTATTGAGATGACCAAGTATCATTTTGAATGATCCCATTTTGGAATATTTTGGAGATGGATAATCTCCAAAATAAAGCTCTACCCAGAGAAAATTTCACACAAATAACAGGAAAAATGGGGAGTGGTTGCCAACTCAGAAGACATCAGGGGGATATGAATTGGCATATTGTTTAGGATAGAATCCCCCTGTGAGAATAAACTACATTGGTAAACATTATTGAATGATAATGGGCAGCTTTTTTTCAAGTTGTAGGATATGATCGGGCAAGTATCTAAACAATATTTAGGCATTTAGGACATGGTTTATCTACAATGTGGGGCCCTTCACTTATAAGTTGGTTTATAAACCCCATGAATTGTTACAAGCATCATAAACCATAGATTACTGGAGTTATGTTCATCAACTTGGCGATTTCGTAAACGGAGGCCCCACATCGTATCTCCAATGCAGATGGCATGGCCTCATCAACACCCTGAAATTTCGCTGGGCACCCCATTTTGCGCATCCCTGGTCCAAAAGAAATGGTTAAGTTTGCATGATTCAAAACCTATTATCTATATATACATATATAATTATATATCTATATAACTATATCATAATACTTTATATATTTATATAATATATATAATCTATAGCTATTTCGATAATCTATGTCTGCCCCTCTCTAACTAGCGTTTTGAGGGAAGCATGGTTCACAATACACAGCTGCCACTTTTCGGATCCGTGATCCATGGTGAAACCGAAACCATGCAGACGCCGGTCTCAGAGGTCTCCCCGCAACAGGCGGAGGCGGTGAAGAACCCGCCTAAAACCAATGGGGTCATTCAGGTTCCAGATGGTTCCAGGTATGTTTATACACTCTGTATACAATATATATATATATCTGGTTGGTGGTTGACCTACCCCTCTGAAAAATATGAGTCAGTTGGGAAAACTATTCCCAATATATGGAAGAATAAAAATGTGCCAAACCACCAACCAAATGTATATAGTATGTATGTATGTATGTATGTATGTATGTATGTATGTATGTATGTATGTATGTATGTATGTATGTATGTATGTATGTATGTATGTATGTATTAATGTAATGTATGTATGTATGTATGTATGTATGTATGTATGTATGTATGTATGTATGTATGTATGTATGTATGTATGTATGTATGTATGTATGTATGTATGTATGTATGTATGTATGTATTATGTATGTATGTATGTATGTATGTATGTATGTATGTATGTATGTATGTTGTATGTATGTATGTATGTATGTATGTATGTATGTATGTATGTATGTATGTATGTATGTATGTATGTATGTATGTATGTATGTATGTATGTATGTATGTATGTATGTATGTATGTATGTATGTATGTATGTATGTATATATATATATACACACCTTGTACCTGTATTATGATAATACTAGTAACTGAAATAAAGATCTCTCGCCTCCCTATGTATATAAATATGATGATATACGAATATATAATCATACACACACTGTACTGATGATCATCATGCCACCCCAGCTGAACTCATGGCACGGGGTATATCTCCAAGGAATCACAAACATGTGGAGTATCATGATATTGACCTAGCACAATTGCACAACAATCCACAGTACATGTAGTGCTTTTTAGTGGAAATCGGTCCCAGCGTTCCAAAATATAAACCTCCTGGCAAGGTAAACTTTCACCAAACAAACGCAGCTTACATACATTCTGATGGGATGTTTGGAGTTTTCCATGTTTTTTTTCCAATATATACATACATACCAATTCAAGGTTCCTTGTGGAACAACTTGGGATACATTGTATCAGCTACAGCTAGAGGACACACCAACCATGGAGATAAACATGTGTCTGCAAGTAGAATCGGAACTGATACAGCCACCTCACTTGCGATAGAGAGCTTCGAGCCAAAAAAAGAGCCACCTGATATTCCCCTGTGCGCCATGGCCAAGAAAAACTAGTGTCAGTTTCTACCCCGGGCAAAAACCATGGCAATGTCAGAGATTTCAGCAGGACAATTAACTTTTTTCCGTGTGTTGGCTTCCGTATGAGAGGGACCCCCGAAATTTATTCAAATGGATAAGCTATCTTGGCCATGAATTTCCCATTCTTGGAGTTTCTTGGCTACGACTGGAAGCAGTGACAGGTGAAACGTGACTCAGAACATGATGGTCGCACCCTTCTTGCTCCTGGTCTTGATCTCTTCCTGCGAGCACTGTGCGGCTGTGCCAGAAGGATCACCAAGGCGCAAGTTGCAGCAAAGAACAAACCCGACAGACAATTGAACTGGGATTATCTTTCTTTTCTCTCTAAATATGGATTATATTGGGTACAAATATATATATATATATATTATGAATTATGGTTTATTATATATATATACACATAACTATGTGCTTGATTATGTATCATATTATCTCTACATTATATATATATATGTATATATTCATTAATATGCATGGTTGGTGGTTGACCTACCCCTCTGAAAAATATGACTTCGTCAGTTGGGATGATGACATTCCATTCCCAATATGATGGGAAAGTGATAATCTATTCCATGGTTCCAAAGCACCAACCAGATATACCATATTTATATCATATGTAATTCTGTGTTTGATTGTGTATCATATTATCTGTACATTATATATATTATATATCATTAATATACATACAACTACAAGACATTGCAAGATATCAATATTCCAATTGTGAATCCCCGGCTGGTAAATTCCCATCAGAAACATGGAAGTTTCTAGCTGGGAACACATATGACATAGGAAAATCCATGGGAAACAAATGGAAAATATGGGAATTTGTTTCTATAAATTATAAATGAACGGTTTCACTGGGAAAATCCATCAACAAAAATAGATATGAACAGTGGATTTTCCAGTGCCATTTTACATTGCTGGAGGGTTTCTACTTCTGAAAAATCCCACTACAATATACTACGATCCTATCGTATTCCTTGTAGAATTGGTCACTACTTATACTACTTGGTGCTTTCAACCAATCATAATCATTCCCAAGATGCCCCTAGAAACTACCCAGTCTATCCCATTTGTTGATGGTTAAACAGGGTTTAATCTAAACCTCAATTGTTAATGGTTACCCTCTGGTAAACGTTTACATAATTATGGAAAATCACCATTTTCAATGGGTAAATCCACTATAAATGGGCCATTTTCAATAGCTATGTATGTTAGTCATTACCAGAGGGTAAATATATAAATATATATAAATAAATATATATATATATATAATATATATAATATATATATAATATATATATATAATATATATTATATCCATATAATATTCCATATAATATTCCATATACTGGACCTCGCGGATGAAGATCCAGGCTGGTGGCTGGTGGATCTAAACCTCAGTTAATGGTGATTTTCCACCTCCAAACTCCCCGGGACCCGATCTCCGACCGAGTCCGTCGTCCTGGAAGGCCATGGCGGTGCGAATCTTCGCATCGGTGCGGCAGTCCAGGATCCACGGCAACAGGGCCAAGAGGATCGTGAGACCCACGCAGATCAGGCCCAGCATCTCGATGCTGTTCCTCGGCGCTCGCTGCGTTTTTTAGGTAGGGATACCATCTATAAATGGATGATATGTATATATAGTATGTTAGATTATTATAGTATGATAGTATAATATAGTGTATAATATAGTGTATAATATATAGTATATATATATTTATAAATCCCATCTAGTAATGGATACTTGCTGGTGCGTGCTAAACGTAGGGATTGTGGATGAGTTGCTGGGGGTTGCTGGGATGATTATAGTTAGCCAGTGGATCATTCCCGAAAATTCCCTGCGCTTAGCACAAGTAAGTCGGTGGAGGTTCACTGTGGCTCTCATGGAGGTAATGGATGAGACTCAACATGGCAGTTTTTGACACCAAAATTGGCTCAAATAGCCTATCATAAGCTATAATATGAATGACAGTTAATAATAGTAAGAAGAACATAATATCTGTTTTTTCTGCATGGAATATCATGGAATACCAGGTGTCACCATGATGGAGGTGGGTCTCAGTGACCAAAGGTGACCCCCTCAAAAATGATCACAAGTTGGAGACCGGGGCAGCAGCTCACTATGGCTGGGGGTTGCTGTTTTTTTCCCCGCGATCATATGTCCTGTTTAAGGAAAATGATGAAAACCCCATGGTCTTGGGGCCTTTGGGGAAAACCTTATCCACCCAGGCTTTGTAATTTGCTTTGATCCATCAACGCGTCAAATCGTTAACAGTTCTCTCCTTGCAGGTGCTGCCAGAAAAAGCTTGCTGCTTTTTAAGCCCCTGTGTCCAAAAACGAGGTCAGTACCCGAAGAATCTTGGTCTATCATCATCTGGTTGGTGGTGCAATAACCATCTTGAAAAATTAAAATATGAAAGTCAATGGGAAGGATTATCCCATGTATTATGGAAAATAAAAAATGTTTGAAACCACCAACCAGTCATTGTTTCATATCTCCTTCGAAAAAGTTCCATATCTTGCGAGATGTACTTATGGTATCTATCCCGCTACTTGGGGGTGCAGTTCCACAAGTTATAGGGGGTGTATCCCAACTCTTGGGGTTTAATACCAGCAACCCCAGGTCAACATTGCTTTGTTGACGGCTTCCCTCTAGAGGAAGAACAAGCATAGACACCATCCCCAGCCACGGAACTTTTTCTCATGTCACATTTGACTTCCGATGATCTTTGAGGCACTGATCGGTTGCTACAAATGTCTGAGCTGATCCTTGACTGTGGTATTGTCACCACCATCTTGCGGACTGCCCCATGTGACAATCGTGTCACCTCCAACGCACCACTTGTGGCCATTGCACGATCTGCAGCTACTTTGGTTGGATCCAAAAGGCGGATCATCGGGGGCAGCAAGCGATACTGCTGCACAACGGCCACGAATGGCAACGACACGTTCAGTCGCAATGGTTGCAGAATCTTATTTATCCTCAAAGGTTTACACCTGGTTTTTTCAGGTTCCATAGCGAATGTGGCCATCTCACTTTAGCGATGTTTGCGACAAACAATTTACAATTTGATCTCAACTATGAATCTATGAGGAAGGATGCAGGAGAACGATTGCTAAACCTTCAAAAGCCTTTCATCGTCAATCAACTAATAAGGGGTCAGGGCGGAACTTCAGATTTGCCTCAGACTACTGCATGCAGTTGGTTGGAGTTTCCCATTTAAAATAAACACACTAAGGCCTGTTCCAGGTGATAAGATTCCCACGTTACTGACCGGAGGATTCAACTCCCGGTTTCCATTCACTTTCCCAGCGGTTTCGTATGCACTTGCAGTGTCACAAATTGTCACGTTTATTTTCACAAGATGGCTGCAGAATTGGGCAAAGTTGAACAGTCAGTGCAAACCTCCACCCTGAAAGCTCGATTTTTTGTTCAACACTTGGTAACCGCTGTGGATGACCATCCCAGTAAAACCCACAACGGCCACAACGGCCGCGTTGCGTTGTGCTCCTTGTAGCGTAGCGTTTTTTGTCGCGGCCGAGGGTCCATTGGGACTCGCACTTCTCCGTGTTGTTGATACATTCCTTCATGGCTCAATGGGGAAGTCTCAACATCAACCATCGACTGGGGATCACGGGGCTAGGGGATCTGGAACTTATCTGGTTGGTGGTTGACCTACCTACCATTGCTTGGTAATATACTGTTAATATTAATGGTTAATATTAATGGTTATGATGATGGTTAATGATGGTGAATAATCATCTGGTTGGTGGTTTTGAGCCACCCCTCTGAAAAATATGAGTTCGTCAGTTGGGGTTACTATTCTCAATGTATGGAAAAAAAATGTTCCAAACCACCAACCAGTATAAGAAACTAGGCATGAACGAACATGATAGTCGGGTGTCTGAAAACTGTGAGATCAAAGTGATCTAGGGATGGTGATTCGGTGATAATTATGGTACTGTTCATTGTCGTTAAACGATGGCAAAGTTGGTGAACATAACTCCAATAACTATGGTTTCCGAATCTTTATGATACTTATAACATCTTATAACCAACTTAGTTCACTGGGGGTGAAAAAACTACAGAACTAAGATCTATACAAAGTATTCATATATACCAGTATACTGATAAAACATGATCAAACTCGAGTCACTGGGCGGCCCCAGGCCCCACTGCCCCGCGTTCCCCGTCCTCGGGCCAAACGTCGTACCATCCGTGCGTCACGTTGGGCAGGCGATTCTCGGGCCTCGCGCAGCGTGGAGACGTTGAAGATGGAGCTCCCTGGAAAAGTTGTTTTCTGCTGATGATTTTAGAGTAGCCATGACGGATCCATGTATGCTATATATGGAAACATTTACCATCAATACTAAATCAATACACCCTAAATGTTGGTATATATACCAGCACCATGGATCCTGTGGTGGATATTAAACTAGCTAATGCTTATTCCCATTCTATTCCCAATAGTTCCCATGAAAACCTTCCCATGGTGGGTAATTGTTGGGTGTTTTTTTTGTTGGACCATAGAATCTATAACGGTGATTGTCTCGAAATGACTGGAGTGCACAGAAAAACCACCTTGTACTGATCTTAGATAAGGGGGCTTGTCATACCCCATACCCCAAAAAGCATGGTTTAATACTCAAAGCAATTGGCTGACCCTGCAAAGGCTGTATGTATGTATATATATATATATGTAAATATATATGTAAATATCTAATCGATATGTATGTATATATATATATATGCATGTGCATACAGCATACACAAACATATGTGTGTATACATACGTATATATATATATGTATATATACACACATGTATATACATATATGTATATATATATATATGTTTATACATGGTATATGACTATGCAGCGAGAAAAAGAGAGACAAACATATTTCCTATTCGTGGGTTGCAGTTGAGGTTACAAATGAATATAACCATGGGCATAAACCGCCATAAGTTGGGATGTGGGGGCCACTGTAACTATGCTGAAATATATATCCACTTACTTCACAAGTTCACTGTTCTTGCAAGAAATGTCTCAAAACTCAAACATGTACAATCATTCAAACGGGGGTGTCCTAAAATGTGGGCAACCCATCCATTTATGGGTTTTCCACTAGAAACCATCCAGCTATTGGGGATCTCCATTTCAGGAAATCCCCAAATCAGCTAAAAACAAATCAACCTAGATGTTTTTTGTCCCTTAAAAACCATCCTTTTTGGGGTACCCCCATCTCAGGAAACCCTCATATTTTTTTCCAACGCTTCAACGCTTCCAGGTTGCCATCCATCCAACAACAGGAGGGCTGAGAGTTCATCGATGACCTGAAATGTTCGAGGATTTCTCCAGCAAAAATCGATGGAGTTCACCAACAAACCTAGTGGTTAATAGTGGTTAATAGTGCTCAATAGTGATAATAAATGGTGATTTTCATGGGGATTCATGGAGATGTAGCCGGCCTGGTAAACGTTTACAGGTTGCGAACTGGAAAATATTCATCTTTAACTTCGGTAAATCAACTATAAATCAATAGCTATGTCACAAATTACCAGAGGGTGAAATTGATGTTAGCGAAGTTGGTGAACATCACTCCAATTTCACGATTAAGTCTATGGTAGATATAGCTATACCTATACGGGGTGTTTTTCAACAAACATCACTCAAGGTGATACCACCTTGAATGGAAAGCAAACGGTTAAATTTATCAGCAAGAATCATGCAGGATGGGGGCCCCGTTCGATAGCGTTCAGTTGGTGCAAATTAGTGGCTGAATTCTATGGTTTATGGTAGATATAACTATAGTTCATGGGGATTATAATGGTTTATAAACCAACTTATAACTGGGGGGGCCCATCCTGTGTGAGTGTCAATATAACTTGATACTATTTGGTGACGGTTGGGATTGTGATGTAGTGATGCTGATTTAAGCAAAGATAGGGATACGTGCGGTATGAAAACAACCATTTTTTGGGAGGATAAAAGGGATATGGCTGGGGATATAATGATGTTTATTAATGGGATAGTCATGTATATATATAACTCACATAAAACACTCACTATGCTACTTGGGAATCATGCTAAATCAACCTCCAAAGGGATAATGAATCGTTGGAAACTTCCAAAAATGATGAGAAAACATCATCTAGAATCTATAAATTCATGGTCTCCTTGGTTTTTTGCCCCCCTTTGCGCAGCGATCCTTACATCCGTGGCTGAGAAGGTTCGCCATTTTTGAACTAGGAACCAGTAGTTCATAACATCTTGTTGGGAAAAAATATCATATCTTATACCACCCTTCAATTTGATGTTCCATGATTATCTTTAACGTTCTGAAAATTGTTTTTCCTACAGTTTTAAAACCATTTAACTGCTGTTTCCACTTCCGATTTTTTGCCAACCGGATTCTTCCTGGAAACCAATAAACTGTTGGGCAATTTGGCCAAGTAAATGGAATCCTTCCCCTTATCAAAACATGTTTTCCAACATTATTTAGATCTGTCTCAAAAGGGAGAATGGTACTCCAAAAGCCCTAAACGCTCGTCTTAGGGGAGAACATCAAATAAAACTGTGGCCAATCTTAGATACCCTGTAGAGGCAGTAGATTTTATATGGTTGGTTTGTCATAGGCCCTAGGCTATCCGTATTTACAACAAGAACATTAATGTTGTCTAAAATACAGTCTACTCAGTTGACCAACCGTTTACATCCCCAAGATCCAAAAATAGTATCCATTGTCCACGTCATACGATCCAGTTGACCTAGAAACCATAAATCATTATGACCCATTGCAGACATCCTCTTGTTATCCCATTTTATGTTGGATATATCGAAATGTTCTGTGAACATGCCCTGTATCATAGTTGGTAACCAATATCATAGTGCTGCTTACAAAATATAGATACGTCTACTTAACATCTTAACTGGGTTTATAAACAAACTTTTACACTGGCACCATCTTCTATGTATCCCAGGAAATTTATGGATGTTTATCCCAAAAAAAGATTGGTGGTTATATTAACCGTTATCTTGCTAATCATCCCAGTTCTTGTTCATGTGATCCATCCCTCCATCCCCGATCCGCAACAGCCCGCTGTGACAATCCTCACATTCAATAGCCAGTAGACATGGCTTTACCCATGGCAATTTCATGCAATTTCCACCATTTTCAGACAATATGGGGCCCACTTCACCATATTTAGCCATATATTGGATTACCGTATGTTATCCTCTATAATCATCAAGATTCATTGCTATGTTGTTGGCTATAATCTTGACTTGCTGTATCACAAGTATTGTGATCCCAATATATATATATATATATACATATAGATATATATATATAATTATCTGGGATAGTACAATCCTATATTCATGAATTGTTTGCTATCCCCTGAACATATCCCCATTAAATCGTCACAGGCATGGCTTGATCCGAACCTCTGAGGTCGGCGGTGGCACCGTTCGTCCGCAGAGGCCCTGGATGCTGCCTGCAGACGGTCGATTTACACAGCGATCTGCTGATTTCACCAGCGAATCTGGTGATTTCTTCAATAAATATGCAAAAATTGGCGCTTAACTACTAAGAAATAAATCTATGATACTAGGACGGCACTACACTCACTTGCGCACTTAGAAATTCACTCACTTACGCACCTGGGAAATGCACTCACTTGCGCACCTAGAAAATCACTTACTTACGCACCCGGGTCTCCATTTTATAATTAAATTACCAGGAACTTACGCTATCACGCATTGCAACCAAAGCGCCACGAAACCTTTAGGGTTTTTATCTTGTTGCATTTTATACGTAAATTACCAGGAAATTACGTTATCACGCGTTGCAAACAAAGAGCCACGACACCTTTAGGGTTTATATCTTGTTGCATTTTACACGTAAATTACCAGGAAATTACGCTATCACGCGTTGCAAACAAAGAGCCACGACACCTTTAGGGTTTATATCGTGTTGCATTTTATACGTAAATTACAAGGAAATTACGCTATCACGCATTGCAAACAAAGAGCCACGACACCTTTAGGGTTTATATCTTGTTGCACTTAATGTAAGGAGAGCCACGACACCTTTAGGGTTTATATCTTGTTGCACTTGATGTAAAAAGAGCCACGACACCTTTAGGGTTTATATCTTGTCTCACTTGATGTAAGAAGAGCCACGACACCTTTAGGGTTTATATCTTGTTGCACTTGATGTAAGAAGAGCCACGACACCTTTAGGGTTTATACCTTGTTGCACTTGATGTAAGAAGAGCCACGACACCTTTAGGGTTTATATGTTGTTGAACTTGATGTAAGAAGAGCCACGACACCTTTAGGGTTTATATCTTGTTGCACTTAATGTAAGGAGAGCCACGACACCTTTAGGGTTTGTATCTTGTTGCACTTGATGTAAGAAGAGCCACGACACCTTTAGGGTTTATACCTGGTTGCACTTGATGTAAGAAGAGCCACGACACCTTTAGGGTTTATACCCTGTTGCACTTGATGTAAGAAGAGCCACGACACCTTTAGGGTTTATATCTTGTTGTACTTGATGTAAGAAGTGCCACGACACCTCTAGGGTTTATATCTTGTTGCACCTTATGTAAGAAGAGCCACGACACCTTTACGGTTTATATGATGTTGTACTTGATGTAAGAAGAGCCACGACACCTTTAGGGTTTATATCTTGTTGTACTTGATGTAAGAAGTGCCACGACACCTTTAGGGTTTATATCCTGTTGCAATTGATGTAAGAAGAGGCACGACACCTTTAGGGTTTATATGTTGTTGAACTTGATGTAAGAAGAGCCACGACACTTTTAGGGTTTATATTTTGTTGCACTTAATGTAAGGAGAGCCACGACACCTTTAGGGTTTATATCTTGTTGTATTTGATGTAAGAAGAGCCACGACACCTTTACGGTTTATATGATGTTGTACTTGATGTAAGAAGAGCCACGACACCTTTAGGGTTTATATGTTGTTGTACTTGCTGTAAGAAGTGCCACGACACCTTTAGGGTTTATATCTTGTTGCACTTTATGTAAGAAGAGCCACGACACCTTTAGGGTTTATATCTTGTTGCGCTTAATGTAAGGAGAGCCACGACACCTTTAGGGTTTATATCTTGTTGTACTTGATGTAAGAAGAGCCACGACACCTTTAGGGTTTATATTTTGTTGCACTTGGTGTAAGAAGAGCCACGACACCTTTAGGGTTTATATCCTGTTGCAATTGATGTAAGAAGAGGCACGACACCTTTAGGGTTTATATCTTTAGAATTAGAAGTAGAAGTAGAAGTGGAAGCAGTAGAAGAAGTAGAACTAGAAGTGGAAATAGAAGTAAAAATAGAAGTGGGAATGTAAGTAGAAGTAGAAGTAGAAGTGGAAGTGGAAGCAGTAGTAGAAGTAGAAGTAGAAGCAGTAGTACAAGTAGAAGTAGATGTAGGAGTACAAGTAGAAGTAGAAGTAGATGTAGGAGTAGAAGTGGAATCGTAAGTAGAAGTAGAAGTAGATCTAGAAGTAGAAGTACAAGTAGAAGTAGAAGTGGAAGTAGAAGTAGATGTAGGAGTAGAAGTGGATGTAGAAGTAGAAGGAGAAGTGGAAATAGATGTAGAAGTAGAAGTAGAAGTGGAAGTAGAAGTAGATGTAGGAGTAGAAGTGGATGTAGAAGTAGAAGGAGAAGTAGAAATAGATGTAGAAGTAGAAGTAGAGCTGAAAGTAGAAGTGGAAGTAGAAATAAAGGTGAAAGTAGATGTAGAAGTAAACGTAGAAGTAGAAGTGGAAGTAGAAGGAGAAGTAGAAATAGATGTGGAAAAAAAGTAGAAGGACAAGTAGGAATAGAGCTGAAAGTAGAAGTGGAAGTAGAATGAGAGGTGCAAGTAGAGGTAGAAGTGGAAGATTCTCAGGTGCATAAGCGAGAGGATTTTCAGGTGCACAAGCGAGACGATTCTCAGGTGCACAAGCGAGTACCATGCCTACTAGGACTTCAGAAAGGATTGAGTAAGACTCTGGTTGGTGGTTGACCTACCCCTCTGAAAAATGATGGAGTTCGTCAGTTGCATAATGACATTCCCAATAATTATATGGAAAGTCATAATCCATTCATGTTCCAGTCACCACCAATCAGAAGTATACCTGGTGATTTCTTCGCAATTCTTCTTGGGACAAAACATTGAAAAATCGTTGGGATTTCTTGGGATCAAATGCATACCCTCCGGTAAACTAACGTAACTATGGAAAATCACCATTATTAATGGGTAATTCCGAAATTCCACTATAAATCACCATTTTCAATAGCTATGTTAGTCATTGCCAGAGGGTAAGAAAAATCCCTTCCTCCCCGTGCGAGAATCCCAACGGTGGGACCGGTGGGACCCGTGGGACCCCCCCAAGTTATAAGTTGGTCTATAAGCCCCATTATCTATAGTTAGAAGTATTATAAACTCGTAAACCATAGTTAGTGACTTAGTGGAGTTATGTTCACCAACTCAACTAGGCAGAAAATATCCCACCCAAAAAAAAAACAAAAATATCATCCAAGATATGATCTACAGCCCATTTTTTCCCCTTGGATTTGAGGACCCCCAAAAAAGGCAACGACCGTCACCATTCCGAGGCCTTTGAAGACTTGGCCCCGGACCTGAAAATTGGCAGAATCCGGGGGGAAACATCCCTGGGAAACCCGGAGAAAAATCAATGAACCATGGAGGATAAACATGGATATTCGGAGAAAATAGACTTGGAATAATGAATGCGTGTTTTTTCGTGGGATATGATGGAATTTGGATATATTTGATGGAGTTATAGCATCATATTTACTCGAATGTAAAATGTTCACAGATATGTGTTGAAGATGAGGCAGATGGTTGTACCAACATCAAGTGCTGCACTACCCTCTGGTAAACCAACAGTTTGCTATTGAAAATGGCCATAGAAATCGTTGATTTACCCACTAAAAATGGGGATTTACCATAGTTATGTTAGTTTACCAGAGGGTAAATCTCCATTGATCCCTATGAAAATCACCATTTATGATCATTATCATTATAACATATTATAACTTAAATTATAACCACTATTGACCACTATCAACCACTAGTAACCAACATCAGTATGCACCATATCAGGCTGTCAGGGATTGCTTTCCCAACTTGTTGTTCACTGCAGCTGTACCATGATGTACCATGCCCTGGTGATGGCTTCCCAGTACGAATGGAAAGTCCTGCAGTTTCGCTCAGCTGGGTTCGAAAAAAAGTTGTAACATCCCCGTGGTCCGGGGGGGGCTAGAAGTGGGACATCTATAGAGAAAAAATCCAAGGGGGATGTTGTAACCATGAATGTCAACAGTTCATGATGATGCACATCCCATTACATCAAAAACATGTAACAAATCACGACTAAGTCGGTCGGCAACAAAATCTCAATGCGGTAAACACAACTATAACTTAACCATCCCCGAGTCATCACCATTATTGTTGGTCATAAACCATCTCCAAATGGTAGGTGTATGACATTGGGTTTCCCACACTACATGCTTTGGTGCAACACCATTCCTAGTTGAGGTGATTTTTGAATGATAGCGCTGATAGCACTATCGAAATACACCAGCGCTTCAGGCAAAAATGAAGAGAGACAAGTTCACTCCAACAAGTTCACTCCAACAGGTTCACTCCAAGTTGTACCCCATTTTTTTATGACATGTACCATCTCTGGAAAGTCAGTCGGGTGATCCGACGGTTACGGGGTGAATTCTCTATGGTTGGTTTACCCTCTGGTTATGTCAAAATAGCTATTGAAAATGGCCATTTATAGTGGATTTACCCATGAAAAATGGTGATTTTCCATAGTTATGTTAGTTTACCAGAGGGTAATCATGTTGAATCCCACCTAGAACCAACTTTTGTGTTTTAATTCGCCGCAGCAGTTGTTTTGGCATCTCATTCTCGAAAACACAAGAAAACACCTCCAAATAAACGAATTACGAATTTCTTGGTCCAATATTATGATTCTGGTGGGCATCTCAACTTGTTGGTTAAATCTACGTACCCTCTGGATTGAACAAACACAGCCACAGAAAATCACCATGTTTGATCACAAATAAAAAACATGTTGCGTAGCTATATCTTCGATTCCCCTGATATTCCCATAAAACATCCCATACCCTCTGGTAGACTAACATAGCGAACTGGAAAATCACCACTTTAATAGGTAAATCAACGAACTAAATGGGCCAGTTTCAATAGCTATGTAGCAAATTACCCGAGAGTAAAACATCCCATGAAACATCCCATGAAACATCCTACCTTAGATTCCCCAAATATTCCCATATGATATTCCCATATTTAAAACATCCCATCATATTTTGAAGATCGGATGTGCTATCGAGGTGCTGGAGCGTCGGTGCAATGGTACAGTGGGTCCAAGAGAGGGTCCTGGCTGAAACGGTGCATCCGTTGCGGATGCTAAAAAAACGTAGAATATATGTATGTAATTATATAATAATATATATATAATCATTTCCCATTATATATATATTATATATATATTATATATTATATATATATTATATTATATATATATATATATTATATATATATATATATTATATATATTATATATATATATTATATATATATTATATATATAGTGAGATACTGTGTACAACCAAGAAAATGATCTCAATTCATCTCATTTGATTTCATGATATTCCCATGAGCAGAATCATCATATGGATATTCATCCCCAAAATATCAATTTTCCTATAGATATACATAATCAGACGTCTTTCCGGAATATATGATCTTGGGGTGTGTCTGGAGTGCCCCTGAACGTGCTCAAAGCCAAGGCAGGGCACTCCATGAGGGTACTCCATGATGGCTAGCCAGCCGTTCAGTTCTTAAAGATCTATGGAAGATGGCTAGTGTTGCACATGCTGTGGATGGTTGCAAAATCCTGAGTTGGGATTCCTATTACTCTCGTGTAGGATTCCTATGAAACACTGTAACGGGATTATAACATATTATCTATAGGAATTTGGAACCATCTACCAACTGGTATTAGATATCTGTAATATAGAATCATATAGAATCTATTGCATATTTGGGGGAATCTTTTGGTTTTAACATATTAGATATTCCTGCATAAACCATCTACCAACTGGTGCAGGATTTCACGTGAAAAAAATGATCAGATCCCATCCACCATCTTGGCCCTCAGCAAGTGGTTCGAAACCCAAAAAGGCCCTGTGTGACACTGTGGGGATGTGCAAAACTATCGCATATCTACATGTATATACTGTTATAATATAATCTTCGAATAATCGAATATCTACATGTATACTGTTGTTCTAAGAGTTGTAATTAATAATATACACTTACTGTTTTAAAATGGTTTAAACATGTTTAAACATACATAGCTGGAGTTGATACATGGTGATACCATGTCCATTTCGCGATAGCTACCCCGAATCCTAGCCGCGTGAAACCTCCATGGCATTCTCACCCGACACCGGAGTATTGTCATATGCTTTGGATCAAAATTTGGGGCCAGAGATTTTCCTTGAACTAACATCAAAATGGTGATTTAATGAGGGTTTATGGTGGTTTAATGGGATTTAATGGGATTTACCCTCTGGTAAACGTTTACATTTTGCGAACTGGAAAGATCCACCATTTTCTAGCTGGGTAAATCAACGATTTCGACTGGGCCATGGCTTCAATAGCTATGTAACAAATTACCGGAGGGTAACATCAAGCAAAATTTATATCCAATTGTTCGGGGTACCGAATAACTTGACCCATACCCATACATGCTCATATGGGGCTTTCTTAAAATGGGGGATCCCCAAGTCACCGTGGGTTTCAATACTATTTTATGGTCTAATGACTTGGATGACTTGGGGTACCCCTATGACTTTACTTAGGAAACCTCCATATGGTGAATCTTAGATACCTGCCAAAAAAAAACTGGTTAGTACATTTTACTATTGATAGCCAAAGATTAAAGTACTAAAGTATCTAATCAGTCGTTTGACCCAGTTATGAATTCTACCTGTGAAACAGCACAGCCAGGATCCACAGGTATCCTGCTCTCTGCAACTCACCATGCGCAGGTTGGTGCACAGAGATCTGGCGAAGCTGCAAAGGCCAACAAATCGGTCAAAAAGTGGGCGGCTACACCAACTGTTTAAGGGGTAAAGGACCTTTGGGGGTTATTCCAAAGTAACTTATGGCAACAATTAGTTGGTTGAGGTTGTTTTGACTATGAACGACATGACCCATGTAATTTGCCACTGATTTACCACTTTAGGATACTCTAGGGAGGTTCGTTTTATGTCCAAAAAATGCCGAAAAAACATCTGGCATGTGTCAAAACCATCATTTTTTTAGCGGGAATCCAGTGGGTCATCCCATAGGTCTTGGGACCCAGCTATCCCCAAGCATAGGAAAACCATATGACAACCATAGGAAAATGGTGATTTTACCAGCAAAGATATGGCGATTCGCAAATTTTTGTAATGTGGTTAAGACCAAACATGAGCTACACAGCTATGTGGTGATAATATATGATAATATATGGTATATGTGATCATATATGGTTATTTACACAGCTACGCCTCTCTCAGAATATATTGGTTGTTATTTTGTTTCCGGATTTTGTCGGAAAATATGGTAAAGTCCAGTGGTTTTTATCGCTTACCAAGTTATTGCATGCCAAATTGATACCAATTTCATCCACTTATTAATATTCATTCACTCGCCATTTTCAGATAGACCCATATGCCAAGTTGATGCCAATTGTATAGCCAGTTCATACAAACTCTATACACATCTCATACATGTTTGTGCTAAGATCTTTGGAAAATCCATGGTAAATCCATCATTTCTGGAGGCCCTGGAAGCCCTCCACTTCCAGGGCACCTGGAGGTGGCAACAGCCCAGCCGACCACTTGATTCTGGTTCCTTGGGAAATTGGGATGATCAATGATGGTTTCCATGGAAAACAAGGAGGGATCGAAATGGGTAAAAACGGGTAATTTTTTTAGGTCCCCTGGTGCTAAAAATTCTAGTTTTTTATGTTTTTTTCAGCACTAAAACAAAAAATAGATTTCAATGGATTTTGGAAGCCCAGTGGAGTTCAGAATCGCTAAGGTTTGGTTTAGTTCACTGGGTTAAATAAGTTGGGTTTTGTGGTAGTTATCACTACCTCCGTAGATGGGATAAACCAACAAACACAACCAGGGGGGGTTCCCAAACCCACTGCGCAGGACTTTCAGACCCCAAGTTTGGCTTTGTCTGGCAATTTAAGGAGAAAAAAACAGCAAAATCCAGTGATTACTGATTACTGATCATGTTCTCCCTTAAAAAAAAAAATCAGGTGTATGACAGTAATCAATAATTTAAACAATAAATAATTTCAGTGTTTATGTATAATTATGTTTATTTACTGAACATAAACATCCCGCCGGACCGGAAACCGTTCCCATAAAACGCATGTTTTTTTAAAAAATGGTGATTTTACCACAGTGCCGTGCTGATTTGATGATTGGAAATCCTGGAAAAACTTGGGGCGCGTTTTTTGGCTTTTCAGCGTCATCGCTGCAACGCATGCGTAGCAACATGTCACGTAGTCAGCGATCCCAGAGATCTTAGCAGCGTAGCAACATGTAACGTCGTAAACGATCCCAGAGATCTTAGCAGCATGGCAATATATCATGTACGAAGTACAAGGAACGTTAACATGCCCCCCCACCCCACCCCAACCCACACTAGAGACCTCAGCAGCGTAGCAACATGTCACGTAGTAAACGATCCCAGAGATCTTAGCAGCATGGCAATATATCATGTACGAAGTAAAAGGAACGTTAACATGCCCCCCCACCCCACCCCATCCCACCCCAACCCACAATCGCGATATTCAAAAACGTGCGTTTTACGGGAACGGTTTTCGGTCCGCAGGCATAAACATGAACATGTTTATTTCAGGTGTATGCCCCCAATTGTTCCTGAATTCGACAGTTGCACAACTTTCTTCGCCAAGGATCAAGCAGCCCGCACTGATCCGATAGCGTGTCGTGCACGGCGCCCACCTGAGACGGTGGAAGGGCGATATCCCAACGTGGGAATTGAAAACATATGGAAAAAATATATAGAATCAAAGGTTTAAAAAAAATGAGAATAGATCCTATAAGAAATAACGTCATGATTCTAAAGTTGGGCCTTTTCTTTTTGAAAAACACAACGCGTACCTGTCATCCGCATGCCTCCCTCTTTTTGGGCCGCCCATTCTTTTTAAGGCCAAGCCGAGGGGCTCCAGAAAGACGGGGGCGATGCGATAGTTTTCCATAAATCCAGGTGGAACTGTGGGTTCGATCTCGCTACCTCGGCAGTGGCCGACATGGCTGGGATCGATTTTTTCCTCCGATCAAACATGGCTAGCGGTATTTTCTGTCATCAATTGGTATTTCAAGGGGAACAACACCTATATAAATCATGACTTTGTTATTTCATCATCTCTATGTTTGATTACCAGAGGGTAGCACATCCATCCAGTTGCCTGACCCACGACAAATGCTGGAAACCGTGTTCCTGGTACAGGGTTGGCATGGGACAATCTATATGAAACCATGCATGTTCATCGTCTATGAGCATTTCCTGTATTCCTTCAACCAAATTTGGGATGTAATGCTTCGGACTGTGAAACGATAAAAAAAAATAGAAAAAGGACGCCTTTTTAGTCCTGTTTTTTCATAGCTGATATCCGGAAGGCTCAAGTAGCAAATGCGTGTGGTTTATACCCACTAAATCTCACCCTGAAACATCCTCAGAGCTGCTGGGACAAACCTTTTTTGTGTCTCGACCCCAAAGAACGTCCTTTTTTCATCATATTCCATGGCCAAACTTGAATACACTGGCGAAAAATCTAGTTCATCAAAGAATTTTTAGAAATTGGCGTATGAATCCCCATTTTTTTGTTGCAAACTAAAGGCTTCACTAACCCATCCAGTTGGTTGACCCCATTTTTTTCTCCCGTGAAAATCCACCCAAAAATTCTCAGTGAAGTCCCCATCGTTCCATCGTTGTTTTCACAACACCCCAAGGCGATCGGATTGATTTTCCCAGGGTAAAACTCGGAGATTCCGAGTTCCTTCTCCCCAGTACCATTGGCTCAAAAAATCAACATTCAATCACGGTTGATTTCCTTGATCGGTGGATATGAGTCACACTAAATCACGATTAAGTCATGTTAAGTCAAGATTAAATTAGCATTCAATCACTACCAAATCGCCATTCAGTCAACATTAAATGACTATTAAACCACCACTCAATCACCATTAAGTGACTATTCAACCACCATTAAATAACCATTAAATAACCATTCAACGACTATTCAGTCACCATTCAATCACCATCAAGCGACTTTCTAATATCCATTGAACCACCATTAAATGACTTTTCAACCACCATTCAACCATTAAATGAGCCGATGTGACAAGCGCCCAGCGACTGAAAGGCTCGCGGTTGTTCACCACTTCCGCGTCTCGGTAACGACTGAGGCCTTAAAAGTTCACCGAGTTGACCAACAAGTTTTCGTGGAGTTCACCGTGAAAAAATGATGGTGAATTAATGGTGATTTAATGGTGATTTAATGGGATTTAATGGGATTTTATGGTGGTTTAATGGGATTTAATGGGATTTACCCTCTGGTAATTTAACGTAGCTATTGAACATGACCATAGAAATAGTGGATTTTCCCAGCTACAAAATGGTGATTTTCAATAGCTAAGTTAAATTACCAGAGGGTACTTCAACCAACAACAATGAGGATTTCCACCACCAAATGTGATGCGAAAAATTCGAAAAATGAATTGAGTTCATTGGAGGGGGAACATTTACAGAACTTTGTGCGAGCCGGCGCAGTCGAAACGCATGTCAAGATTTCACAAGAGCCACTTTATACGGAAATTTACAGTGAGCACCCTGATCAAGCACCGGCCTTTACACCTACCGTAAGAACCCCTCAGTGTGGACACACTGTTTGGGGAACATTCACATTCAAAGGGTCCATCATCTGTAGCTACTTCCCAAAGCACTTATTTCACTGTTGTTTTAATGTTTTTTTACTAACCCACTTACATCCACTTACTAAGTAGGTTCCCTAAGTTTTCGAGATTTCCTGGGTATGTTGCACTATGTTGTATTAAAAACACTAGGTTGTATGCTAGATATATTAAATGTTAGTAATGTGGTTAAAAACAATAATAAACCATCCCCCAAATCACCATAAATAGGTGGTATAAACCATTCCCAAATGGGTGGTTTATTCTTGTTTTAACCACATTAATATATTCTAAACTGGTTAGTAATCAAAATTCAGCACTAGATAAGTTGTATCACCAGCCAGGCATGCCGGTGAAACATCCACCGTGAAAGATATGCATCATGCGGGATCATACGTTCCAGCGATCATGAAGAACTCATATGAACTAATATAAACTAATATGATACGTATTAATAAATATATATATATACGTATATAAGTATTATTACATTGCATTGTCTAATATTATATTATAGTATATGTTAATATATTATAGTTTACAATATATATTATATTAAATTATATTATAAATTATATTATATTATAGTATTTTATGTCATGTATTAGTTTATTTTGCTATATATAAAATAATATAATATGATATAATATAATATTAAAATATAATATACATTTAAACAAAAAAATATAATATATTATAATATAATAAGATATAATATAATATAGTATATTATATTATACTATATTAAACATATTATATTATATTAGTGTGTTATTGTATTATATCAAATTATATGATATTATATATCACATGTTATCATAGATTATCTTATATTATATATTATATTATATTATACATTGTTTATATTATATATCAAATTATTCACTATATATTAATATTATATAAATATTATTTAGTATCATATATTATATATTAAATATTATATATTATATTGTGTTATATAGCATATCATACATTATAGTATATATTGTATATTAAATAATATAATATGTAATATATAATATATAATATATTTTATATTATATATTACATATTATATATTATATTATACATTATATCTAATATATTATATATTACATATTATATTATTTATATATTACATTATTCTATATTGTATATTATATAATTATATATATTTCATTATTCTATACTGTATATTATATTATTTTATATTGTATACTGCGTATTTTTGTTATTATTACTCTATTACATCCACAATGTTCATGACTAATAGTACTCTATTAAATCATGTATGAACTTCCCCGTGACGCCAAGTCACGTGGCACGTTGCGGTTGTGCACCGTCTTCTGTAGGGTCTCTGTGATGCCCTGGATGGGTGGCTAGTTTACCCAGTTATAAATGGGACACCCTCTGGTAAACTAACAGTTAGCTATAGAAAATGGCCCATATATAGTTGACTTACCTATTAAAAATGGTGATTCTCCAGTTCGCTATGTTAAATTACCAGAGGGTAACCCAGTTATAACAGGGACTTATGATCACCTGGGCTATGAAGATTTATTAACCAGACACTAAGTTGACCGTCCAGGTACCATCTGTTTTTTTTAATATGGCTATGGACAATCACCACTTTTAAAAAATATCCATACATGGGCATTTTTCCATAGCCATGTTAAACTATCAAAGGGCAAATGGATAATCTAACCCTATGAAATAAAGCAGATCAATGAAACATCCCCATATCATATATGCATCATATATATATAATATATATATATGTATGTGTGTGGCTTATTAATCATGTACATGGAATGCAGCTCCAACTTTGGCAAGATACCAGGCGGTGCCCGCAGTTGTAAGTTGGGTTATGTTCGCCCATCTAGTTGGGTGTATCCACCACAGATTCAATCATTCACCCAGCTATACTAACTTGGCTGAGTACGCTGCATCACCTTGAATGATGCGATATGATTGGAATCTCAAGCAAAATCGTGTGAACACAGTTGAAACAGTGGAAATTTCGCATCCATCGAGGTATTAGAAAAAAAACACCCCCATTCAACCAACGAGACCATGGTGTTCTCTAGGGAATAAGGAAACATTCCATTGGGACCATGCGCAACCTGGGGGTGTTTCAGATTCGAACGGGTGATGAGAAGCTCCGCAATCCCCGAAGTTAGTTACCAGATTTCTGGATGGCCGTTTCGCCAAGATGAAGCCACCAGGCTAAACAACCCGTTTTTGGGGCTAAACAATGGGATCTAATTGTGATATAATGGGGATGTAGTTGGGAAATTATAATTTATATAATTGTGATATATGTTTTGAGGTTTCCGAAAAATATACGGCGACCCCCAAGTCTAGTCATTGCCTGAAATCAGGGCCCTTCGCCAAGTGGGTGGAAAATTCCCGCCCAAAAATCCATGGTCACTTGGGGAATCTCATGGATGATGTGATACTCCTCAGTTGTTGGGGATCATCCTCAACTCGCTGTGGTATCTGGCCCAGTCGAAAACGTGATGGATAGTAGTCTGGCCCAACAGGATACCTTGACTCCAACGAAATTCTGTTTCAGATTAGAAACATCGATTTCATGGAAACTTTAAGATAACTGATATTGTATATATATATAAATACTTCACATCCCAATTTCGAATAGTGAGCATGGAATATGCCCAATTCCAACCTCACTTAGAAGTTGCCCGATCTTTCTTCGGAAACCCTTCACCTTCGCCAGAGATGCCTTCGTCAGGTTGAGCGCCACAAAGCCGTCGTGCGCGCGGAAGTAGCGGTAGGATCCCAGAGTCAACTCTGTCAGGCTGATGTCCTACCAGCACAGAGAGGTGATGGCAATAGCCGTGATGTGAATGTTGGTTTAGTTTCACCCCATGAATACTATAATAATTATAAGATGTTATAAGATGTTATAAGTTATCTAAGACACCAATACTTGTAAGATCTGATAAGTATTTCATAAACCCTAGTGAAATCGGAGCTATGTTCACCAGCTTGGCGATTTCGTAAACGGCGGCCCCGACTTTTTTTCAAACTGCCCTCGGGGACATGTCTCCAATATAGCTCTATATAGTCGGTGGAATGGTCGAATGGCAAGATGTGGATATTTGGGATTGGTTTATTCACAGTTGTAGGTAGACACAGTTCAGGATAATTCTGGGGTAAGTTGGTTTTACTCGAGAAAAATCAGGTTTTTTTAAACTTACCCCCTATGTTAGGAAATCTTAGCACCAGAGTGTGACAAATATTTACTCATGTTTATTGTGTAACCCAAAAATTGTTAATTAATTTGAATTGCATCTGCATTCAACACAAATAGGCTAATACTAAATCAATATAGTCTCGAAATAACCCCAATATAACCCTTAAATAAGAAAATATAGGAGATATGCTCCTGAGGGAAGGTACTTCAAGCTATTGTGGGCCATGGTGTCCAATTCCTTGTGTTCACCACACTTCGCACCTTTTCTGGCCGCCAAGACACAGGGTTTGTATAGAGACACAATGTCTCGCCCTTTCTGGTATTTATTTCATCCTTGTCATTCGACAAGATGGTGTCTCATGGTAGAGACATGTTCAGAATTGAACCACACATCTCATGGTAGAGATGAAAGTTGTTTCATGGTAGAAACATTTATAGCAAAAACCTTCCGAAATAAACAGCAGATTTGAAATTTCATCACGGCTGTCCCCTCACCCAAAAAGGGCGGGGGTGGAAGGGAGAGCTTGAACCTAAAGCAAGTCAGAAGTCGGCCAATGGTGGAAGTTGTTCACACAAACAGTTCTAAGAACATTCTTGTGTTCACCACACTTCGCACCTTTTCTGGCCGCCAAGACACAGGGTTTGTATAGAGACACAATGTCTCGCCCTTTCTGGTATTTATTTCATCCTTGTCATTCGACAAGATGGTGTCTCATGGTAGAGACATGTTCAGAATTGAACCACACATCTCATGGTAGAGATGAAAGTTGTTTCATGGTAGAAACATTTATAGCAAAAACCTTCCGAAATAAACAACGGATTTGAAATTTCATCACGGCTGTCCACGCTTCCCAGCTTGCGTCCGCACAAATGGAACTCCAGTTGTGCTTACCAAGAAAAAGTTGTCACAAAGTCCAGGGTATGTTGACTGCATTTAATGGAAGGAATGAAACTGAGTGCATCACTTATGTATAAACGGGCAACGCGGGTTGATTCCCAGCGCCCGCGAAGTAACGCGGTTTCCATGCTATTTGTACACTGAAAAAGATGCGTAGCTCCGCCACGTCGTAATGAATACGGACGAAACTGATATTTATTCAGATCCATAAGGGAACAAAGTGAATTAAACCGCGTTCTGAATTGAGCAGGAGTTCCGGACCACAAAGGAAGAGAACCTAAATTCTGTTTCAAACGACATTGCACCAAAATTCGTAGAGTTTCCAAAACAAGCATATCAGTAATGCTAATAGCTTCGTCAGCATTGTGCCGTATGCCCGATTTGGTGTGCTTTAAAGAGCATACTCCTGCCGTCTTGCCAAGTTGAAAGTCATTAGCAGTAACAGAAAGCATTTCTCCTGTGCGCAGCAAACAGTGAAAACTGAGAAGTAGTAAAACCGCCATCTCAAAATTATTTTCAGACCATTCATAGGCAGACATAGCTTTCACCAACGTAAGGGTGAGTGGTGGTGCCCTTGACGGCACCTCAATTTTCCTCCAGACTGAAAATAATTTCCAACTGTGCGGCAAACGCTTTCTAGTCCAAGGTTGATAAAAATGTAATGCACTGAGCCCATCTCCAATTGTTAACAGAGGCTCGCCTGTGCGCCACATCTTTCGAATCCATCTACATACGTAAGAATCCAGAAATTCTTCCCCGGGGCATTGCTCCACATATGGTAAAAGCTTGCGAAGTGCGCTGTAGTATCGAGTCAGGGTTTTCTCAGTAAGAGCAGCATCTTCTAATTGGATGCACGCCCTTTGTCTCACCCGCTCTGCACGGGAAAACCTCCCAGCAATCAAACGGGGACGCCGATCTTGATGATCATTGTCGCGACCCCTCATCGGCAGGGTTCTCTGATGATTCGATATGCCCCATGATCATCTGAATGCCAAATGCAAGAAGGTGAGCAGAAATCTGATTGAGAACCCTTGTCAATTGCAAACTTCCACTACGCCCCTTACTTACAACACTCATCCCAACGTATGAATCAGTGAATTGACAAACTCGTTGATCTTGTGCTTTCAGCCTGGTAATCTGAAACTTCAGACCCAGTAAAATTGTTTCAAGTTCCAAAACGTTGATGTGTGAAGTTTGTTTCCATCTCGTATGAAATGCATGATTCCACTTCCACCAGCCGGCTGAAACTGATTGACGCGGGAATGCACGTGAATTTAACACATCTCCAGAAATAACCCTGATGTCGCTCCCTGTATGGTTTGTCTTTCTCAGCAAAAACCGATTAAGGATTTGAACCCCCTGATTGAAAAGATTTGAATGGTGTCCAAAACTTCCATATGCCAATGAGCGTGTCAACGGAATCTGTGCTTTCAAAACAGGTCTGAACCCAGGTGCAGCCCCCATTCGTTTCGCCAGGTGTTTATAGGAAAGTTTGGGCAAGAATCGTTTGGAACATGCAGCTGCAAATAAAATGAAAGAATAAACACTGAAGCAGTCTCCCAACAGTTTGTGACGGCTGTCTGAAAAACCCACTGGATTTTGTTTGATTCGAGACGCGCTCCATGCCAATGCTGTATGCTTATACCCATACCCCATTAGGAGTTCTTTCTCCTCAGCATTTACCAGCCTCCAAGTACTGTTAGTTGTAAATAAGAACTTCTCATTGTATTGATATGGGGGGTACCTAAATGAATCTTCCTGCCAACGCCGACAAGTGGCTTCATTACATTTTTCCAACCCCGCTGGTCGTTCAGGAGGGGACCGTCTCGGTATACTTTTCAAACAAGTGGGGAGCACTGCTCCCGAAGCATATCCATCCCAGGAATAACTTGGCGTAATCCACTGATTTAACTCCGGGTATTCCGCCTTTGCTGTAACCTGATACCAGTACCGTTGCTTCTCAACCTGAATGTCATGAAAACAGCCACTTACATCTTCAGATGTCCAACAAAAACGGGGTCTTCTCATAGGCACAGCGTCAGCGCAGTCTACCCTGTATGGCCAGGTTTCCATAAATTCACTGATCTCCCTTGCTGCAGACTCATCCATGGAGGCTACATTCTCAAGAACATGACGCAAAACAACTGAGCTCCCAAACTCTTGGGCAAAGAGATCTCTGACCCGGGGAATCTCCCAAAACAGTGAACTTTGAGGTCCTTCTAAATTGGCACGGCCAAACTTGACCGAGGACAAGTCCACGCACGGCCAACCAGCCCACAAGTGAATCTCCTCAACTCGGAGAAATTTCAAGCTCCATGACCTAACAAGAGTTCGGTCTATGCTTCGAATGTCTTTCACCATAATACACCCTGGCCACCTCCGTGACGTAACCCGATTTGCTGATTCATCTATGTCCACTGCTATGCGCCCCATAGGTTCCAAACCCAACATGTCATACGATCGGAAAGCACCTCCAATGCCGTTGAATAAACTCACAATTAAAATGGGAGTGACCCCAGCTCCTCTGACCTTTTCTTGATGTTCTGCAGCTTCCACAAAGTCTCTACCTTGTTTAGTTAACTCAGTCCCCAACTCTACCGAGCCTCCAGACTCTGAGGCATCAGTGCAAAGTACAAAATCACTGACTCCAGCTCCCAAATTGCAGTGAAGAAGCGGGGCAACTGAAATCAGGCACAAAAATTCCTGCTTTACTATTTCCCTCAGCTGAGCTGTCAGAGGCGTCTTGCTGCCAATAAACTTCCACGTCTTCTGAAGGTAACCCATTGCCGGTCTCCTAAATTGTAAAATGAAGATCCATCTCCCAGCAAGGATTTGAGCATGCTTGCGATTCAGAAAACGCCGTGAGAGCATCCACAGTGTTGCCTGGATTACTTTGACTAGCTTCCCCGTAGAGACCCCGAGTGTTTTGTGGTCACCATTGATCTCTGCTCCAAGTTCAGTGGCCTCACGGGCCGCCGTCACCCTTTTCTTTGCTGAGGACACTACCCCTGCGCTTTCCCAAGCTCGTTCAACCAACTCATGACACTGCAATGCTCCAGCTGCTGTATCGCCCGGGGTGATCCTTTCTCCACCAGCGTAGTTGTCTAAATAGACATGCCACCAACTGCAATTCTGTTCCCCTGCTTCATCCAAGATTGAATTCATCCATGGCGGTAGAGCACGCCCCCGAGAAATTTGATTAATGCTATGAAGACCCCTGGTTGACAACAAATTCTCAGAAATTTCCTGCATTACCCCCACGCTATTCAACCATCCCATTGGTATCACATTACAGCACAAAGCATAAGATCTTCCTGCAGTGCAGTTGATCTCAGTCCCATCAACGACAATGTTGAACGCCAAATGACCTCTCCAAACTGCCGGAAGTTTAAATAGATAGAATGCTGAACACATATCAGATTGATGAATCCTGATCTCCTGATTATCATCAATCACAATGCTCTGCCATGATGCAATGCTGGGTAAACTCGAACAGCCACCTTCCAACTGAAGTTGTGTTGCATTTGATCCAGTCAAGTTCATGATCAACCTGAGTACTACTCTACCATCACTAAGCGAAGAGGGTTTTGCAACACCAAACAACCCGTTCAACACCTTGGTTCCTTTCACGGAGTAAACTTGCTCCAGTGGAATCCAATCACAAACATTCCTAGCCACAAGTTCATGTGCAATGCGCATCCGATCCTCTTCTTTAATGTGTATTTTACCAGGCATTCGGGGAAGAACCACATCATCCTGAGGTTTAAGCAACAGTTTTGGGGAAGTCAAAAAGTCGCGTGTTCGAGGTCCAACCCAATTTAAAGTGTCGATGCATCCCCCATGATCTGCAGGGGGCAGGGCTGGTTCAACCTGCTCCCAAGTTAAAACATGACAAACCGATTGTTCTTCTCCACTATACCCTACCTGACGGCTCCCCACATCTTTTTGCCATTCCATCTCGGAAGTGGGGTGAGCCACAGAGCGACCATTGCGCCTTTGCACAGCGCTCTCTAAGGATAACACCACGCGACGCTCGGAGACACTCCAGCGCCCAGGTCCTAATCTTGCCTTTTCTCCAGCCAAATGATTCAAGGCACACATCATCGTATAGACCCAAGCCTTACACGACCATGTATCTGCAAAGGCAGCATCGGCCATTTGAGCCAGCGCCTTGGTTGCAAAGATCTGGACCAGATCACTAAGCTCTCCCTCCCTGAGAGGAAAAGTCACGCCCTTACGTTGTTTTCGGGCTGACTTGGTCTTGGCGACATCACGTAGCCACAAGCTTCCAAATTCTTGCAAAATGATATCTGAGCGAAAATGCGCAGCATCGGCGACCGCTAGCCAAGCAAGCATGCACCCTAATTGGTCAAATGAAGTGCACGCTCCCATCGCTTCTTTCAAACAGGCCACTGATAGCTGCACTGTAACATTAGCCTCAGCGCTTGAATTCTCCACGGCCATAGCCAGAGAATGATCTCTCCTTGCATCACACCTGCCTATTTTTCGGGAATTTTCTCCTTGATCTTGGAGTCCCCGTCCTTCTCGCTGGAATTCCAACTCTTCGCCTTTCCTTTTCCTTTGTTGCCTTTCTTCCCTTTGCCTTTGCTGTCTCCTCCACCTTCGTGCCAGTTTGAATTGCGTCCTCTGCCTCCTTTGCCCTTGCTTCCGCTGCTCCACGTCCAAGCGTCGCCTGACGCTAGCTTTGCTGCTAAGCGTGCATGGCGCTTTGCTTCCAGCACCACCTCGGGCCCTGCCGCGGTGCCATCTTCCAACGGCATGAGCTCCAGATGCCTGGCTGTGGTCCAGGTTCCGTCCAGCACACTCTGATGCACGGACATGAACCGACCTGCCAAGACATCTCCCAGGGAGTCCAACTCCCCTTGGCGTAGCAAGTCTAACGCCTGGGAGATGTGGTGCAGCTCTCGCGCTTGCCCCATCGCGTTCTGGGGCCGCACACAGATCGCGAAGTACGACCCCATCTTGACGCCCTTGACCACGCTCACAGAGTCTTCCCCTCCGATTCCGACCTTTGACGACTGGTCCAACTGGCTTCGAGCGTGTTGAAGTAGCATCTGAAGAACGCTTCCAGGCTTTTTCTTGGATCTCCTCTTGAGCGGTGCTGTGAGCTTCTCCTTCTGGCTGCTCGTGGAACCCGAGGAGGCGCCACCCCAGCTGTCTCCGGAGCTCCCCGTCGGTGAGCTCCCACGGGGAGAACTGGGATCGCTGCCATCCCTCTTGGGCTTCCCCCGGCGCTTCTTCTTCTTCTTCTGATCTTTCGGATGACGCCCCGAACTGCTGCCACTGCCTTCCGACCCACCCCTCCGCTTCCGTCCCCCCTGAACAGCAAGAGTAAGGATCTTGGCCAACTTGTAGCTGGGGTCTTTCCGATGATGGCGCTTCTTTTCCTCTCTTTCTTTCTGGGCCTTCTCTTGGGCAATCTCCTGGGCTTTCAGAACCAGTTGAGTCTGCAAGGTTCTCAAAGTGCCATCTTTTGTAACCTCGCGGCTGCCCTCTCGGGGGCGAACAGGGCCCCCAGCGTCCTTCTTCTTCTTCTTGGTAGGTTCTTCTACCTCGACTGGCTTCTTCCAAGGGTCTTTCGGGGGTACGGCAGGAGGTCGGTTCGGCTCCAAAGGGTCGAGTTCCAGGGCTCTCTCCCTCAGATTCTCCTCCTCCACAACTGAGGCGGAATAGCCTGGGGAAGGTGAGAGCTCTACCTGCTTGGCAGCTTCGACATCTCGCTCGGCACCATCGCCAGCGGGTCGAGGAGGCCGCCTGTTGAGCATCTTTTCCCGAGCATGTTCCAGGCGAGCACGTAGGCGTATCCTCTCCTCCTCTGTTGCTAGGCGCTTGCCAGCCGGTTTCTCTTCTTCTCGTCTCCTCTTGTCGCCTTCTCCAACATCTGCCCTGGCCTTGTCGCCAGGAGTGTGTTTGGGCGTGTCGCCCTTGGCTCTGGGGTCCAAGGGTGGCTCTCCTGTCCTGTCCCTGCCATCTCCATCGTCTTCCTCTGGAAGCTCCTGGTGTAGCTCCTGTCACGTCCACAAACGCTTCTCCTATCTCGTCGAAGGGCTCCAAGACCCACTTGGCGATCTGCCGCTTTGTGTAGGTGTTCATGTAGGATCGCTCGAAAGCTGCCAGGTCGAAAATTCGGACCCTTGTGACATGGAGCGTGTACTCGTCGACCACTACGCAAGGCTTTGATGCGCAGAAATGAATTGAGCCCACGCGACGGTTGAAGCGTCCTGACAACCAGCGGGACCAGTCCGGATCTGAGCAGCCCAAACTCCTCACATGGGCCACATAGTCTCCATGTTGTTGAATCAAAACCTGCTTGACCCAAAAACCGGCCCACAGGTCTCCTCCGCATTCCACATTTGTGCTCGGCAGATGAACTTCCACAATGTCCTCTCGCTCCACTGCAAGATTGTTCCATTCTGTAATATCCTCAAGGCGGTATTCCTTTCCACTAGGTCTGTCCATACTAGCGTCGGTCCTCGCGCGGCCTTTAGCCAGCAAATGACCTATCTGATTGCCAGTGACTCCTTGGTGGTCGCTGATGAATAACCAGTTCAGGGTTGTCCAACAACCTGTACTTCCTTGCGTGCTTGGTTCCTCCGCGTGAACCACGCCCTTTCCTCTTCTTGCCTGATTCTCTCCTTCTTGGGAGCTCACAACGATCGTCCAGGTGATCCTGACGGTGTTGATCTTCTTCTCGATGTCCAGAACGATACTCTCGTGGAGGATGTGGTGGTTCTGGAGGTTTTGGTGGCTCCGGAGGCCGTCTCGCAGGATCTGATTTCCCTGCAGCGCCAGTCACCAAAGGGGAGTCTTCTTCAGATTCCTCCTCCTCCTCACTCTCACCGTCAGTGGACGGGGGAGGCGACTTGACCCTAGGCAAGGGAGCACGACTGCGCTCACGGTGGGTATCACCAGAGTGCCGTCTGTCCACACCACTGGCCTGAGGTTGCTCAGCACTTCTTGTAGCAGCTCGGGATGCCCCAGCGCTTTCAATGCTGCCCGCAACGGTCCTCAGTGCACTGACCGCGCGTATAGCACTTACGACAATGTCGTTGGCCACACAGCGGAGAGCAGGAATGGACCAGCGTGCGTGCAACTCAGTATTTAAGGCCTCAAGTGCTGTGCAACCCTGACACCAAGAATCGTTACCCTGAGCCTTACACTGACGGCACTTAGCGCAGTTCATTCACTAGAGAGCTTGAACCTAAAGCAAGTCAGAAGTCGGCCAATGGTGGAAGTTGTTCACACAAACAGTTCTAAGAACATTCTAGGAATTACCCCATTGCTTTGCAGGGCTGAATCAAAATCTTCTGCACATCTTCTCCCGAGTCAAACTCTATATAAATCTCTTATCTTAGGATGTCCAAACTAACGAATTATATACGGACTGGTTGAAAAGTGTGGCGACAGCAAATCATGGATTTTCCATGATTTTCCCACGGACCTCAAAAGGGTGCAACAACAACAGGAAAGATATGGAAAGATGAACAATAGAAAGGACATGAAAGGTACAGATGTTCTATGTGAAAACTACCCTTTCCAACTCAGCTCCTCGTTGCCACCATCTGGTAGTCCAAAGGCTGCCCGGTCGCCGGGGCCAAAGTACCTGGAAGTGACTGGTGTTCAACCCAAATTTTGGATGATTCCTAGGGTTTTTGGTGTTTCCATGTGTTTCCTTGAAGTTATCTATCACTGGTTGGTGGTTTCAACCCCTCTGAAAAATATGAAAGTCAGTTGGGATTATGATTTATTTATCGCAATATATGGAAAAAAAACAAAATGTTCCAAAAACCACCAACCAGTATAATAATTAGATCATAATTTTGGGATATGTTGGGTGTGTCCTAGATGACATTGTTTTCGACCACCAACCACAAAGAATGACCTACAATGATCAGAACACAGGGTTGCTCCAAATACCCCAAATGCAGTATAGTCTGTATATACTTTGGAAAAAATTGTTCAATAAAGAGGTCAACGCTCAAATTCTTTATCCCACCTTAAAGTGGTTTATTTCTTCTACCCATTTCTACCACCCCAATTGGCTGGAGGAAGCTATCATCCAAGATTTCCAAAGATCCATCGAAAAATCTTCATAGGGGCTTGGTTCATATATTGCTTTGTCAAAAAGAAATCAACTGCGTTCTGAAAAAAAAACTATGCCAGAAATTGGCTGCAAATAAAGGATTCTCGGAGACCTAGAATCGAGAAGTTTTTTCCCCAGTTTTTCAATCAACCAGAATTGATCCAACTGGGCATCCACTAGAATAGAAAGGATTTGTCAAGCTCAAGGGCAATCTTGACAGCAACTCTGGTAATTCATCTGGTGACGCGACACATTTGATCAAACTCAATGGGCTCCGGCTTCCAGTTTCGCTGGATTTCAGCGTCATTGCCACCTGCCACTTCCCTTGCCACTTCCCTTCGCACATCAAAATCACGCCAGGGACGGAGGTGAAATAGGCGAGACGATAGGACCTGTGGTTGGTGGTGCTCCATCGCTGGTTTTGTGGTTTTTTGGGAGCAAAAAAAGTAACATCATGGAATCATGTACTGTAAAAATCTTGGATTTTGCTTAAGGTCGCCCTGAAAAAAACTATGGATTCCCATGGATTCCATATATTTCTGATGTATTTCCCATTGGGAAAGTAACACATTACCTCAAACAAAGACACGAAATAAGTTGGGATCAAAAAACCTCACTTCTTGCTGGAGAGAACAACAAGACTTTGAAACACCAAACTGTGGCACGGCCGGCGGATGCTTTGCTGCTTTGCTCCAGTATCTCCTGATTTTCACCAAGAAAATCATCTGCACTTCATGCCGCCAGTCTTACCCTGCATCAAAATTCATGTGCTGTTGGTGTGTTCCTTTTCTGGCTTGAGATATCCCCAATCTAACCCTCCTGTAAACGTTCATAGTGGAAAACCAACCATTTGTAGATCCGTTTCCTGGGGTTTGACCAGGGCTTTTAAGCACATATATATAAACCTTTCCCCTAAGGTATATTCAGTAACATTAGAAAAAGTGTGCTCCATCAACTGGGATGAAGATCCTTATCCCTGATGTTGATATCTATATCTTGGATAATCCATTCACGTGGTTTCTGGGAGTTTCTGTCCAGTGGCACGAAGTAGGTCTTCCAGTCCACTCCCGTCTCACTGACCATGAGCCCAGAATAGCTGGACAAGACCTGAGAAAAAATCGTGGCAGTACATGATGACCCTATAAGTTGGGATACGGGGCTCCAGCATAACATCTATAACTATAGTTGTATATCCAGCATAACTGGAACTGCGCGGAACCAAAATTCATGAGGCCCTTATCGGGCTGCCAAAAAGTTGCGAAACCATCCCCACTTGGGGTTTATGATTGGATAATTTGGTGTATGACCCCAGCAAATGGGTTTATATATTTCATTATATCACTGGGTTTATTGTACCATATATGTTTTTTTCCATACTAATTTACCATATTAATCTGGGATGGTTGATGATTGGGTGTATTTCATTATATCATTTACATCTCAGGACAAGATGTTTGGTCCCAAGGTATCTGTGAAATCCACTGGGCAACTTTAATGGAATCATGATGAATTTCAAACAGGAGCAAAGAAGATGCATAGTGTGTATTGTCCTGCAGGTTGATGCCCCATGTTTGCCTGGGTGTGTGGTAGAAATATTATGTGTATATATATATATTAATTATTATTATTATATTATTATTATTATTATGATTACTATTATTATTATTATGTTATTATTATTATATTTGTATTATACATATATATTATATCATATATTATATCATATATTATATTATATATTATATCATATATTATATCATATATTATATCATATATTATATCATATATTATATCATATATTATATCATATATTATATCATATATATATATATATATTATATTATCTTGTATTATTAAGTGGAGGATATCCTAATATTGGGGTACCCCACATCATCCAAGTCATTAGACCATGACTTAGGAACCATGCTGACGAATCGTGATCGTGATCATGGGGGGGGAAAAGGGGGGCACTACCTTGTGCACTGTTTGATAGCCGTTGATCCAGCAACCGCCTTGTGATCCTTGTGCCTGGCCATTTGGAGATAGTTCCAGTGACGTCCCCCTGCCGAAAATAGTGGTATATTGAACAGCGCTCCCGAAAAAAGCGTTCACTGGTGGTTTTAACCCTACCCCTCTGAAAAATATGACTTCGTCAGTTGGGATGATGAAATTCCCAACTGTTTCTGGAAAGTCGTAATCCATTCATGTTCCAAACCACCAACCAGGTTCAGCCTTGGCCGAGCACTGCCCCGCAACCAAGACACCGGTACGGCGGTGTAAAGATGCGTCCCCACCAAGAAGGCCTAGCTTAGCTTACGACCGGACACAACGATCGTCATGAGAAAGGGTGCTTTTAAGGGGATTTGACCACTGAACAAGGGAGGTTGGTGCTCCAGTTCGTTAGCTAAGTTGGTTGAACTAATTAGGTTGCCGATCAGATGGTGAGAACTAGTTAGTAGGGTTTATAGAAAAAAATAGAACAAGAAAAACATGACTGGGATGGCACCACCTTGTACAGAATGCGACTAAATACAATCCGAATGGTTTGCAGTTTGCGGGTAGTCAAAATTGCTAAATCTCTCAAAGATGATGAACACTCTTTGAACGGGACCTTACAATTCTTCCGGTCTATAACGTTGATTATATCTTGATTTACATCCATTTGACCTCATACAGAAGGCACGCCGAACCATCTCTGAGGCAGGCAGGAACTGTCAACCAGTTCACCTGACTTAGCAGAACATTTCACCTGCTTTGGCTATTTCATGGTAGATACATATGGGGGTTTCCGAAGTCATAGTGCTACCCCAAATCATCCAAGTCATGGATGACCATATTAATCCATTTTTGTATTGAAACCCATGGTGCCTTGGGGAGTCCCGGGGTACATCTATAAACTGCCATGACTGGCCCGGTGATTGAATGGTTCCATGCTGCTGAAATCTGGTTTGCCCATCATTTCCAGAGAATTCATCTGCAAACAGAGAAACAGACCCTTTGTGCAGGAATTCTATGCTGGATTCTATACTGGTTGGTGGTTGACCGGATTCTCCCATATATTATGGACAATAAAAAATGTTCCAAACCACCAACCAGTATAAGGTTCCCATACTTGTCGCTGAATTCCTGATTGTTGAAGTTAGTTTCCATCCCTGACTCGTATAAATATGTATAAATAACCTTCAGCCTTCAGCCAAACAGCCTCCATTTTGACTTGTCACACCAAGGATCACCAACAAAATTGTCCCTCCTCTGGAACTGTGTATGTATATATGTATGTATCCCGGGACACACAAATTCAGTTGAGCAGCTTAGTTCAACCAACTTACCTGAAGGCTTTCCTCGTGATATACCAATGTTATCCCATTTTTTGAGGCGTTTAGCACCCAATGTTCAACCCGCCTGAGAGCCAGAGCCGGTATCTGGTTGCTGGTCATCTTAACCAATCACTGCTTGGTGGTTGACCTACCCCTCTGAAAAATATGACTTCGTCAGTTGGGATTATTCTTCCCAATATATGGAAAAAATAAGATATGTTCCAAACCACCAACTATATATGTATATATATATATAGTGGAATGAATAGACATATAGTTGAATGAAGAAAAACATATCATGTCATCTCATCCCTTTTAGAATAGATCTTAGTTCACAACTTAGTTCATAACCATCCATTCTACATCTTTGACACACCCAGATCTGCAGCCGAGGCACTGCGCAGGCCAGGGGCATGGCTTGACCCTCCAACCATCGATCCGGCGAATTCCAGGAGATCGTCAGAAAGATGAGGAGCAAATAATTCCTGGCTTCAACGGGAGATTTACCATTTCCCAGGGGGATTTCATGGGATTTATAGCTGATTTATGATAGCTAAGCTGGTTAATAACCCAGTGAAATCAGTGACTATTTCTGGTTGGTGGTGCAATAACCATCTTGAAAAATATGAGTTCGTCAATGGGAAGGATTATTCCCAATATATGGGAAAATAAAAATGTTCCAAACCACCAACCAGTTTACCATTTCCCATGGCTGGTAGATATAACGAACTAGTATTCATAGGGGGTTATTTCATGGTTTATAAATAAACCAACTTCGAACTGTTTTTTTTAAGAACGCCATGGGATTTGAAAAGCCATGGAATCTGTGAACGGAAAGCGAAGGGTAACGATGATGGGATGGTTGCGTTGAATCCTGCAACACTTGGGATTTCTATTGGCAACTGAGTGAAACATTTACTAATGGGATTATCCCATTAGTAAAACATCCAACTAGTAAATGGTTTATCCGATTATAATCCCATTATAATACCAGTTAGTAAATAATGGGATGATAATGGGATAAACCATTTACTAACTGCAGGATTTCTTCCATCCACTCTTTGATGGGATGTGGGGGCCAAGTATTGTTTCTTGTGGGATATTGTACAACCATGAGGGCCCCCCCAGTGATGGCTAAGTTGGTGTAGTTTCACCCCATGACTATAGTTTTATCAGTATCATAAACCATAGTTTATTGGAGTTTAAAAAAAAAAAAAACTGAATTTTTAAAACTAGATATTCCCATATTGGAGTTTTAAGCCATGATTCGGGAAACCCAAGGGAAAATATGCTGGGAATATTAAGATGTTGCCAATTCTGTTTTGGGGATTCCGAAAGGGAAACATCCAAGGAAATAATGATGGTGATACAGGAAAGGCCCCCCCAGTTATGTCAGTTGGTTGAGAAAACCCCATCCAAATATAGGTGTTTGAGTATCATACACCATTGTTACTATAGTTATAAACCAACTTAGCTAGCTATGGGGCCCCATCCTGTATGTATTGTTGTTTTCCGACTAAGTATGAAATAGGAATATATTTACAAATATGGAGATTTCATGGCAATTTGACCAATTTGACCCATTTGGTGATTTTTACGGGAAATTGAACCAACAAAGAAAACGGAAGATTTTGTGCGGGGATTGATGTGTTTTGATTGGACTATAGTGGGATGTAATGTGCGAACCCTATGGAAGATATGGGTATGGGTAAAAATTGGTGACCACAAAAATTGATGGTTAATATACTGAAAAAATGACAAAAACAAACTCTTGTCTCCAGGGTCATAGTTTTTGACCAGTACATATATCGCTTTTCAATCAACGAAATATTGATATGTATGTGTATATATATATATTATACATATTTGGATAGTTTATCAATAAGAAACAAACCATCCATTTTCTTGGAATCTGGAACATGTTAGATGTTCAAACAACAAAAGCTGCGGATATTACGGTATTTTATTAGCAGTACTGACTTACAATCCATCTTTAGAGATTTGAACATGTAGCTGGAAATAGCAATGCAACATGTGCCAAAAAAACGGCAGTCCACAATTTCTTCTGAGTTGGTAGTGGTCGGTTACTACATCCAAAAATGTGGTCGGTCACTTGGGGATAATCTTGGCAAAAAGTCAGAAATATGTTTCTGAAACGACCAATCAGTCTAGTTATAAGTTGGTATATAAATCATTATAATCCCCATGAATACTATAGTCTATAGTTATATCTACCATAAACCATAGAATTCACTTGAATTCAGCCACTTTTCTTTGCACCAACTGAACGCTATCCAACCAACAGCAGCCCCAAAAAAGGTGGTTCCGGTGGTTCCAGGTGGTTTCCGATCCCAACATATTCCATTTCAAGGTCAGGGTCAAGATAAACACGAAGATGGTCATGGTGCGGCCCAGCGTGCTATTTAAGGTCCGCTCCAAGGCCGATTTCCTTGCAGCGCGGCGTCATGTTCCCTACCATTCGATGGTCATCAATGGTGGGGTATATACCCATTTTCAGAGACACCCATGGGCCATGGATGGGGGATTGGGGATGGGAATACAGTGATCTAAGTCGTAGAAATTAATGAACTTCATGGGTGGCGCAATGTAGGCGCAAAATTCACTAAGAACTCGGGACCTGTTTAGCTTGAAGTGCCACCGCAATTTGCGGGCTCCATGGAAGGGCCACAAGGGCCATGCAAACTGGTGGATTTTTTGGCAAGCCGCCAACTGAGTGTAATCCAAATAAGCCAAATCCAAAAATGTCATGAATTACTAAGTACATCTAAGTACTATTCTATACTATTCTAGGATCCCAAAAGCTGAGCACAAGCCCCAGCCATACTCTCAGAACGATCTCTTTCAAATGTCGCCAGTTCACTGCATCTACTGCTGGGTCCCTAGTTGCTTGGCCATCCCGCTGCGTCCCATGATGTCCCATAGCTGGATGTTCATCGTTGATCCATAGACTCTACAACTGTGAAGAGATAGAAAGGGTCAAAATGGTCAAAAAAAAGATGGCAATGCAAAGTGCACTGATGTTGTATATCATTAAATCACCTCATCTTCAGATGTTTCACAAAAACTTTGGATTGCCATGTAACCGTTTTACTCCATGATTGCCCAAGCCATTTCTTGGCCAAGCCCGGCAGCCCCCGTGACCAAGCCGTGACCAAGTCGTTTCGGACTGTTTGTTGACCAACGAGTCACGGCTTTGCAGTCACAAAGTCGTTTGGAATGACCTCGGACATCGTCCACAGAAGCCACAGCACAGCATTCTCAAGAGACAGAGCCGTGTTTGGTGCAACTCTGATTCACATTGCATGGATACATATAGTATGCATATAGTACATTTATATAATTAGAATTAGAATGAATTAGATATTTAGATCATCCTATCTTTATTTGTTTGGTGGATTATTGGAGCTACCCTATATGAAAATTTATCTAACGCATGCCTAATCTTATGTTCAGATTTGTACAATTGAGAATATCTTCAAAACACCAACCAGTCATATTTAAATCATACCATTGGGGTGTGTTATCTCCCCATCATTGTTCCTGGAATCTTCCCAGGTTTCTTCATTTGTGCTGGCTTTTGTTCAGCACTCACATTGGCTGACCTTGGACACGAGTCAACAAGTCAACAAGTCAACAAGTCAACAGGTAATGGACGATTCCTCCATGAAAAACTATGACCCAAACTGTATCCCAGGCAGTTGTGTTTTTTAAAAGGGGAGGACGCATTTTAATCATCCAAGTCTTGCGACCGCGGCTTGTATCATGCTAAAACAGGCTCGTCTTGTTGCTGAAACATCCCAAGTTTTCAGTTGGTCGCAGGGTGCATCAGTTGGTTTCCTAAGTTAGTGAAGATTGCTCCAACAACTGGGTTTATGTGGAATATCACTTAAATCTATCGTGATATAATGATATATATATAATGATATATATATAGGGATTATAAACATTTATAAACCAACGTTACAACTAGGGAGAAAACGCAGCAGCACCCTGCATGGTCACCCCTTGGTTTTTCGCCCAGGACACCTTCTTAGTCCTTCCCGGACTCTGTGGCTGCGCGGGGCGCGCAGGTACCGGCACGCCCTTGATCCCCGTGAGTTTCGCCAGCTCCATATTGATGGTCTTTTGCCGGTAGGCATCCTTTGGAGCTGTCACGATGTCACGATAGCGGATCTAAGCCCATTGGCTCAAAAAAGGATGCACGTTGGATGTTGGATGTTTGTCTATCTTAGAGTCTTGGAATCTTTTAGTCTCATAAGTTCATGTCTTATAGTTTTATATAGACTTATATATATATATACATATGGTGGGAGAATGTTAATCCCAGTTGATGTTGGTGTAAGTTCCCATCTTTCAGCGCCACGTTCCCAGGGCCGAGCTTCTTGCTTCTTCTGACTCTGCTCCTGCCGAGGGATCATCCGATCCAAAACCTCTTGTCGGACAACCCAGTGGAACAGTTACCATCTGGTTATCACTAACAGTTTGCCATGGAAAATCCCCATGCTATTAAGAACGGTAAACCATCTATTTCGATTAGGGCCATCTATACCATGGCTATGTTAAATAGCCAGAGGGTAGTGGCAAAACAGTTATTACTGATGGCATGATCCAAGTAGTGAGTGGGGAAACCCCAGATCATCACAGTCCTACTGATACCCTTCAGCAACATAGAATGGAAATCCATGGTGGTCTCCCTTTTTCAAGGTTCTGAGGTTCATGGTGGATGTTCCATATCTATGTTTCTTCAGGGAGGACATCATTTTTGATGTAACAAAACTATGGTCCTGAAGTGGAACTCCATGGAGAATCCCATCCGGTTATCCCGGGTTTCGCCATGCTGCTGCGTTCTTGCTTGTTGTACTTGCTGTAGTAGCCAACCGCAAGAGATAGACAAGTAAAATCCCACTACTGACACTTGACCGTGCAATCTTTCTGGGGGGTTAGTATAAATCTATATGCCCTCTGGGAATCAAAATAATCAAACATGGCTTGCTGAAAAATCCACCATTTTAGTTCAATGATCTTGCCAGCATATAACCTCCATTTAGTTCGCAGATTTCCCAGCTAGCCACGTTTGACGAGGCCGGAGATTCAAATAGACCACCTGGATGATTTTCTTACCCTGCGCCAAACTAACATAGATGTGGAAAACCAATGGTTTACCGTTTGGAAAATGATCACTGTAGGTGGATAAACTCCAAAGCTATGTAGCCATGTGTTACAGGAGGCTACCAACAGCAGCAATCAACCGAAACAAAGCGGTCCGATCTCCTGCAGCCTGCTTTCTGAGTTATCAGAATCCGAGACATCCTCCGCATCTTGCTGCAAGGCCAAGACGGGCATGGCGGCTGAACAGCGCGGCGCTTGAAGCGCCGGATGTTTTCTTTGTGCTTTTTAAAGGGTGCCTCTTTAAAGAAAAACTATTCAGGAGATGCCAAAATGAAGAAATCCACGACTCAACTTTTTTTTTCCCTCGACCAAGGGTTTTGTGGGCAGCAAGGGAGAAATTGCAGCATATTGTTCTTTGCCGTCAAAGTTGGCCGGTAGTTTCGCCACTGCGTTTATTCTGGGCATGGCGGCTGTGCGCGTCTGATTTTATGCCGCCAACTAATTATTGTACACCCTCATTGGTACGGGTCTCTTCAGACAGTTTTGACTGTCTTCATATGCGGTGATTGGTTTCATTTTTGCATATCTTCATGTAATCTCTGGAGCCAAAAGGAAAAACCATTTGACAAGTGAAACACTGGCTGCTTCAAATTGATCGTTTCGTGATCTGAACGCCGGAGCTGCCATTCAAAACAGCCAGGACTCGCTTGGTTCAAAGCCACACTCCCAGTGTCTCAAACAAAATGCCCATCTTGTCATCTATCTATCTATCTATCTATCTACATACCTACCTATCTATCTATCTATCTATCTATGTATCTATCTATATACATATTATATATATATATATGGTTAAATTGTAATGATTCACTAATCTGAAAGGTTGGGCTATTTGAGGATGATTCCCCGAATCCTGAAATACCCATATACATATATATATATACACATATATTCAATATGAGTACTTGGGGTTGCATCCCCAGCAAAATGTGGCTAATTACATGTATAATATAAGTGTAGATCTGGTTGGTGGTTTTAACCATCTTGAAAAATATGAAAGTCACTGGGAAGGATTATCCAATATATTATGGAAAAACAAAACCTGTTCCAAACCACCAACCAGATATAATAAGCTTCTGAAATACGCCTGCTATATTACATGAGTTCATGTACAAACGGATTTGTTTAAGGAACCCCAAACAAATAAACAAAAACTACCTATAGATTCCCGCTGTAGTGAAATTTACCATTTGGAACATGAACAATCATCTTCACCAAATCTAGATATATGCTGATATATGGGTTAATTACAATATATAATTATATATAGGGCTTATAAACCACTTTCTAACTGGGATGCAAAACCAGTGCCGAAGTTCTATACTGCCGGGGTTTCATCATCACAAGGATTCGGTTAGCAGGTCCCAAAATACCAGCTGGGAATTCAACCTTTTGCCATGGAAAATGGCCATTTCGTTCGATGATTTTACCCTCTGGTAAACTGTTACATAACAAACTGGAAAATCACAATTTTTAATGGGTAAATCCATGTAAATCCACTATTTCTATGGCCATGTTCAATAGCTATGTTAGTTTACCAGAGGGTACCTCTCAAAAATTGTGATGTTCCAGTTCGCAAACTGTCAAATTACCAAAGGGTAGAATCTGTCCGGAACCACTTTGGCGGTAACCCACGTGGGAAAACGCTTTCTCATGACCAGGTATCAGTACGCGGCAGGTCCCCAACATGTACAAAATGCCAAAGTCGAGCAATGCTAATCATACAAAGTGGGGCCCCTAGATAGCTAAGTTGATTTAGAACTCCAATAACTATGGTTCATGATACTTGTAACTATATTTTTATAATGGGGCTTACAAACCAACTTACAAGTGGGGGCCGACATTGTACGTGCATATCCATGACGGTATGAAATGACGACCAGCGCGGGTGCATTGGGCAGCCAATGTTTATCCATTGAGTTCATGGGGGATGTCGGCCACCAAGATATCCCACCTGGATAACGAATTGAAATATGGGCCATATTTTTGGCCCAGTTACCTGAGCAAAAAAGCAGATACAGTACCCTCCTGTAAACATACCAGTAGCTAGATTCAGCTAGATCTGGGAAACATTGGAAAACCCATGAAAACCCACCATTTGTAGATCCTTTTCCTGGGAAAACCTGGTGTTCCTAGGAAAACCCATGGATTTTCCACAGCCAAGGCGCGCGTGATCAAGCGGCTTTCTGTGGGCAGGAATTCACCACAGCGCATCTCCGGACCATGCCTGGTGACATGGTGAAATTCTCGTGGTTTATGTGAAATGGTGGTTTGTAATGGGTAAATCATTGTAAATCATGGTAAATCATGGAAACAAACGGGGCCAAATGGGAAATAACATGGTACATAGTAGGGATGTAATGGGAACATATAGTGGGACATGATGGGGATATCATGGGAACATCCTACGTAAATCATCTATCTATACATGGAAAATATCATGGGATATAATGGGGATATGTGATATAACTTATGGGATATATATATATATATAATATATATATAATATATATATATAATATAATACAATAATATTTTATAATATAATGTAATATAATGTAATATAATGTAATATAATGTAATATAATGTAATATAATGTAATATAATATAATATATAATATATAATATATAATATATAATATATAATATATAATATATAATATATATAATATATATATATATAATATAATATATATGTGTGTGTATACACAATATCCTCATTGAAATGAATATAACACCAAGTTTTATCACCCTTTTGACAACAAAATAGTAATTAGCGTAAGTAGACTTTGAAATTGGAGATCTCTTCCAAGTTCGAACTGGATTTGATCTAAATTGTCACACAGATTCCCGCAAATTTGGAGATCTTTTGTTGGTTCTCACATTTATATACAGTACATTTCTAGTGAAAGAACTGTTTAAAACAGGATTCTCTTGCTTGGGCATCGACTCTTTGGGCAAATCTGGGTACATTACAATAGTTCACTGACCTGAAATCAGATAAATCAGGTTTGTTTTGAGATAGTTACCTCTACAATTCCCCTCATTCCAGGGTTCGGTCGCGACGTGAGGTCGCGACCAATCCTGACCACCATCCTCTTGGTGACGCCCAGTGAGGTCCTTATTGACCAATTGTCATATTGTAAACATTATATATATATATACATATGTTGTATGTGTATATATATATATATATTAGTATCCTCATTATATCGCATGTTGTTCCCCACTTATATAAATGTAGATAGATTCTTTTTCCCATTAAACCCACCATGTCATTTTTCGGATTTCCCCACGAGAATGGCATATCACTTGGCCGCCTGTCCAGCGGGGGCATGCTACGACGGATCTCGTCCGGCGGCAAAGGAAGCGCCTCCTGGGAGATAGACCCTGAAAATCGATGAACATAGCCAATTTTCAGTATATATAACCATAAGTATTTAGATATGGCAGTGTGTCAAAACCTTGTACCCCTGGTGAACATCAAAATAGCTGGTAAATGGATGTTCATCCCCCTAAAAATGGTATTATATAATAGGTATTGATCCATACCCATATCTGGAAATCTGAGCTATATACCCTCAGGTAAATAAACTTGTTGATAATGGTAATAACTGGATAAAGATGATGGGGCTGGAATGGGTATATAATTGTGTTTAATGGTTACCCTCTGGTAGATTAACATGTTGACCCTGAAAATGACCAACTTTTAATGGAAACCCATCTTCCAACCTCTATTTGGCAGGGTCTATGTTAATTTATTGGAGGGTAACTTTTCGCTGGCTAGGACATTTTAGCATTGATAGCAACAGATTTTACGTAATACTAGTTCGTATCTAACTAAAGTTGACTCAATTAAGACGCACTGATTGAATCTAATTAGAATTCAATGGCATTCTAAGGTGGAATATAGTGAGAATATAGTTGGATATCATATCATGTGATCATTTCCAAATGCCAGTGGGAATATAGCGGGATATCAGCGGATACCAGTACCTCTGGTCAAATTCGGAGTATTTATGTCCTATTGGTAATATCTATGTCCTGTTTTTTAGGCCTTTGTAAGGGAATATGCCAGAAAATATGGCCTTACAAGCCTTACATGGTACAGCTCCTCAAATGTTCATTGATTTCAGTGGTACCCTATGGATCCCTATGGATCTCCCTCGAGTGTGCTGGGTTTCCTGCGTTTTTTCATATCCGTAAAGGGCCATGTTCCATAGCTCTGTTGGAATGTTGAATCCTGTAGGGAAATGTTCGAGGCAGCTGCTGGTCAGTTCGGAACATCATCCCCAAATTCAGCCGCTTGAGTGGTATAAACCCTCCAAAACAGGTGCTTTCAACGTCCAAAGAGCGACCGCTTTCATATCTTTCATCTGGGCATAACGACGTGCACTCACACGTTGCCTTGCACGGTGCTAAGGTGGTCAAGAAAATGTGAGAAATGTATTGCAGCCTTGGGAAAATAGATGGACACATGGGGTTTACCAATTTCACTATATTACATATTGTATGTGTATATATATATTGTGGTTTATGATACTGAAAAAAAAGGTATAGTATTCAGATGGTGTTTATAAACCATCTTATAAGTGGGGTTTACCAAACGACTCTATCATTCGTTATAATTCTATCGGGTGATGAAAATCAAAGAAGGGAACTTGAGGACTTGAGGACTTGGGGTACCCTACTTTCTGGCCAGACCCAGATGGGCCAGGTCGAAGTCGCCTTTCTTTTACTCCAAGTGTTTCAGGATACGAGTTGGTGACGCTGAAACCGCAAGGATTTGTTTGGGGGTCAATCTTTATCAAATGTCCATTTCCATCCATTTCCAGGGTCTTTTCCTAACAAGAGCCTCTAAAAACCAGAGCGTTTCCCATTCATATCCCATGAAATCTCAATGTTTCAGGAACATGTTAAAACACCACTTTCCATGATTGAATTCCAATTCTTCTCAACATTTTGACGGTAAATCACCCACTTTCACTCCACCTTCAACAAATCGGCCAAGTTGCTGCGCGTCAATCTCCTGTTTTTTAGAGGTCTATGAGGATGAGATCAGCCGGAGTTTTTGTCCAACCATGAAAACCAACAAACAAAATATAACCATGATTTGAAAACCCATCATTTGTAATAGTTTTTTCATAGCATATCCAAAATTCATGCAATGTTCCTAGGAAAAAACTATGACAAATGATGGGTTTGAAGTGGTGATCTAACTCCACCATTGGAGAATTTTCATCTATCTCATGAGGCTATAAGACCAATGGCTTTATCAATAGCAGCCAACTTGTACCGGAGAGTGGGTGATATCATCTAGACAGGGACGAATACAGTATCCCGACAATGAAAAATATAGATGGTATCACCCCAAATTATAAACCTATCTTCCCATATAGGGTCATTATGCTGCAAGATATACAACTCATCGGCATGTACAAAGTGGTGCCAAACCCTATTTATGACTTTGTTTACAAATCCGCTGAACTATTGGTGTATCTACCATAAATCCTAGGTAACCGACTTATAAATCAACTTAGTCAAGTATGAGGCCCCCCTTGTCTGCATGTGTACGTATGTGTGTTCCAATGTTGGTTTCCCTGCTTTGAAAGTGCTTCGTGATCAAGCTCCAGGGGGGAACCTAACTCCAAACGACCATGGTTCATGGCATGGTAATGTTAATTTCATTTTAGAAAACAGCCACAATTAATCAACACCCGCAGTCCATGCTTTTTGGCAGTACTAGTCTGGGTTGGTCCCCCCCCCCCACCAAATAAACATGGGTGGCCACCCCCTATTAGAAAACTCCCGTCTGGAAAATCCTATTTGATTGTTTGGTGGTGAAAAGGTTATTTGGTCTAAATCCTATGAAACCAAATGGATTGAAGACATTTCTCATGCCAAATCTAATGAAAAAGCCAATGGATTCAAAGCATTTCTCATACTAAATCTCATGAATCCCATTATATAATTACAAATCTCATGAATTCCATTTTTGGTTTTGTTGGTCACTATTTGGGGGTGACAACCTTCTCAGGGATCTAGGCCTTCTGGAATTCTTCTGGGGGTTATTAATACGAACTTGTCATTACGTATAACCATATAGTTAATGATCAATGGTTTACAAACCAACTTCTAGTGGAGGGGCCCCACATTGTATATGTTCGTATAATATGGCAATCAAAGCTGTATAATATGGCAGTCACCATTTCCAACCAAATTAAGAACTTTGTCTTTGAAATCGCCCCAAACAATTCAAATACAACCTCGTTCAAACATCAGCATCATGTCTGGTTGTAAGTCGTATTTTTTTCTCTGATTGAATCCATGTGTTTAGTTGGTTTCATCCCTTGCATGGATTAAACCGCCATTTCTATTTGTCAAATCAGCATTTTCGCTGGTGAAAACTCTGCGCTCCAAGTCATCCAGCAGCTCCAGCAGCTCTTCATGGAACATCCCACAAAAAAATATGATGGTTTCAAACTACCAGTAGGGTTTTCTATGGTCAATCTTTTTTTGTCCACAAAAAAAATGGTACCCCCTGGTAATAGCTAGATGGTTTATTTTATGGAAAAAAAACAAAAAATGAACTTTGGGATGATTTAGGGGCACCACCCATTTTAGGAAACCTCCAAGTAAGCCTCCAGACCGGAGCCGGGGGATCCCGGCTCGAACATCGTGGTGTGATGGGATTGTTTGATTCGAAACGGGATTCGCCGGTAGCAACCCAAGAGCTTAAACCAGAACGATCCTACTTTAAAAAAACAACAAAATAAAACACAACATGCTGGATAATTTTTAATGGGATGTTGTATACTGGGTAAAAAAAAAAACAGCATAGCTCTGGGGCCCTGGGGCCCTGGGGATTGGGTAAACAACATGCTGGGTACCCTCCACTAACAATTCGCGAACTGGAAAATCACCATTTTTACTAGGTAAATCATTAAAGCTGGGCCATTTTCCATAGCTATTGTTAAATTACCAGAGGGTAAATTGTATGAAATTTGACTAACCATGACTAACCTGAAATATTTCTATAATGGGATGATTCCAGCGAGATCAAAGTGAGGTCACTATCATTGACCCATGGATATTGGTTGAAGTTCTGGAAATCAGAAGGTGAAGTGTCACGTTGTCCCTCTCACCAAGGAATTCCTCAAGTTGCTTCGAAAATCTCGGAGATCTAGGAGGTCAAAACCCTGGGACAGGTAGAGTACCCTAAAAATTTTAAAAAATCGCTGGATTTATGGATGTGTATTGCCGCAAATATGGTATACAATAAGTTCTGACCCATCCCCATATGGTCATGATTGATTACCCTCCGGTGTCAAACATGGCTTGCTGGCAGATCCACCATTTGCTTCGATGATTTTCCCAGCGAACTAAACCTTCCTTTTTTATCGTGTTTTTCCCTAGCCACCTTTGATTACCAGAGGTACATACTGTGGATCGAAGAAATCCTGCGCCAGTTGGTAGATGGTTTATCCCATGATAATCCCATTGTTCACAGTGTTTCATGGTTACCTAATGGTTACCAACTGGTGCAGGATTTCTTCCATCCACCGTATGTTTACGATGTTTTTACGTTAGATTGCACTATAAGTATAATATATATATAGTATATATGGTATATATGGTATACTAGAGTACTATATATGTATATTTTGTGGTGTGCATATATATATACACACTTTGTATGTGTATATATATAGTTAGCCTTAGGCTATCCCGTCTTTCCTATCTACCCACCCAGCCTATGATACAGATAATCATAAGGGATAATACCTATGACGGGATAGCCATAACCTTATAGAAAACAACAATATAAATCAAAACAACAAAACAAAACAAAAAAAACTCAAACAACCTAAACAATACAATAGATTATAAAATAGACTATACCAAAAACCATAACAACAAACCAAAACAAAAGACAATTTCACTTTTATAAAATGAAATTTGACTATCATTCTTCTTCAAATTCTCCTCATGCTTCAAAGTGTTTGTGTGCCTCTTGTAATTTTGAGTTTGAATTTCATAATCATCACTTCAAATTTATGGGGATAACCAACATAATTTTCATCATCATTTATCATGAAGATTATGGGATTAATTACCACAGTCTCCCCCTATAGGGGAAGCCTCCAATATACTATCCCAACCCCGAACATACATACCAGCATACATACAAACGAGCATATCACAACAGCATCACATCTTTCTCAATCTCAAATCTCTATTAATCCGCAATTACCATGCCCAAACTACCCTTCATGAACTTGTTGATGACCATGTCTTCTTAACCTTAGCGCGGTTTGAACGGCACGGCAATCTTTTATCAGGCACAAATGCTCTATGGAAGCAATGACCTATTCCTACTAAGAGCTCTTCTTTTTCCCTCGCAGCGTCTGCGCAGGGGAAGGGTATAGAAACTCTACAACTGAAGTTGCTGCTCCTCCTCCTCCTCAATCTCGTGGTGAGGTGGTAGTGGTAGTGAACCTCTCCCACTGGCAGTGCTCGGCCGACTTACAATTGTCTGTGCATTTCTTGCGACGATCCTTACATCTCGATTTCGTATGGTGCTTGTTGCACTCTGAGAAGTGGTATTGGCAGCGTTCTACTTCATAGCAGTTCTTGATGCAACCACATGATTTGTCGCATGCCAAATAGCAAGTGGTATGGGTCGACATGGTTCTTTCGCCATGTGGTGGTGCAGCCGGCATCTCTTGTAGCGCTTATCGCATTCTTGGTGGTGTTTGCATGCGTGATGGCAATGTAACAACGGATGGCTAACAGCCATTTCAAGGACGGCGCAAAGGAATAAAAGATACTTGAGAACCATGGCAATTTCGTAAAGAGCCTACAGCCCTCAGCGCAAAAGAGCTTTTCCAGCCAAGATACGGCTACGGAAGAACATAAAAATGCTGAAAAATGACACAAAATTCCAAGCTCAAACTGAAAGAGCTAATTTCTGTAGCTTTCCAACTGAGAATGTCAAAGATGCTCAAATTGAAACAAATTCCAAGGTCAAGCTCTCCAAGAATATGTGGCTTCAAACCTCCAACTGACATATTCCTAACAGCTGAGCGCCCCGACAGCAGGATGAAGAAGAGATTGATGACAAAGCCAAGGCGGGGCAGAAGGGCAAAGGAACATAGAGTAATCCCAGCCAATGACCCAAACGTGCCGAACACAAACTCCAGGGGGGAACCTAACTCCAAACGACCATGGTTCATGGTAATGTTAATTTCATTTTAGAAAACAGCCAGAATTAATCAACACCCGCAGTCCATGCTTTTTGGCAGTACTAGTTTGGGTTGGTCCCCCCCCTATTTATTAACATGGGTGGCCACCCCCTATTCAAAAACGCCCTTCTGGAAAATCATATTTGTTTCGTGGTGAAAAGGTTATTTGGTCCGAATCCTATGAAACCAAATGGATTGAAGACAATGAAAAAGCCAATGGATTCAAAGCATTTCTCATACTAAATCTCATGAATCCCATTATATAATTACAAATCTCATGAATTCCATTTTTGGTTTTGTTGGTCATTATTTGGGGGTGACAACCTTCTCAGGGATCTAGACCTTCGGGAATTCTTCTGGGGGGTTATTAATACGAACTTGTCATTACGTATAACCATATAGTTAATGATCAACGGTTTACAAACCAACTTCTAGTGGAGGGGCCCCACATTGTATATGTTCGTATAATATGGCAATCAAAGCTGTATAATATGGCAATCAACATTTCCAACCAAATTAAGAGCTTTGTCTTTGAAATCGCCCCAAACAATTCAAATACAACCTCGTTCAAACATCAGCATCATGTCTGGTTGTAAGTCGTATTTTTTTCTCTGATTGAATCCATGTGTTTAGTTGGTTTCATCCCTTGCATGGATTAAACCGCCATTTCTATTTGTCAAATCAGCATTTTCGCTGGTGAAAACTCTGCGCTCCAAGACATCCAGCAGCTCCAGCAGCTCCTGCTCGTTCTTCGCCAAGGGCTGTTTCAACACGTCTGCCTTCTCAATAGAGGACCTCAACAGAGCAGCCCTTCTGATTGTGGCGGGTTTCCAAAGCCATGGGGAAATATGCTTTAGCCTCCGGTTCAGCAAGCGTGCACGAAATGGCAGGTTTTAATGGGAAAATCATCTACGAACGGGAAAATCATCTGTTTTGATGGATGACGAGTGGTTTGCACGTGCATTGTACCCAAGCAAAGACCTTTGCACATTGGGATTGTTTCGCTCGATTTTTTGGGGCGCGGGATAGTACTAATTTATTGGATCTACATCAGCCATGAGGTGATAACAATCCATCAATTTGGGATACTGAGGAGCCACTATATATATATATATTATAATAATAACCTCACTATATATATATAATTTATACTTTTTGGGGATTACGAATATCGACTGGGATCCTGATTAGTAGCTGGGTTCGCTATTGTGGCTAAAAATCCAAATGATTCTGAAACCATTTTTTTCGGACAAAAAGTTTGTGTGAAAAAGAACATGTTTTCATATTTTGTTCTGGAAAAAATTAAGTGCGTCTGCCTTTTCCAAAAGAATCAAATCGCTTATAATTACCCTCTGGTAAATTAACATAGACCCTGGCAGTCATCGGGTTTGGAAAATTAGTGTCCATTCAAACTAGCCTATTTTCAGGGTCTATGTTTATTTACCAGAGGGTATACCGTTATCAAAGAAGAATTTTTCCACTGTCCAAGGCCCTGGGCCATGGGCAAACTTTTCCAGAGCTGATCCCGGAGCGGGATAGAGAAGAAAACCTTTTACAAAAACAACATGATTTTCTCGTTCTCTTTCTCTCTTTCGTTTTTTTCTTTCTCTTACTTTCTCTTTCACTTTCTAGGTTTCTTTCTCTTTTCCTTTCTCTTTCTCTTCCTCTTTCTTGTCCTCTTCCTCTTCCTCTCTCTCTCTCTCTTTCTCTTTTTCTCTTGTTTTTCTTTTTTTTCTCTCTTTCTCTTTATCGTATTACACCTTTATTAGAAAAAACTTGAAGTGGAAAAAGTGACGCAATCAACATGCTGAACCCCATTCACCACAAGTATTCCAAGTACTACAATGACCACAAATATCACAAGTTCATCGGCAAAAACAAACTGCAATTAGATTTCAATTCTCGCCAATTAAAATCCTGACTTGAATGTAGGATCGTATTTTTTCTGGGGAACAGTTTTCTTGAAATTCAACGGTATATATAGCATTCGTTTGAGGGGGGTGCACACTAATCAGGACGGATCTTTATTACGATACAGCAGATTCACTTTTAAAGATTCACCTCCAAAGTTTTTTGGTGATTACACTTCTATATTTTCGGGAATTACTATGGGATTATTATCCATTTTAAGAACCAACCATTTGAGAACACCGGCCAACCGCAGCCGGGCTGCGTGATCGAGGCTTGAGGCTCTGGACTCGGGGGACTTGGTGTCAATGCATCACCTGGGCGGGGCCTTGGAGAACATGAGTATTATATATATTATATATATATATATATATATTATATTGTATATTATATATATTGTATATATATATTATATATTATATATATATATATTATATATATAATATATATAATATATATATATATAATATATAATATATATGATAATATGTGTGAAATATCGTATGCAATATGCATTTCTCCCATACATTCTCATACTATATACATTGATATGATACATGTGCACATATAATTGTCTGGATATATCATAGCGCGGAACTGGGTCCTACCCAGAAACGGTTGTGCTGGGATAACCCATGGCATTGGGAATTTGAACGTAATTTGATATGAAAAAACAATAAAACATATACAACAATATATGTTTACATATGTGTACGAGTACGTAATTATATATATACACATATGGATGCATTATGGATAATGTTTAATAGTTCGCCAGCCTTAATGCATGCCATTTTGGGATAGTTTCCCCTTACTAACCATCATTTACTGTGTCGTCGCGGTGAGGTCTTCATAGTTTATCTACATATATGATATGTATATACGTGCATGTAAAAATCTATTACATAAATATATATATAATATGTATATTCGATTATCGAAGTGTATATTATATATAATTTAACACATGAATAAACTCTTCACCTATCCCAGTATTCTCTAGCAGCGGTTCGTCAAAGTGCGGGAACATCAGTCGTGTGGACCATGGAAAGGGTACTCCCAGACAAACGAGGATGAAGAATGACAGGAATATCCCTTCCAATCGTCTTTCTGGGTCCACTGGATCTGTTCAAACCCCTATCATATTGTTGTTTCTATATTTTATATCATATCCTATGATTAAATATGAAACCGGTTGGTGGTTTCAACCCATCTGAAAAATATTAGTCAGTTGGGATGATAGTTCCCAATATATAGAAAAATAAAAATCATGTTCCAAACCACCAACCAGGAAATTATATCCTCGCGATATTCCCATTCTATCCCCAGCCCCATGGTTGGCAAATGCCAGGAGCGGGGTCGGGAATCCAGTGGCGCGCCTCCGGGGATTGACGACGTGACCGTGACGGACACGTCACCGGCCAACTGGAGAAGTTGCAGATAAAGCTCCTTCAAAAGTGCAACGCTCCACCCCAAGTACGTTTGCGGGGCCTGGCTACATGGAGGTTTCTTGAGTCATGGGATGTCATGGGGGTACCACCAGGAAACCTCATCCATGGATAGATGGACTTTCCAGTATAAACCAACCAGCTAATTAATCGGGTACCCCCATTGAATTAAAAATAAACCCCGAATAACCATACTGTGAACAAAGTGGTACAATCACACATGTTCCCCGCTTGTGGGTATCGTTTGCCGAAAAAGCATTTCATAGGGCCTGTAATGATCCCGGCAAGAGACCCCAAACAGTGTGGGGAAGTAAACAGAACATGTATCATAATCTTGATGTTGCTGATGATGTTGATGACGATGGTCATGTTGATGATGATGATGGTGATGATGATGATGATGATGATGACGATGACGATGACGATGACGATGACGATGACGACGGTGAGGGTGATGATGATGATGATGATGACGACGACGACGATGATGATAATTACTAGTGATGATACTGATGATGATACTGATGATGGTGGTGATGATGGTGATGATGGTAGATAGTGATGGTGATGATGAAGATGATGATGATGATGATGTTGATGATGATGATGGTGATGATGATGATGATGATGATGATGATGTGGATGTGGATGTGGATGTGGATGTGGATGTGGATGTTGAGGAGGAGGAGCAGGAAGATGATGATGATGATGATGATGATGATGATGATGGTGATGGTGATGATGATGATGATGATGATGATGTGGATGTGGATGTGGATGTGGATGTGGATGTGGATGTGGATGTTGAGGAGGAGGAGGAAGATGATGATGATGATGATGTTGAGGAGGATGAGTTGAGGGGGAAGACAGATCCCAAGACCGGGAAGCACGCTTTGTGCAAGCCTGCGCAGGCGACATGTACAGGGAAAATGCTGTGCACCAAGCAAGCGACACCCGTTTTGGGCGAGCCTGCGCAGTCGAAATGCGCATGGACATGTCACAAGAAGCATTTTGTGCAGAAATCAGGGAAAATGCCGGACGCTTCTCCCGCGGCCAGCGTTTTGTGCGAGCCCGCGCAGGCGAAATGCACATGGATATGTGACAAGAGGCATTTTGTGCAGAAATCAGGGAAAATGCCGCACCCGTATCCCGCGGTAAGCATTTTGTGCGAGCTTGCGCAGTCGAAATGCACATGGACATGTCACAAGAGGCATTTTGTGCGGAAATTTTCAGGGAAAATGCCAAACGCCCCAGATACCACCTCAATTGAACACCGGGCCTTAGCACCTACCGTAAGAACCCCTCAGTGTGGACACACTGTTTGGGGAAAAAATGGGGTCACACCATGCAGGGGCAGCATCACAAAACATACATGAATAGTATAATGTATGTCAAATGCAATTTTCTGCAACCGAGCAGATTTAGGTCCTGAAAATTCCGACCACCAGTGTGGTGATTACTGAAAGCCGAAACCCCTATATTGGTTGGTGAAAACATGTAAAGACCATGGTTTCCGTTGAAGATCTTCCCTTATCCTGAAACGATGAATACCCTCTGGTAAACTAACATAGCTATTGAAAATGGCCATAGAAATAGTGGATTTTCCCATTAAAAATGGTGATTTTCCATAGCTATGTTAAATTACCAGAGGGTAGGTATAGTACTCAGCACCATTTTCAGATATTTATGCTAAATATCTGAGGATTTCAACCAGCATCCGCCATGATTCTCCAATTTTGGGGCGCCCAAAGTTCTATGTCTGGCACTGGGTCCTCCACAATTACCACGCCTTTGGCATAAAGATCAATCGAAGTCACCTCCATGGGCTCCGGAGACGAAGCAACGACGAGACGTAACACGACACTTGGGGCCGTTCACCCATTGTTTTCACCATAGCCTGAACTTTTGTACATAGCCATATCTAATCATACATGGAGGTTTGCTGAAATGGAAGGAACCTCCAAATCATCCATTTTAGATTGGGTTTTTTCCATTATAAACCATCTATATTTACGGATTTATGGGGTACCCCCATTTATGGAAAGCCCCATATATACATATATATATATAACATCATGTGTTTTTCTACATTGCTTTTTGTTAGTTTGATTCTGGAAGATCTGCTGAAGCACTGAACAAATTGACACATCTCCAAACCCTCGTTCTGAATGTAACGCTAGCCTGCTGCGTGATGATCTTCCCGCAATAAACATAAACTGTTCAAAAGATGTCAAAAGTAATGATATGTTTTTATATATATATATATATATATTTGCAATCTCCTCGAATAGTGATTCTGGCCATCCATATTGGAGAACCCTTTTTGGAAATGACATGCTGTTCAGGTTCCTATGGACTCATGTTTTTCCCATCAGGGATGCAACGGACGACTTTTTTTCGCCCACCTGACACAACACCGCCAGCAACACCGCAAAGGCACACACCAATCCGCGCATGGCTGCGGCCCAAATTTCATCGGCTTTTCAGGACATCAAGGTTCGACCCGAGTCGTCCGACATCTTCGTTGGATTCGCTTGGATGAACATGTGACATGATCATGACCATATGATATCATATCCCATAGGATCCATGTATGGTATATATATATATGCTAACATGACTGGGGTATATTGATGGTAAATGTTACCATCTATAGCATACATGGATCCTATGGGGTATCCATTTATAGATGGGATTTTCCATGAAATAAACCAATCAGCCATTGGGGATCCCCCTTGGCTAACAGCATGAAGATCAAGATCATCGTCCCGTTTGGATGGAAGTGGACGTTGAAAAACGTTTCGGAAAGTCAAACTAGGGATGGATTGAATGAAGATTATGAAACCCACTGGAACCATTGCACATATAATATGTATATATATATACAATATAATATATATATATATAATATATATATAATATATAATATATATAATATATAATATATAATATATATAAAATATAATGAATAATATATATATCTTGAACGCATACTTTGGATTACTTTGGTATCTCCCTAGTCTTGCCGCTTGCCTGGTGTTGTTTCCAGAAGTCGACACATGTCTCCCGGCTCCACATCTCGGATCCATGTCTTCTTGGGAGATTCAGCTTCCAATAGACATGGATATTTACAAGGTGGGGCCCCCCAGTGATGTTAGATGGTTTATAAACCCCAGGAATACTATAGTTATAAGTACCATAAACCATAGTTATTGGAGTTATTTGCACCAACTTAGCTATCGTTTGGGGGCCCCACCTTGTAGCAATATAGTGCACAATTGCACAATTGGTTTGGATATGTTCTTCATTGGTTTTTGCAATATATTGGATCTATGACATCTATTGAATCTATTGGGCTTTGTCTGGAAATAGAGTGCTCCAAAACCCATCACAATTGCAGAAATGTATCTATCGATTGATCGATCTATCTCCATTTATATATCTATATCCTATATTGTCACCTACTACTCCTACTACCACAATTTACCATGTGTCCAAACCCATTTAGCTTCTTGGCTGCAGGTAAGACTGTGAAATGCTGCCAGACACCGGAAATTCCTCCCGAGGCAATTGTAATAACGAGTCGGTTCAATTCTACCGGAAATCGTGACCATGACAAAAGCGCAGCACTCCATTGCCACGTTTGATTACCGGAGTCCCGGAAGGTAGTTCAGAAATCATCCAAGTAATACATATTGGGTTTGTTCCGGACTTGAGAACCCCTACATCCTATGGTGCATTAATAGTTTCCCTGCTAAAAACCATACCAGGCTGGGCCCAATATGGCAACATCACACGGGAGTCGAATTGCATAACCAAATCCAAACTTGTTGAAACAAGTTGGCAACCGTGGACTATGTATGCAAATTCCTGTTTTGATGGGCAAAAAATTATAAAAAATCAACATCTCCTAAACATCTCCCAAAGTAAACTATTCTTTAAGGGCTCCGAGAATGTGAACTGTGTGAACTGCTGTCAGAAAATAGGATACCCCCAATTCTAATGGGATTTTCATCATGTTCCCTCTTAAAATGGCGAGTTTTCTGGGTATCCCCTACAGGCCAATCTTGAAGGTTCTAACATGTTCTAACCATTTAGGCCACACCTCCTCCCATTCCTCCCCTGCGACCAAGACCAAGACCTCCTTGCGTGTCTTCGAACTCCTGGAAATTGGCTGACGCGAAAGATCAGGAAAGTTGATGCGATCTGTGGAGGCGTAGTTACCGTAACACCCCAAAACATCGAAAAAAAATAATCAGAATGATGAAACATGTAAATTGATAAACATTAATATTAATCATCACCATGAAAAATCAGCATTATTAATCATGATTAACCATGATTTTCACCAATCTCAACCAATGGAATCATATGGAATTTTATCATTTATTATAACCGAGGTCTCAGATCCCAAAAATGGTTGTGTGATCTAAACATCCAATAAACCATCCCTTAAAATAAGAACAACTACCGTTGTTGATGGCTCATGAAATAGAGATTTATAGTAAACATTCTTTTTTTGGGGGGCATGGTTACCGCTACTGGGATGTGTTTTCTTTGTTTTACCTCATTATATAATCTTGGATTTGCGTAAGGAACCTCCAAAAAGTAAAACATATTTCCTATATATGTCCTAAGTAGTGGATTTCCCATTTGGAAAATAAAAAATCAATTTCTGCAAACCCAGGAAAATCAACGTATAATATCTCACCGTTTCGCAAAACATCTGCCACGGTTCCCGCTGGGTTCCTGGGTTTCCTGATACGCTGGGTTGAGCGTGAGAAAGGTTTGCTGCAACCTGACAGGGATCTGCATTGCAAAAAAACATCCTTGTTAGCCTGGCAGGTGTCTCCCAATCATTTCCCAGCTACCCTCTGGTAAACTCACATAGCTATGGAAAGTGGCCTATTTATCGATGATTCACAGTAGGTACCCAGCTCTCTGGGAAACCATGCCATTTGGACTGAAAATAAAAAATGCCTGAAACCACCGCTCACAAACAAATATATATATATATATAGATAGATAGATAGATACTCTTTATATACATATCTAGTAATGATGATGATGATGATGATGATGATGATGATGATGAGGATGACGATGACGATGACGATGACGATGATGATAATCATCATCATCATGATGATGACAGTAAGATCTAATAAACATAACAATAATAATAGCAAGAAATGATAAGAATTATCACAACAACATCATATGCTATATGATAAATCACAAAAACAATGACAATGATAATCACATATAAACACAATGGGAATATACGTACCTCTCTATCTCTCTATCTCTCTATCGCTCTATCTCTCTATCTCTCTATCTCTCTATCTCTCTATCTCTCTATCTCTCTATCTAATCTAATCTAATCTAATCTATTATAATCTAATCTAATCTATCTATCTTATCTTATCTTATCCTATCCTATCCTATCCTATCTATCTATATATCTATCTATCTATATATCATATATCTATTACATGTTACATCATGTTTTTTACCATTGATTTACCATATTATCTATAGTAATCTATAGTATATATTAGTATCTATTTAGTAGCCGCCTTAACAGGCAAAGTGAAAGTTGTCGAGCGGATTTTTCACCATGTTCGCTTGCCCAGCCATAGCGGCTTTTCTGGGCGAGTCTGCAAGCAGGCGACCGGAGAGAGTCACAGACCGAGTGCAATCAATTTGTTTTGTACTGTATATGTATTATATCATGTTATTTACCATTGATTTAATCTGCTTGGTGGTTTCAACCCCTCTGAAAAATATTAGTCAGTTGGGATGATTGTCCCATTTATTTACCATGGATGTTTCCATCTTTTTTCGACACCGCGACATCTGGTCCCAGGCACTGCACTTCCTCCGAGGGATTTCCCTGCCACGCCAGGGCCCAAATCTCCAGCGAGGCCAAGGCATCGGGGTCCTGACTGGGGACCCGGTGATCCAACGTGGCGAGAGAATTCCCTGTAAAAATGGTGAGATTCATAGGAAAATCATGGGAAAATGGAGAAATTCATGAGAAAATCATAGGAAAATCATGGGAAAATGAAGAAATTTATAGGAAAATCATGGGAAAATGGAGAAATTCATAGGAAAATCATTGGAAAATGGAGAAATTCATAGGAAAATCATGGGAAAATGGAGAGATTCATGGGAAAATAATGGGAAAATTGAGAAATTCATAGGAAAATCATGGGAAAATGGAGAAATTCATAGGAAAATCATGGGAACATGGAGAAATTCATAGGAAAATCATGGGAAAATGGAGAAATTCATAGGAAAATCATGGGAAAATGGAGAAATTCATAGGAAAATCATGGGAACATGGAGAAATTCATAGGAAAATCATGGGAAAATGAAGAAATTCATAGGAAAATCATGGGAAAATGGAGAAATTCATGGGAAAATCATGGGAAAATGGAGAAATTCATAGGAAAATCATGGGAAAATGGAGAAATTCACAGGAAAATCATGGGAAAATTGAGAAATTCATGAGAAAATCATGGGAAAATGGAGAAATTCATGGGAAAATCATAGGAAAATGGAGAAATTCATGGGAAAATCATAGGAAAATGGGAAAGTTCATTGGAAAATCCTTGATGAATTGGCATTAGAATGTCAAACTCATGTATAAATGCGGGGATTTTCCATTGCCATGTTTGATTACTGGACGGGGAATCACCACGTTTTTCAGCTCAATTGAATCTCTCCAGTTATGGTTCACTGTGGATGGGAAACTGCGATTGAGGCTCCAACCGGCTCCCCATTTAATATGTTCATTGGGAATATGGATACCCAATGCTCCCATTCGCTCCTAACGTCTTGATTGATTAATGGGTTACAAATGGCCCAGCATGACCCAGCGCCACCCCAAGTCTGAATGGATCCTAAAAGTTCCCATTTCAGGATCCGATTGATTGGAGGTACCTACCATTTTTTTAAGGCCTATTTTTCAGGGCTATGTAAGGGGATATCCCCCCAAAATATGGCCTTATATATCCTTATATGGTACTAACGTACCTCCATTTTAGGATCCTGGAGATCTCCCATGGAATATATGATGAAATGGTACAGAATCCAGCAGTTGCGGGTATCTCTGTATGGGTTCTGTATGGGTATGTGCCAAAAATTGGTATTTCAATACTTATAGATGGATACTGATCATATACCATCATTTTAACCATGATTAAATAGTGAACGCATGTTTATTGACATTGATGCTAGTTTCCTCAGTTTTGTTGGCTTATATACCTCTGGAACTACCGTTGCAAGTACCATAAATCATAATCTCTTGGTGAAATTGGAACTGGTTGGTGGTTTGAACCCCTCTGAAAAATATTAGTCAGTTGGGATGATTATTCCCAATATATGGAAAAATGTTCCAAACCACCAACCAGGGAATAATATTCACCGCGATTTAGCTCAGTGAGGCACCAGCATTCTAGTCTTTTCTCATCTCATTTTCAATCCCAAGAAACCCCCCATAAATCCTCTTGGTATCTCTTGGTTGGATAAGCATTTTCCGGATCACCAACGTCCGGCGATCACCAACTTAGCCATGAATCCCATGAAATCCTATCTGGTTGGTGGTGCAATAACCGTCAATGGGAAGGATGACATCCCATCTATGATGGAAAATAAAATTCATGTTTGAAACCACCAACCAGCTATTTGTTTCTTGGTTCGATTCCACCATTTTCCAATGCTATTCCAATGCTTTAAAGCTATTTAAAGCTCTCACCCGGACCGGGTGCTCCATCATCTGCACAGCTCTGGCCATGCTCTTCGCAATCAGGTCCTTTTTTGGGGTTTTCACCATGGGAAAGCCCTGGAATAATATATGGGAAACTATGGAAACATCTGGGAGTACTTTATGAAAACAATAAGAGTCCATAAGAGACATATGGGTATACTATGGGTACATTGGCTCACAAATGCCTAAGTACCTGGTAAACATGTGGTAGAAGTGGTAAACATTGGTATGATCTGGATTTTGATCAACAAGAACAGAAATACAGGAAATAGAACTAGGAAGGCGTATGGGTGGGGTTTTCAATGTGGGTATACAACACCAATTACATACTGAGATGAGGTAGATCGACGTGTTGGGGGAGCCGGTGCAGTGAAGATTCCATCCTGCTGAACATGGAAAAAAGGCAAATGAACATTGTGCTAGACCGTCTCTAGACCCATGTTCAACCCCAAACCTAGGGTTTTAACTGTATCCATTGTCTATTCATTTTTTGAATACCCGAATACCCTAAATATATATAAATATATGTATATGTAACCCAACATGGGTATCGGTAGGTACATGGCTATCCAGATTTTTGACAGCAGTTCTGCCAGCCCTCCATGTCCGACACCAACCAATGCAATGGAGGTGTCCCAAGGATTGTTGAAGACCCCTCCGCCCAAGGGCATCAAAAAGACCTGGCCACGAGACGGGTTGCAGCCAAAGACGTTTGAACAATATCAATACTGTGACAAAAGCCAATCATTTCAAAGGTCATGGCTTAATGTGGTTGAAACAATGCCATAAACCATCCATTTGGGAATGGTTTGTACAAACCACCCATAAATATATTTGGTGATGACTGGAGGGATGGTTTATGGCATTGTTTTACCATCTGGTTATGACTAACAGTTCGCCATGGAAAATCACCATGCTATTAAGAAGAGAAAACAATCTATTTCTATGGGCCATCTATACCATGGTTTACAAATGGTGATTTTCATAACCATGGCTATAAATGGCCTAACCATGACTAACATAGGTTTTTTTTGTGGTAAACCATGGCTATGTTAGTCATAACCAGAGGGTAACCACATTATCAATGTTTATACCCACAAATAATGTAATTTCTGAAGGTTTAAACCACATTATCAATGTTAAGAACCCACAAATTATCAATGTTTATACCACATTATCAATGTTTAACCTGAAGGTTTCTTTTTGCACACACTCCATGCTGACAGGAATCCATCACACAACCGTTTAGATTGCGGCACCGGACCAAAAAAAGAAAGGGCCCGAAAGGAAAGCGAATTCCCAATGGGCAGCATTTCCCCATGTTAATACATTCTAAGTAGTCCCCCAAACCAAAGACAATACCCTCTGGTAATTTAACGTAGCTATTGAAAATGGCAATTTATAGTGAGTTTTCCCATTAAAAATGGTGATTTTCCATAGCTATGTTAGTTTACCAGAGGGTAGATGTTCTTGAGGTTGGAAACACTTGTTACGGAAGCAAATCAAAGGAATCCAATGACACCAACACTTCGTTCAACGTGATTGAACAAACAAGGAAGCGAGCAAGCAAGCAGGCACCGAACAAATATGTAATGTAAGCAACAAGAATCAAAACAACGCACACCAAACACACATCATACCTAGTAATACATTGAGAATGAAGACACTGTATATTTCAATGCAAAATCCACAATTGCAAAACAGAAATTGAGCCAATGCTATCACTTTTCAAATATTTCAACAAATGTGTTGAATTCGGAAATCATTCATAAGATGTCATAATCAATTTCCAAGAACTAAGAACTTCCATGCCTTTTTGTCCAAAATCCTTCAAAAATCAGTCATAGACTTGAGCATTGTTCAAAGCCCTCTGTCGTCCCTTTAAAAACTGGTTGGTCACTAGAGATTCCAATTCATAAACTATATCATCCCAATATATATATATATAGTATAACACCCATTATAATCATTGACCAACCACAACCAACCATCACTTATCAGTTATAAGTTGTTTCAATTATATCACACTAATTCCCACTATATATAGTGATGATCCACTATTTCATCTTATCTCATCTTATATCCTCATATGTTGATGCTTAAGAAACCCTTATCAAATGATGGTCAAATGACAAATCATGATTGTATATGTGATATATAACAAATTATATATATTTTTTTAAATGATGGTTCACCATCATCCTATACATCACATGATACGGGTTGGTGGTTTCAACACCTCTGAAACATATTAGTCAGTTGGGATTATTATTCCCAATAAATGGAAAAATGAAATTCATGTTCCAAACCACCAACCAGGATAAATCATCAGCCCCGGCCGATGTCGGTGCTGACCTTCCTCCGTCCCGAAACCGAACTCGCTGCTGTCGACGCCGCATATCTCAGCGCGCCCAGGTATTGCGCCACCAGGATCAGCTCCGCTACCGCCCTTTGGTGCTCCAGCCTTGCGCGGCCAGTGACTTCACCCCGCCTAGGGGGCCCACCTTGCAACAAGGGCCTTGAAATCAATTGAAATCCATGGGAAATGACATGAACTGATCAAGATTTTAGGATGAGTTGTGCTTTTCATATTTTCCATGGATTGAAGCATCAACAAATTGGGACTTAATCAACCAAAAAATGATAGAACCATGGAAAATAGGAAATGAACTATCAAGCACCGGGATTGTAAGGGGCAAAACCAAGAGATCAAACTTCAAACTGGTTTTTGGTGCTCTGGCGATCTAAGCTAGCGGGAAACAGCTCGGAGTACCGGAGAGAGTAAGTGGATTGAATTCCACATGAACATCTTCCCGATGTGTGGGATATACACTTGGTTTGTTCTGTCATTGTTCTGTCCATTAAGGACAAAATCACGTGGAACAAGTAAGTAGTGTAGTGTTTATATTAAATGTGTCGGGGTTCAAGACTTACAGTCATTCTGTTATCCTGGTTGCTTTTATTTGGGGTTCCATTAGTCGTAATCCCTATTAAACATGACCAAACCAGCTACTATACCCCCCTATTGGTAACCAGCTTCAAGAGATGGTTTGGTCATGTCTGAACACTGCAGTTCGATCTGCTTCATCTTTCACCATGGAAAAACATGGCATGACCTGGCATGGCAATCATAGATGACTAAGATGATCTAACATGACTATATACCCTCTGGTTATTTAACATAGCCATGGTATAGATGGCCCATAGAAATAGATGGTTTACCTATTAATAGCATGGTGATTTTCCATGGCTATGTTAAATAACCAGATGGTAGTCCATCTGCACATCCAATGAAAACAACTCACCTATAACATTCATATATCAAGCATTACAGTACATATCAGTAGATAATGATTTGTAGATCCTTGATCCGTGACTCATGATGATGCAATTCTGTTTCTTTGCTTATGAATCCATATAAATCCCGGTGAAACCCAGTGGCGAGGCGTTGGCAGATCGGTTGAGATATGCATCCACCGGCACTGCCGCGGCATAGACCAATCCCACCTGGAGCGGATGACTGCCGAGGTGGTCAAGTTGGGATTCATGGGATATGAAATGATGCCATACACTCTGGTTATTTAACATAGCCATGGAAAATGGCCCATTTATAGATGATTTTCCCATTAAAACCTCCATTTATAAGGGATTTTCCATGGCTATGTTAAATTACCAAATGGTATTAATGTTGGCCTAAGATACTCAATTAGGAAGATACTCAATCACCAAGATACTCAATTAGGAAGCAACAATTTCTCACAAGGCTGGGTATCATGACACTAATTGGAGGCTAACATTTGGGATTTGGTTGGGTTACCACATTATGGTTGGGATATTGTTGGGATTCATGTTACCACAACAATATCCCAAGTAACTAAATTTAAATATGTTTTAGTCAACATGCATTAACTATCAACAAACAAACTCCCATCAACATTCATTTATAGTTACTTGGGATATTGTTGGGTTTACCACATTTGAAAACATCTGAAAAAGCAGCCGGTGCGTCAAATGGTCAGCCAGTCCATGTGTCGTCCCCTAAGCGAAACGTTTCATGTTTGGATAAATGTTACATGACATGTATTCCAGACATCTACCCTCTGGTAAACATACAAAAAGCTATTGAAAATGGCAATTAGAAATAGTTGATTTACCCATCAAACATGGTGGATCTTTCCATCGTTTTTTGGTATGTTTTCGCGTATGTTTACCAGAGGGTATGTCACTGGCCATTTCAGGAACCTAAACTGGAGGTACCTACCATATATAAGGCCTATTTTTCAGGCCTAAATTTCAGGGGATATCCCCACAATTCATATGCCCTTATATATATATGGTACGTTTCCGTACCTCCATCAATTGGATCCTGAAGATCTCCGATTGAGTATGTAAGACCTCGTCCATGGGGTTCCAAGAAGTTCCAAGGAGAAAAATGCGAGCGTCCGCTATGGGGGATGATGTCCGCTATGGTGATTTCACGAAAAAAAAGCAGGGTCCCAAGGGTGGATTTGAGAACTGTTTCTCACTGTGTACATATATATATATACTAGTTGGTGGTTTTAACCATCTTGAAAAATATGAGTTCGTCAACAGGACGGATTGTCCCATATACTATGGAAAATAAAAAATGTTTGAAACCACCAACCAGTATATATTGGATGGTGGCTGACCTTTCTATTGGAGGAATGACAACGAATGCGGGTGGTCATCCAACAACTTATGAAGTTAAGTTGTGTTTGGTGTACCTGTAAGCCTTAATTACTTGTTCAAAGAAGTATGACCATCCGTGTATGAACTCACACTCAATTACAACAGTTATCACACTAAAACATGTTATATAAAACATAACACATATGCGAACCATGGTGCTGGAATATTTACCAACAAAACTGGGTGATTGTTCGGAGCATCCCTGAGGGCAGGAGGGTGGATGATCCTCTCAGTTTGTGAAATGAGTCCTCCAGCAGTCTGTGTCTGTTTGTTGAGTCCAACCACAGCTATATCCCATTCATAAACATGTTTTCTGATATGATTACATACAGTCTCAGCTTCTACCTTCTTCGTATCTAGGAACTCCAAGTCGTAGATTGAACATGTTTGGAAACCTGGAAATTGGGAGATGAATATCCGATTTTTTTACAACATCCCGAAATGACCACGCATAACCTTGCAATATCATTGGGGATTCCTATAGTGATTTACGGTTGCGAGACTCATCCAAATACTACCCAAAAACAACCTTGGATTCGAGTAAGAACCCAGCCCCCCAAAAAAAAATACGGATTCCAGTCATTTGATGGTATTACCCTCTGGTAAACTAACAGTTTGCTATTGAACATGACCATAGAAATAGTGGATTTTCCCAGCTAGAACATGGTGATTCCATAGTTATGTAAACGTTTACCAGAGGGTATCATGTCTTATCCTGGGACTCTTTATAAGTGGAAAATCCTGGGGCGCCTTATGAGAACTGCATGACCTCTCTCCTGGGATCGGGATTTCCAATGGAGGCCGAGTCAGGCGGAGTGCATCCACACAGGCCATAGAAACAGTTGATTTTCCCATAGAAATAGTTGGTTTATGATGTTAAAACCTATCAAAAATATGATAATCTGGTTGGTGGTTGACGTATACCTACCATTGGTTGGTTTTATATACTGTTAATATTAATGATTTAATGGTTAATATTAATGGTTATTATATGGTTAATGATGGTGAAGAATCATCTGGTTGGTGGTTGACCTACCCCTCTGAAAAATATGAAAGTCAATTGGGATTATGACATGCCTAAGTATATGTAAAAATAAAAAAACTGTTCCAAACCACCAACCGGATATGATAATATATGGATTTATTATGGGAAAAAATGGATTTACTATGGATTGAATGGGAATAATTATATGTTTTTTAAGCAACAAAACATGTTCACCAGACTTTATATGGCAGTGTGTCAAAACCTTGTACCCCTGGTGAACATCAAAATAGCTGGTAAATGGATGTTCATCCCATTAAAAATTGTATTAATAGGTATTGATCCATACCCATATATGATAATTGACATGAGATAAATTAATGAGTCCATTCAAAAAGGTGGGGCGAACGTTTGGATATCCCAGCGAAACCTCCATGAAAACTGACGACTGGGACTTGGGGAAGGTCGCCATGTTGGATTCTTGGAGGGGAATCATTAACAAATCATGAACTGGCGTGAGACATCTTGAGATATGATATAATATGATATAATTATATATAATTATATATAATTAATTTATATATCTAATGCCCAGATGCTCCATGGTGCTGGAATATTTAGCTACATAGAAACCACCAAAATAGCTCAAATGTAGGTCAATATTCCAGCACCATGGAGCATCTGGGATGATTTTGGGATGCCCCTTGCCTCAACGTGACGGCGCTCGTGAGGTTGTGAGAAAAAAAATCAGAAGCTTGATTCAATCGGGTTTACAGTGGCGGACAATCACTTAGAATATGAAAAATCATATGAAAAAATCAGATTTCCATTATAGATATGTATATATTATATCTGGTTGGTGGTGCAATAGCCATCTTGAAAAATATGAGTTCGTCAATGGGAAGGATTATCCCATATATTATGGAAAATAAAAAATGTTCCAAACCACCAACCATATATGAAAAATCAAGATTTGCTAAATGGACTTAAATGGAAGATTCTAAGTGCCTGTCCGCCACAGTAAACATGATAAACACCACCAAACATTGAAACTACCAATCAGTTTTACTCCATACGTTGACAAGGGAGACACCCCTGACATCAAAAGGAAACATGCCATCTGGCAGATTGCACTCAAATGCACTCGGGGGTCTTACACACCACAATTTTTGAGTCTGATTTGATTTGACTCCAAAATCTTACCCTTTGGTAAACTAACATAGCTATTGAAAATGGCCATTTAAATCATTTATAGTTGATTTACCCATTAAAAATGGTGGTTTTCCATAGCTATGTTAGTTTACCAGAGGGTAAATCCCTCACTATTCATCACCACTTCGGGACTTAGATCGTCCCGTAGTGATCGGCCGGGCATCCGCCCATGGCCGGGTTAAGGTTCAATCCAATAAAAACAAGACCCAATTCACCCACTGTTGCAACCATTTTTTGTGGGGTAAACACCATATACAGTAACCCCACAAAAAACTATGGATATGGTTATATACAGTAACTCCATATACACCATTTTTGGTAGTTTTATTCTTCATTGCACTGGTTTAAGTTTTGACCACAAGAAACTATGGATATCTATGCAGCCAAACATGTCGGGTGTGCTTCAAAAATCGTCCAAAAAAGGTCGAGTCAGGGACTTTGATCATTTCCCGGGACCACTGACTGTTCAACCCGGATGCCTTTCTACAATCCATGTGCCAAAGTTTAGATTGTTTATGGTTAGATTATCCCCACATCTTGTGGGATTTCTTGGAAGCACCAGTTGGTCTCCCAATTTGGTGAAATTCCATTGAAATCCAAGTGTTGCCATGATTTTTGAGCTGGGAGCTGGTTGACATTTCCCTATCGCCCTATCGAAGCAGCAAAAGATTTTTTGTTGCACTTTAGTGTAATCCATCACCACTTGGTGTGAAGAAAGATCTTTTGCTGATGATTTCCCAAAACATGTTCGACTGGTCAGCCATAAACCCATGCTGACTGACATTACTTTTGTGGATCATGTGACTCAGCAACTGGTGAATAAGTCACCTCACTGCATTCCACTTGCTGCCGAAAAAAAACTAACCCCACTGACTACCCTCTGGTAATTTAACGTAGCTATTGAAAATGGCCATTTATAGTGGATTTTCCCATTAAACATGGTGATTTCCCATATCTATGTTAAATTACCAGAGGGTAAACTAACCCCACTGACTAATCCCAGTTGAGGGTCGTGGGGTGATTCTCTGTACTTAGCTAAGGTGGTGAGAAACACCATCTACGTATAGTTAGCTCCATAGTAAAACCACCTTAAACCACCGATTTGTTCATGGAAATTCATCCCTATGAACATTTTTGAACATTGTTAAACCACCATTTGCTCATGGAAATTCATCCCTATAACCATGTTGAACATGTTTAAACCACCATTTTCTTCATGGAAATTCATCCCTGACCATGTTACACCATGTTAAACATCAAGATTCCATGGGAAATTGAACTATTAAACTTATTAAACTTATTAAACCACCATTTCGATTCATTCATCCCTATTAAATCCTATTCAACCACCATTTTTCAAGGATTTCTTCCTGGAAAATGAGCCCATCCCAGGGCTTTCCCCCACTGGCTTCACCAGCCAACGTCATAGCGAGGCGCGTTTGTCCGGTGTGAGGCCACAGGAGGGCACCTCGTCCATGACCAACACACGCAAGAGGTGCAAGGACTGGCGCCTTGGGCGAGTGACTGATATAAAAAAAATTGATAGCTTAGACATATATATATATATATATATGGTGTTGTATATATAACTATGTCCATATGTATGTATATATATATATATATAGTTATGTTATATATAATTATGTATATATATATATAAACTAGTCATCTATCTTAAGAATCTATTCCTGGTAACATTCATTGATAGTCACTTTTCTTCGCAATTGCTCGTTATGTTCATAAACACATTCCATCTATTTATCGTGGTAAATTTGATGGCCGTTTTGGGTGGGTAGTAAAGATAGATGCGCTTAATCACCATGGTTAGATTCCTGGTATCTTAATGGGAAGAACAGATCCTGACCATATTCCAGAGAGTTTCTGGGAATAATCAATTCGATCGTTTTATTCTTAGTGCAATGAGGATATGCTTCAGTATCCACAAATGGTTGGTTCGGAAATTCTGAAATCCCAATTTGCACAGGAAATGCATATATATATAATCATATATCTATAATATGTATATATATATATATAATCCCCCTTTGGATTTCAACTGGGACCCAGTGTGCCCCATTCTATAGAGGTAACTGGGTTCCACCATATGGGTGCATACAAATTTTCACTATAAAATCAGGAAAAATAAGAATGCAAGAAATACGTCTCTATAAAATCAAGAAAAAACAGATCACCACATAGTTACAAATGCCAGCTTGTAAAAATCAAGTCTCTATAGAATCTAGGGACAGGGTTAGAGTTGGAACACCTTTTTCCCCTTAGGTCATCTTAAAGTATAAATCAGACCCACTATAAAATCAGAATGTTCAAAGTGCTGGATTTACAAAGTCCATTTAACCATGTGGATGCTCAATGTTGGGGAACCTGGTCTATGATTTTATAGTGGAGCTGTTTGGAAGGCATGGCGACAGAAGCTGGACCTGGATTTTTGGTTTTATAGTGGGTTCAAAATGCATCACAACGCGCTCTTCCCAGCACTTTTCCGTCAGAGCAACAACGCTGTCAAAACCTATGTCCCCACCACATTTTACCCCACCACATCCCACCACTATAAAATCAAAAAAATGTCCAAACAATTTCCAGTCATTTCCAGTCCATCTCAATATCACCAACCTATCCCTAGCCATCCTAAGCCCACAGTTGAAAGTTCCATTGCAAATCCAGCAGAATCCTGATTTTATAGAGGGCATGAGGGGGCAAATAGGACAGGTGACCAAGAACGTGATCTTGCCACCATAAAATCACAGAATTTCCAAACATTTCCAAACAATTTATTTCCAAACAATTTCCAATCATCTTCCAATCATTTCCAGTTTGCCTCAACATGTCCCGGTTATTCTCAATTATCCGTATCCCCAACCTATCCTCAGGCATCCTAAGCCGAAAGTTGATTGTATAGAAGGTGAGAGGATGTTTCCAAAGGTTCTAATTTCACCTTACCTTTTACCCCACCACATCCCACCACTATAAAATCAAAAACATGTCCAAACAATTTCCAGTCATTTCCAGTCCATCTCAATATCACCAACCTATCCCTAGCCATCCTAAGCCCACAGTTGAAAGTTCCATTGCAAATCCAGCAGAATCCTGATTTTTTAGAGGGCATGAGGGGGCAAATAGGACAGGTGACCAAGAACGTGATCTTGCCGCCATAAAATCACAGATTCCAAACATGTCCAAACAATTTATTTCCAAACATTTCCAATCATTTCCAATCATCTTCCAATCATTTCCAGTTTGCCTCAACATGTCCCGGTTATTCTCAATTATCCGTATCCCCAACCTATCCTCAGGCATCCTAAGCCGAAAGTTGATTTTATAGAAGGTGAGAGGATATTTCCAAAGGCTCTAATTTCACCTTACCTTTTACCCCACCACATCCCACCACTATAAAATCAAAAAAATGTCCAAACAATTACCAGTCATTTCCAGTCATTTCCAGTCATTTCCAGTCCATCTCAATGTCACCAACCTATCCCTAGCCATCCTAAGCCCACAGTTGAAAGTTCCATTGCAAATCCAGCAGAATCCTGATTTTATAGAGGGCATGAGGGGGCAAATAGGACAGGTGACCAAGAACGTCATTTTGCCACCGTAAAATCACAGAATTTCCAAACATTTCCAAACAATAAATTTCCAATCATTTCCAATCATCTTCCAATCATCTTCCAATCATTTCCAGTTTGCCTCAACATGTCCCGGTTATTCTCAATTATCCCCAACCTATCCTCAGGCATCCTAAGCCGAAAGCTGATTTTATAGAAGGTGAGAGGATATTTCCAAAGGTTCTAATTTCACCTTACATTTTACCCCACCACATCCCACCACTATAAAATCAAAAAAATGTCCAAACAATTTCCAGTCATTTCCAGTCATTTCCAGTCCATCTCAATATCACCAACCTATCCCTAGCCATCCTAAGCCCACAGTTAAAAGTTCCATTGCAAATCCAGCAGAATCCTGATTTTATAGAGGGCATGAGGGGGCAAATAGGACAGGTGACCAAGAACGTGATCTTGCCACCATAAAATCACAGAATTTCCAAACATTTCCAAACAATTTATTTCCAAACAATTTCCAATCATCTTCCAATCATTTCCAGTTTGCCTCAACATGTCCCGGTTATTCTCAATTATCCGTATCCCCAACCTATCCTCAGGCATCCTAAGCCGAAAGTTGATTTTATAGAAGGTGAGAGGATATTTCCAAAGGTTCTAATTTCACCTTACCTTTTACCCCACCACATCCCACCACTATAAAATCAAAAAAATGTCCAAACAATTTCCAGTCATTTCCAGTCATTTCCAGTCCATCTCAATATCACCAACCTATCCCTAGCCATCCTAAGCCCACAGTTGAAAGTTCCATTGCAAATCCAGCAGAATCCTGATTTTATAGAGGGCATGAGGGGGCAAATAGGACAGGTGACCAAGAACGTCATTTTGCCACCGTAAAATCATAGAATTTCTCAACATTTCCAAACAATAAATTTCCAATCATTTCCAATCATCTTCCCATCATGTCCCGATTATTCTCAATTATCCCCAACCTATCCTCAGGCATCCTAAGCCGAAAGTTGATTTTATAGAAGGTGAGAGGGTATGCCAAATTCCAAAGGTTCTAATTTCAGGGTGGCCCCGGTTCGTTTTTGGAGATGTCGTATTCCCCTCGGGCCTTGATTAAAAAAGTAATGGGATGCGGCGATTGCGTATAACACCAAATTTGTATCAAAAACCTCCCATCTATAAAATTAAAATCTATAGGCCCACAAATCAGAACCATGCCAAAAATAGCATCTCTATAAAATCAGGTTCCTGGGTCCCCCTGAATTGGTCATAAGCCGCATGTTGGCTTACAAATGGTTTACAAGTAGTCTTCTATAAAATCAGAATATTTTTTCCGTATTTTTTTGAACACTTTGTGCACACACCTGGGCTGACTAAAATTATCGTTCTAAACGATACATGGGTATACCCACTTTCTAGAGGAAACCCCAAGGAGGATTATATATAAGTATATGATATTATTTTAGTTTTATATTATGTATAATACTACTGTACTGTAAACAGTGGATGTTCCTGCTATGATACGCCAGTAGTAGGCTCCATGACTGAAGTGGAATTGGGACATCCCAGCGAAAACATAAAGGAATAACAGTGACTGACCGGAAGAGCTGGCTGATGATACTGATGATGCATCTACTGATGATGATGATGATGATCATCATCATCATCATCATGATCATGATGATGTGGGGGAATACTGTTGATTGCGATGAAAACGAGTGTGATAGCTTCATGAACTCAATTTCAACACACACACACACGCACACATTCTGCTTCTACAAAATCAAGTATACAGCAGACAGCACATGCAAGGAGTGTATCACACCATATGGCTTTGTCTGAAACAGTCCACTGGTCAATCACAATTCTTCCACATTGTTCCTATTAAAGTTATTAAAATGGCCATTTCAATGGTGGTATGCCCCATTTTAATATTGGCGCAGCCATATCATCCGTCAAAAATTCGCCAAGCATCAATTGCTCAATGGTCTTGGAATTGGCAGCCTCATCACCATCCTTTCGCGACAACGGTGTCAACATGTGACAACCAGTAACCCCAACTGAAGATATAAAAAGATACCACCGTAAAAACCACCTTCAAGAAATCACATGAAACCACTAGTTATGGCCATGATCTGCGGAAAATCATCTTACAAAGCCAATAACTTCGGTGTTCCTTGTTGGTTAGGTCCAGGTTCTCAGCATACCATGGCCATATCTTCGCGGTAGCGGTCCTGGATCTTCAGGTAGCCATTCACCAGCTCCAAGCCACTGACTTTGCTCAGCACTTCGTCCACTGCGTTGATGCCTCCCTGACCTCGACAGGCGGCGCTAGCACTTCACCGTTTCTGGTCGTTGGCAAATCCACATCTGGTCGGGTGACATCCCAGTTCGCTGTCCCAGTTTTAATATACCCTCTGGTTATGTCAAAATAGCTATTGAAAAGGGCACATAGAAATAGTGGGATTTACCCATTGAAAATGGTGATTTTCCATAGTTATGTAAACGTTTACCAGAGGGTAAGTGCCATTAAATCCCATTAAATCACATTAAACCACCATTTTCCTATGGTTTACCAGATGGTATCTTACTATGTACCGCCTCCGGACGTTTGGCGAACCGACCTAAATGATGGAGCTTTGGGGGACGTCATCGAACTCACTGGGGACCTGGGAACCTGTGGGCCATGTCACTCACGACCGGAGGGGGACATCGGTTGAATCGCCGTTTGACATCCGACTTCCATATCCTATTTTTGTTGTGAAACAGATCATGGACATTGATATACATTGATGCATTGTTGAATTCTGTCTGGATGAACATCCCATCATTTCTGTTTGATTCAACAGCAATGCTCCACTCGTTTTCCACAACATGGCCGTAGATTAGGGGCCCAGCTGATCGTTGACAAAGTCAGATCATACTCTTGGTCGGACCCCAAGACTAGATCAGTTGTCCCCATTTTACCAATCTTCGAAAAGATTCCCTCTGATATTCCCGTTGATTGACTTGGATTCGCTTATTCGGAACAACAAACCAAAACATATTCCCTGTTTCGATTCCCAAACTACTAACGACAAATTCTCAGTGGGAAATCCAATCCAGTCATCAACAAACCGCTAAATCCAGGTTGATCTCCCCACTCAGCTTCAATTGAGCTATTCAAAATACCCATCTCATTTCTTAATCTACTTAAGGTTGATAGGTTTCCCTATGGCTTAGTTCGTAACCTCCAATCACCCAGGTAGGATAATTCCCACCAATCAACCCAAGGTTTTTCTGGGCACATTGGTCAAAATTTGGTCCTAAAAAATAGATGGCTAATACTTAACATAAACATAAATACCCTATGGATCCATGGCCACTGTCTGAGAAGGTACTTATATAACCCTCCAAATGATAGTAAATTATACCCCAGTCCCACTTCCTAAATAAGAAGCTACGGCTGGATCCATAGGGATATTATCTTTATATTCATATGATATTTATATATTATACTATATTATCATATATTATCTATATTACATGGATATCATATGAATATATGACATAAACTCAATTCTGTGGTCTCCAGAATCTTCTAAAAAAATTGTCTCATCCCCTGGCGCTTCACGCTCAGTGACGGTCCAAGTTGGCCGCATTGTCCAGAAGAAACTGCGCCACGGCCGGATGAACCGCCAATTGTCCGCGTGGACCCCCTGTGTTGTCGTACCTCCAATGTCTCGGGGTCCCTGAAAACATGGGAAACTAACCCGTAATCGGTCTTCAAACGTAGTAAATTTATGGACATGTAAGGGAAATCAACCTAAATTATGGCAAACTAAACCTTAATCTGTCAAACCAAGCCATTTAAACGTATGTAAGACTATATCTTTGAAAGAATAAATATGAATAAATTGCAAATATCGGAACACCACAGCGCAAGCAGGGAACTCGTCTCAGAGTTCACGAGCCATGGATGTTGGATGACTTATTTAATCTGTAGGTAAATGTATCAAATGATATCGTGTGTATATGTATAATATAACAACATATGTAATATATTATAATATCTATATATATACTATATATATACATAAATCATCATAAATCTACACATTTCTAATAATGAATCTACAAAGAAATCAGCAGACTGTTCCTGAGGGATGCGAAGAAGACTTGTTAACTCTTAACTATTGCTGCAAGGAAAACACGACTTATCTACCCTCCAGTAATCAAACATGGCTTGCTGATGCTTGCTGGAAAAGCCTTCATGTTGTTTGATGATTTTCCCAGCTATCAACAGCACTTCGTGCGGGGATTTTCCAGCTTGCCATGGTTCATGAGACTGGATACACATGAGCCTTCCACTGGTCTTCCAAACCAACTCACCAATGGAATCCTGGAACCCAATCAGTGGCCAAGGTGCTTGTAGTCCACTACTTTCTTCCTGGGTCGATTTGAGGGAATTTGGGCACTGAAAACGCCTCAAAACTTTTCTGCCGATACGGAACATGTGGCTTTCATCAGTTTCATCCAGTTTCTACAGAGTCTTCGGGACCAAGTTTTCTGCCACAAATGGTCGTTGACAGCCACGTCATTTCTGCAATGGCAAGGGCCCAGGGAGGTCCACCAGCTGACCATAACAAAAGAATGCAAAAAACATAGGCACTACTGGTTGGTGGTTGACCTACCCCTCTGAAAAATCATGGAGTGAACGTCAGTTGGGATGATGAAATTCCCAATATATGGAAAAATATAAAAGCCATGTTCCAAACCACCAATCAGGATTGGTTTATAGTGGCTTAATATTACCATCATGGTTTTTCCCACATTAACCATCATTAACCATCAATAACCATTGTTCCAAACCACCAATCAGACTAGTTCATACTAGTTGCCTCTCTAAGCAGTCGATTGTGATTGACCCATGGACCAACGCTTTGTCCTTTCCAGTCACTCCGAGGCGCTTGATGCTGCTGTCGGATGGGTATTCAGCAGCATTCAGTTGCGATGGCAGCACAAAGAGGGCACCTTCATTCTCCTTGGAGTGACACAACAGGGTACAACGTGGCAACGTGGCAATGTGCTGCGGATATGAAGTGGTTTATGTGGTTTATGAACCCATTGAACTATAGAATACTATAGATGTATCCACCAAAACGAAACTAGTCAGCTTAGTTATGAAGCAACTCAACTTGGGGACACCACATTGTGCCCAGAAAAAGATGGAACAGTAACTTATTGGTAATCTACTGCTGATCAACCGGCACTGGGAATGATGTGTTGAAATGTTGGAAGCTATGCTTAAAGAATGGGTTTAATGTGATAAACCATGGTGTTTACCATGGTGTTTAACATGGTAAAGCCAATGCCATAAACCATCCCAACAAAATCACAATCTTCACTTTTCAGTGGTCGAAAAAAACAAAAAAACTATCCCCGAATGGTAGGTGTAGGGTTTAGGGTTGCCCACATTGTACATTTAACCCAACCAATAAATGGTAGTATTGGTTTTCATTGCCCTACAACCATGTCGCCGGACGATGAACCACCAGGAACCACCAATCCCTCAGATCCCCTTTTTTCACGATGTACAGTTGGTAATATCTTTTTTTTCCGACGTTTGGTGAATAAGTAAAGAACCCCATTTTAAACTGACAATGTTGATATCCTGTGATATCCCATTTTGATGGGGATCTCCACACTGATAGGAACATCCATCAGCGTCAAGAAACCTCCCTCCCAGAATTGATTCCAAGTAGCAATCTTCTGAATTTCGAGCATGATTTCCTCAGAGCTCGCATTGATGACATCAAAACGATTTCGAATGGAGCCCCCAAAACACGGTTTGAAGAAACACGCCAAACAAGTGGTAATTGAAGGAACCATCGGAATCATAAATATTCGGCCAAGAGATTTTCAGTGTTCGCATGTGGTTGATTTTTCGGCCCAGAACTCCCACTGAAATCAAAGAATGTGTCCTTTCGGCCACACACACATCACAAGTCAAAAGTTTCAAGGGGATACCACCAATTGCAAATTTGAATGGTAAATTCTGACTGGCAATGGCTTGTCTCCTCACTTTCAATGGCATCCATACGTAGGATGTATGAAACGTTTTTCCATGGCAGGTTTGACACCAGGCAGTCGGGAGGAATTCATCTGTTCCACATCCATCAATACGTTGGCGTCCTCTGAAAGTAGGCTACCCTCCATCTCATGGTTCATGATTTTTCCCGGATAGCCACACTTGAAAAAATCATCCCACTTGCTAGGTGGTAAAAATGACCCATTCCCCATCATAGAGGGGAACTAATATGTATGTTATGTGTATACAGCCTGGTTGGTGGTTTCAGCCCCTCTGAAGAATATGAAAGTCAGTTGGGATGATGATTCCTGATATATGGAAAAATAAAAAAATCCAAGCCACCAACCAGATACTGTCTTATGTCATCAGAATTCATAATATGTCCACTTCCATCATATCTCTGGATCAATCATAATAATTCACCAACCTTAGAAAATGTGATTTTGGGGATGCCCTTACAGTACCAGCTTCACCAACCATCATTCCAGTGACGTCGCAGCGAGGTCGTTATGATGCGCATTTTCCCATTAAATTTGTGTCCATGAATATCCCGGCCCAAGTCCCAAGGTTTCCTTATTTTTCTTGGTAAAAACCACAAGTTTCCATTCTTCATTGGTTCCCTACAATACCCTAGTGTAAACTAACATAGATGTGGAAAATTAGCGATTTGCAGATTCTTTTCCGAACGGGCAACTGCCTCGGTTTCCCATATCTACGTTCGTTTCGCCTAGGCTATAATTCATGGTGGTAATCCCCAAGTTTCCAGCGTTTTTTCGTGGTGAAACCCCTATAGAACGACTGCCTCAAAGGCGCTGAGGACACGATCCCAAGGTTCTGAGAGTTCAACCTGATCAATGAATCACTGCAGCGACAATGACTATCTGGGTGTTATCATGATTTATTATGGAAACTATAAAAATTATGATTAATGCTTCCATAGTAGATAGTATTATGATGGTTAACCATTATAAATAGTTACATAATATTAATTATGGAACCATTATATGGATCTATTATGATTATATGGATGGTTTTATGATTATTATTAACTATTAATACCTATTATACGGTTACAAAGTGGGGCGCCGGGCCTACGAAATTGCCATTGGTTTGTGAACATAATTCCAATGGCACGATTGGGTTTATGATCCTTATAACATGATATAACATTATATAACTATATTCATGGGGTGTTTAAACCAACAAACATCACTGGGGGGGCTATGTTTGATAGTGATGATCATCTGTGCAGGATATACATGGTGCACATGGCATATGGTCATTGAATGTCATTGAGTCATCCCAAAGGAATCTAAACAGCATGGATATATAATGGATTATATAATTAATGAATATAGTTACACATCATGGATATAATTATATAATCTAAACATCATGGATATACGTTACACATCATGGATATATAATGAAACATCATGGATTGATTCAATGGCCATTTCAGGAACCGATTCATTGGAGCTACTGTAGCGACAGCATTTTTTTAAGGCCAATTTTTCAGGGCTAAGGGAATATCCCCACAATTCATATGGCCTTAATTATATGGTACGTTTACGTACCTCAATTTTAGGATCCTGAAGATCTCCCATTGAGATATATATAAACCATTCTGAAAATAGATTGATGACCATCCCCGAAAATATGGCTATACAATCCAACTTTTGACGCAAATAGGACTACGAGTGAAAAAAAGAGCACGTTGCTATGGTGACTTATGGTGACTATGACTATATAGTTACTACCGACTCAAAAAATGTTATACAACTACGGTGACTATGTCTAGTAATGTGTCATTATCAGAAATTGTCATAAACCTGGAATATAACCATGACTAGTAGTAATCAAAATGACTATGAGACTTATGACAACTATGCTGACTCGAACTAGTAGTGATTATCATAAACCTCCCATCATCATGATTACCCCCTGGGAAACAAACATAGTTATTGAAAATGGCCATAGAAATAGTTGATTCCCAGCTATAAAATGGTGATGTTCCATAGTTATGTAAACGTTTACCAGAGGGTAATCACAACATGTTATAACTCTTTCGTCAGGGGGCTGAAAAAATGGAACCACTGATCCTGGGAGCTTCCCCTACAAGTATCATGACCTATCATCATCCTGCAGCCTGGAGATGTACACACCATGGCCAATCTTAGACCACCCCAAAAAAGGACATATCATTAGGAACGATATCTAGATATCATTATATTATAAAAAATAGAAACAATAGAATCTAGAATTTTAGTTGGTTAGTAAACATCATCAAACATCACCACAACGCATAGCAAGAGATTCAAGTCCCCCATCCGCACCATGGTGACTCTGAGAGGTGTTGAATCTGGTTGTTTTATAATAGATATGATATATCTATAGGTCGACCTTAGATGGGTTGATAAAGTAATATTAGGGGACTGAACCATATTCTATATATATATATACACCTATTCTGTATATATATATATATAATTTATTATATAATATGAATTAATATGGATTATAATTGTAGCTGGTTAGTGTAAGTTACCACCCCCCTCTGTTCGCAAAAAAAAAGCAGCTGCACTGACTCGATCCTAGGCACTTGGAAAAATCAGCGCTGAAATCCAGCTGGAGTGGGGTCTCTTGGATCCTGGGCATGGAAAAAACTGGTCCCTCCTCCTGGCTTTGTCTGAAAATCGAGGACAATATCCCGTAGTTTAAATCATAGGTTATCAGCTTTCCCAATCACAATTGTAGCACTGTTTGAGACTTTTTGAATATATTCTCCATTTTCGGACAAGCCAATTGTCAGATTTTTGGCTGAAAACACAGCCCACGGGCCCACGGGCACCAAGCATCTGGGCCAAACTCAAGCGTCCCAACTTCTCTCTGGAATCCTGAAAACCCCCCCGGGATGCGGCACTGGACTTGTCCTGATCACTTGCTGATATGATTAGTAATAGCAATCATAGTAGTCATCGTCATAATCATTACATTATGATGGATTATCATAAAATGACTATTTCATAAGTATTATGAACAACTATCATAAAATGAGTATTTCATCATTTCATCATAGCAATTAGTAATAGCAATCATAGTAATCATCGTCATGAAATATCACGAGCGGGTGATCGGATTCGCTTGTCTTCATTATGGGTTACCCTGGGGTGGGCTTCAATCACAGGCTTTCCACAGAGAAAATGAAGAGCTCAATGTGCAAAAAAAAACTGCGATTCGTTACTGGTGTATTTAAGCGATGTGCAAATATGTTCTGAACCTCTGTCAATTGCTTTTTTGTATACCTGGTGAAATATGGTTAATCTAATGGTTAACTATGCTTACCCTCTGGTAATTTGTTACATAGCTGACATAGCTATTGAAAATTGCCATAGAAATACTGGATTTCTTTCCAGCTATAGAATGGTGATGTTCCATAGTTTTTTGTTAACGTTTACCAGGCCGGCTAAATAGCCCAGTATTTCATGACCTTCTTCTGAAAAAATGCTCCGCGAAAACTTACGGGTGACCTCAGTGGAGATCATCCCAATGAACTTCCATTGCTTCCAGCAAGTTAATATGTATTAACATGTGTGATATATAACAAATGATATAGATATATCTTGATATTTTGATCATGGTTCACCATCATCCTATACATCAGCCATCTGTTAAGTGCAAGATTTACCATCTGGTTATTTGTTACATGGCCATGGAAAATCCACCCATTTTTAATAGGTAAACCATCTATTTCTATGGGCCATAGCCAGTAATATGTATCTAAAACTCACCAAGAAATTCACGTTTTTTGTGGCTCAAATCCCATAGTAGTGTGGTTAGTTGATGTTAATTATATCATCTGGTTGGTGGTTGACCTACCCCTCTGAAAAATATGACAACTCGTCAGTGATGATGACATTCCCAACAGTATATGGAAAGTCATAATCCATTCATGTTCCAGTCACCACCAACCAGGTATTAACATATGTATGTAACCACTGATGTTCACATAGATCTGGAACATCCACGGTCATTATGTCATTCTTCCGAGACTTGCACAGTGGTTTTCCGGTTTTCCATGTTGATTTACTGGTGGCTACTTGTAGCATATAAGGCCATTTTTTCTGGTGATATTCACTTACATAGGCCTAACAAATAGGCCTTATATATGGTAGGTACCTCCATTTTAGGATCCTGAAATTCCCATTGATACATAAAAAACGCATAAATTTGCTTGGGGGTATACAGAAATTGGCGGGATGAAAATTGATGGAGGATATGTTGAACCGTTGAAGCCGATATTTACTGGATTCTCCATAGACATATTGCTGGCTAATTTTATTCCATGAATAATATACCTATCATATCCTCATTGCAATCCGATATATCATATATCCAATAAACTGGTTGATGTTATACCTCATTGATATCCCAATGATATAAACTGCTGAATAATAACCATGAACACCTTGTGGAAATTGAAACCAATTGAAACCCCATTCAATCCCGATTTTTGATAGTTATATAGTTAAATTATGTTAAAATCACCCTTCATAGCAATGTTCAAACAACCCCCTCGGTTTCCATACTTGACTCATTTTGAACCGCTGAAGCCCAAACCTATGATTCTTCTCTTGCTACGTTCTATTCACCTGGTTGGTGGTTTGAACCCCTCTGAAAAATATGAAAGTCAGTTGGGATGAAAAATATGAAAAGGTTCCAAACTACCAACCAGTCACTATACGTTTAAAACAACAAACAAACGTTCCTCATATTTCTCAGAGTTTCTCATATCTTCCCAGCGTCGTTTATCGTCGTTTATCGCCAAGCATCTGCCAGCCATCCATCGTCATTGAAGACGTAGCTTCCCTTTTCATCGTGGAGCGACCACCTTCCCACCTTTGAAAGGATCAGACCCTCGAAGGCTTCAGCCTCCGCACTAGCCAGCGGCAAAACCTGTGGATTTCTGGATCTGGTGGCCATCGAAATAGTGGATTTTCCCAGCTAGAAAATGGGTGGATCTTTCCATGGCAAAATGTAAACGTTCACCAGAGGGTAATTGTGTCATCAACTTAATAGCAAGCTAAATAAGTTTGTGAGCTTGTATATGTACATATATATATGTATGTATATATATATATATGTATATAATTGTATATATATATATGTATTATTTAGAAAAGCTTCACCTGCCCAGTACCAATGTTTAGACTGAATTTTGGTGTTCGACCTTTTGGGTGCTGATCTGGAGAAATCACATTAAATGATCCTTCAATACTTAGCCCTCCTAACCATTCCGACGTGGCGAACTCTTTTGGTTTCTGTTGATCATCAATCCAGATCCGTTTCCAGCTGGGAAAATCATCGAACTGTGAGATTTTCGATTGCCACGTTTGATGACACCGGTACTTCAAACCACTCATCAGATGAGCAGTTTCTGAACATGGTTGTGGATTGGTTCTAATAGCTGGTACCGATTGTCACTGGATCGACTGCATATCACTGGTTTGGGACGGGAAACAGGAAGAAACGGATCTAAGCAGCACATTCTTTGATACTGTAACTCTTCTGATTTGCCCCCTTACACTAATTCTGGCTTGGAACCAGCTGTTTTTGATACAGGGATTCCCCAATCAAATGGCCTTTCTCGTGCAGATGTTCAACATCTGCAAAGCACATCCCCGAGTCGTTCGCTTGGGAGTTTGGTCCTATGTACTTGGCAGATTTAGTTCTCTGACTGGATAATCCCCAACCCAAAATGGTGTACGTCGAAAGACTTCCCACTAGCAGTGAGTGGAAACTTGCAGTATCGCAATATCATCACTAACCTAGATGGGCTAAGCAAGGTAACTTAAGTTACCTTGCTTACCCTTTCTAGATAACTTATAGAGATTTATTAGTGATAATTACCCAGTTACTGTAACTATCAGTGATAATTCATAGAGATTCACTAACCTGAAGACAACTTGGCTATTCTGGGATAGTTACCCCAAGCCAATGACCGTAAAATTTACGTCGTGAGCGATGTGAGGTTACAACAATATTCATCCCTCTGAAAAATATGAGTTCGTCAGTTGGGATAATTATTCCCAATATATGGAAAAAAAAAACACCAACCAGATACAGTATATATATTGCGTGTCCTCAATGTTTCCCATTTTTTTGTTGGTCAACCCACTGTTTCTGATACCAAATCTGCTCCGGCTTAGTTTTCAACTTGGCTTTGGACCTGGGGTTTGGAAACTTAGAGAGTTGCCCTCAGGGCAAGCAGCAAGCAGGTCGACTTCTACTTCAGCGGGTGAATAACCCAGCTGATAGTGAGAACCACTGAGTATGGTTACAAGACGTCATAAGTGCATAATGCTGCCAATTCCATGAAACTCGGGTCTCATCGGCATCAAGTAATCTGGTTGGTGGTTTTAACCATCTTGAAAAATATATGTCAATGGGAAGGATTATCCCATATATTATGGAAAAATATGGAAAATATAAAATGTTTGAAACCACCAACCAGATATTATACATAAACCATTGAATGATCATTGAATATCAGAAAAAAAAACAGAATAGATAGTCATCCTCTCATGTAATGTTCAGTTCTTAAAATTACAGGCCTCGCAAATTGTCGCAGGGCAGTGGAATACAACGCGAACGCTCTGTGATCCCGGTGGAAACGAAAAAAACATAGCTCCGCGCGGCAAAAATTTCACTATGGCCAGTATGGATGCCATATTATGCCAGTATATTACAACAGTTGGTTGATGATTATATATATATAGTATACATTATATATCTGGTTGGTGGTTGACCTACCCCTCTGAAAAATATGACAACTCGTCAGTGATGATGAAATTCCCAAGTGTTTCTGGAAAGTCATAAAATATGTTCCAAAGCACCAACCAGATGAATGCCAGTATGGATGCAATACAACGCTCCAAGCAGCGCTCCAAAATTTCCATGACCCTTTCGACACCTCTCCGGGTCGTCCGGACGCAAAACGTGTCGCCGTTTCAGCCTCCGTCCGAATCATCTCATGGGCGCATCATGTTGGGGTTCTCAGGGCGCAAGCCCAAAATAGAGGGTTCATCCATGGAAACGATGGGAATTTACCATCTGCTTATGACATTCACAGTTCGCCATGGAAAATCCATTAATAAATGGACCGTTGATATTTACTTCGCTGGGAAGATCATCTATTTCGATTAGGGCCATCTATACCAACCATGGCGAACTGTGAATGTCATAACCAGACGGTATATATATATATTATAAGGTCTATGTATGGCCTATGTCTAAGGGTATTTATTATTACCATCATATATCCCATTAAAATCCCATTAAAATCCCATTAAAGTACCATAAATTTCCCATTAAGTCCCATTTATAGCAACGAAATATCTTGGAAAGCTGGAAATCCCATGGACCGATGGAGGAATATCGATGCGAACTACTGACCTACCACCATCCTGGAAACACTGAAATCGGCATCTTTTTGGGGGTTACGGTTACTGGCCATATATGGCCGCCATGGCAATTTCAATGGGGGAAAATGATGAATCAGCAGTGGTTTTAGATACTTGGACTTACAGGGCTTCTACCTCCGAAAACACTCTGATGGGTTCCAAAATGTGGAGAAAAAAAAAGGTCTTTTGATACAAATAACGTGTCGACAAGGTTAGAAGTTCTATCTTCACTTTCTTCGTCTTCTTCATCTCCGGTGGTGTGTTCTAAAAGTTGAGTCATAGACTATAATAGGTACCCTCCAGCAAATTAACATAGACCCTGGCAGTCATTGGGGTTGGAAGACTAGTTTCTTCTAAAAATGGGTTATTTTCAGGGTCAACAAGTTAATTTGCCATAGACTATAATGTGGTTGGGAAACTCACTTCGTAGCTACAACTGGCTGGCTCCCCATGGTACAATCCTGGGGAGCCAACGTACGGTACAATGCCAGAACCGAACAGCTCCAGCCCATCCCCTGGATACTTGAGTCATCTGGATAAATTACCATCTGGTTATTTAACGTAGCTATTGAAGCCATGGCCATAGAAATAGTGGATTTTCCCAGCTACAAAATGGTGATTTTCTATAGCTATGTTAGTTTACCAGAGGGTACAATAATTCACTAACCTGAAATTTCAGCCATTTTGGGCTTAGTTAATCAAATCCCGCAATTCTCGTGACATCGCGACGTGGGGTCCCAAGTTTTTCTAGATCGATGTTTATTGTCCCACTATATCCATTTATGTCGCTAATTTATCCCCAGTTTTGTTGGTTAAACCCCTACTTTTGTTGGTTAAACCCTTACTCTATATGTTGTGTTGGAATAGGAATCAGTTTTCCCAGAGGTCAGTCTCTGCATTGGGACCTTCGCCGCCGGCACGACATCCGCAGTGCTTCTGGCACCTCACAACCGGGTCAGTGTTGAGGGCATGTGAGTTGAACATAATCCAATCTTAGTTATCAGGATGGGCCCCCCCCAAGATAACTAAGTTGCCTTATTAGTGGCTGAATTCTATGGTTTAGATATAACTATAGTATTCATGGGGATTATTTCATGGTTTTTAAACCAACAAACATAACTGGGGGGGCCCATCCTGTATACCATGTTTTCTTTTTTTAGAGTTGCTTAGATATATGAGTTTGTCTAAAAATGTAAGCCTAAATCCAACGGTTAATCCGCACTTTCCCTGCGAAATGGATGTACTTGGGAGTACATGATATATCATTATATTTTCAGACCAGGCCATATCTAGTTGGTGGTTTAAACCCCTCTGAAAAATATGAGTTCGTCAGTTGGGATGATGAAATTCCCAATATATGGAAAAATAATCCAAAAGTTCCAAACCACCACCCAGGTATAGAATACATCCCCATTTATTGCAGTTTGTTCAAAGCACAAACAAAGCCGCACCCAAGGTGTCCCCAGGCTTTAAGGGAAGTTTATAGTAGTTTTTGGATTTATATACCCAAGATTGTTTTGCTGTCCCAGAGACAAACAGATTATGCAATCCCGGAATCGGTTCAATGGAAAGTTTAAAGGTAGCACCTCAATATTTAGATGCTTAAGACAATGGCGTCCTGTATGAAATTCTCTCTCAATATAAATCAATCATTTGGAGATTTCCTCTAGAAGTCATGGGGTACCCCAAAACATCCGAGTCATTAGACCACAAAATAGTATTGAAACTTAAAGCCATGGTGACTTTGGGTACCCCCATGACTCAGGAAACCTCCATTGAATTCAACATCTTCAGTCTTTTTTGGTCCAATATGGTTCAAGATTCCAGTTTTGGATTACACTCCCTGCGATGAATAACACCAAATGGATTGGCTGAGATGGCACTTATTGGTAATTGGTGGTACAGGATGGTGCCCAGTTATAAGTTGGTTTATAAACCCCATACATACTATAGTTACCCTCTGGTAAATTAACAGTTCGACCCTGGCAGTCATCGGGGTTGGAAGACTAGTTTCCATTAAAAATTGGCTATTTTCAGGGTCAACATGTTTATTTACCAGAGGGTAACCATCATATATCCCATTAAAATCCCATTAAATCCCATTAAAGTACCATAAAATCCCATTAAGTCCCATTAAAATACTGAATCCATTATCTACTATAAACCATAGTTTTTTCAGCCATTTATAGATCAGGCGTTTCGGTTCACGCTATCCAACCAACAGGGGACCCGTTGGAAGGTGGTTGCCTAACATCTGAGGTCCAACGCAGCACTGATCCTCCACATGGAAAACATGTACAGGTTGCGAACTGGAAAATCCACCCATTTTAAGGGCCTTTAATAGCAAAGTGTCACAACTTACCAGAGGGTAAATCCCATTACATTATATTACATCCCAGTAAATCACCATAAATTACCATTGAAATCCCATTCCTTCATACAGGATGGGGCCCTCCAGTTATAAATTGGTTTATAAACCATTATAATCCCCATTAACTATAGTTATATCTACCATAAACCATAGAATTCAGCCACTTATAAACCAACTGAACGCTATCTTGGGGGCCCCATCCTGTACCTGGTAAGTCATCCCCATTGTTCCCATGAAATCCCAAAGAAATGGCGGCAGAGAAATTCACCCACCTCCACCCGAGAAGTTCAAGCCGTCTTCGGAAGCCTGGCGGAATCGTGGCTTCAATGGCTTCAAGGGAGGCTTCCGAAGTCATTTAGGAGTACCCCCAATTCATTCAACCCATATGGTTGTGGTACTATATATGTAACTATAATACATATATAACTATAATACAGCATATATAACTATAATACATATATAACTATAATATATATATATATATATACATATTCTATATGTATCAATTCTAGTTATGTATCAATTCTAGTTATATATAGTACCACAACCATTATATATAGTTATGTATCAATTCTAGTGATGTACCTATCATCTTAAATAGTCTTGAAACCGGTGCCGGGGATCTCCGGCACCGAAACTGGAGTCGATTCTCCAGCCGATTCCCCAGATTGATCAATGGCCATTTCAGAACTGGAGCTACTGTGCCGTACCATATCATAAATAGGCCTTACATAGGCTCCATCTGGTATATGTACCATATATGTACCATATGTATCTATAAATGGCTGAAAAAACTATGGTTTATAGTAGATAATGGATTCAGTATTTTAATGGGACTTAATGGGATTTTATGGTACTTTAATGGGATTTAATGGGATTTTAATGGGATATATGATGGTAATAATAAATACCCTTAGACATAGGCCATACATAGACCTTATAATATATATATATATACACCATCTGGTTATGACATTCACAGTTCGCCATGGTTGGTATAGATGGCCCGAATCGAAATAGATGATCTTCCCAGCGAACTAAATATCAACGGTCCATTTATTTATGGATTTTCCATGGCGAACTGTGAATTAGTCATAACCAGATGGTGTATATATATATACCATGAAATCCCATTTTCCTATGGTTTTCCTATGGTTTTTCCTATGGGGGCCCAAAAAAAATGGTAGGTACCTCCAATTTGATCCATGGCCATGGCACCTTTCGTCGCTGCTTCTGCAGCCAACCTGAAGTCTTTCCATCGCGGCCCATGGAAAAAAATCCCAGCTCGGATGGTGAACAAAACCATGGGAAAATCCACCAAAAAATGGATGATTTAGTGATTTAGGGCTAATCTGGTTGGTGGTTTCAACCCATCTGAAAAATATTAGTCAGTTGGGGTTACTATTCCCAATATATGGAAAAATAAAAAATGTTCCAAACCACCAACCAGTAATTTCATATGGGTATGGGTCAATAGCTATAGATACATATTTTTAGTGGGTTATTCACAGCCATAAATCCCAGCTATTTTGATGTGAACTACAGGGGTACTATTGGTTTTGACACACTGCCATATTGGGAAACCTCCATGTGTGTTTGTGTTTCCCCTCTTGAAGTCTTGTACCTCCGGGATGAAGATCAAGCTCATTTCTGGGAAGAGGATGATGCGATATCCAACATAATTATCAGCGACTACGAGCAAAACAATGAACCATTTGCAGAGTGATAGAAAGGCAACTAGATTCACGAGATTTTCAAAACAGTACTGTACTGCAGCAAATCATTCTTTCTGTTGCTATCCACTGAGTTTTGTGGCTACTTGTGCTCAAAGAATGGCCTTTTTTTTTGCATGTCCAAACAGCGTCAGCAGGGTCTCCCTTCGGTTCCCTCAAGACACCAGCCCAACATACCTTGACCATGTTGAACCCTAAACCTATAGGACTTAATTATATATATATATACCCTCTGGTAAACGTTTACATAACTATGGAAAATCACCATGTTTAATGGGAAAATCCACTATAAATGGTCATTTTCAATAGCTATGTTAGTTTACCAGAGGGTATATATTTACATGTTATATATTATTTTACTATGTTTCATTCATTTCAAGTAATGTCAACCCCGGATTAGCAAACCCTGGTTGATTAATTGTGGTGCTTCCCCCAAATTTTGTGATTTCTATGGCTACTGAAATGGTACCCCCCCAACAGCCTAGGCTACTAGGGGTTGATTCATCCGGGGTTGACAAAAAATACCCTCTGGTTGTCAAAATAGCTATTGAAAATGACCATAGAAATAGTGGATTTACCCAGCTACAAAATGGTGATTTTCCAGTTCGCTATGTAAACGTTTACCAGAGGGTAAGTGCCATTAAATCCCATTAAATCCCATTAAATCCGGTTTAATTCCCATTAAATCCCATTAAACCACCATTTTCCTATGGTTTTCCTATGGTTTAGTACGTCCCAGGATTCCAGGATTTCTCCAAGACGCTGTCGAGTTCACTTTGCCCCGCTTTCGGAACCGGCGGGGTCGGTCGCGACTTGGGGATTCGTGGGCGCCTTTCGGAACCGGTCACCACTTTCGGATCCCAAGGGGATCCCAAATCAAGTATAACTTGGATATGATTCATATGATATATAATCCAAGATCCAAAAAAAAATATTATATAGATTTGATATAGATCAAATATATTTAAGGATATGTATCATGTCTATATTATTAATGGAGATCAAATATAATAATAGATATATAAAAGATATGGCCGATATTGCCGATATTGCCCTTTGGATCCCTTTGGTAACATAGAGGGCCGCTTGGAAATCCACAAAATAAATGAAGGTTCACATAAGAAAATCATCGAACTAAATGGTTTCCATCGGCATTACCCTCTGGTAATTTAACATAGCTATTGAAAATGACCATATATAGTGGATTTTCCCATTAAACATGGTGATTTTCCATAGTTATGTTAGTTTACCAGAGGGTATTCATCAATTACCAGAAGGTTTCCAAAACTGACCCTGATTTCGAACTATCTCAGAAGTGTTGCTATGAATTCAAAAAAAAACATGTCATACCGATACCAAGTATTACCAAGTCATGCTCCAATTTTCGCTGGTTTTCCCAGCGAAGGGTAAACACAAACTGGTCAGCAACAGGCCTCATGTTGGTGGCATCATTATCTCCAGCAACTTGGTCAGATTTTAAGACCGTTGATCAGCTCCCAAATCAGTTTTTTAGACCGGTCTTGGATGTCTTGGAGGTGAGGTGCAATTTCCCATGTGATCCATGACTTACCTATTCAATGGCCATGTCAGGAACCGATTGATTGGAGGTACCGATTCCATTTTTTTCAGGCCTATTTGTTAGGCATAAATTTCAGGGAATATCCCAGCAAAATATGGCCAAACATATGGTACTAACGTACCTCCATTTTAGTATCCTGGAGATCTCCCATTGACCTATTGAAATGATCAGATTTACAGCTGCCATGCATGTCATGCAAGCCCACAGCTAGAAACGCCGTGCATGGGACCAGGGATGGTGATATTGACCGTTGCGGCAACCGTGTTTTGTCCGACAACGGGCCAACGGGGCCTCCAAATTCTTTGTGGGTCATGAGAGTATGTGGTGGGTTCCATAGTCATGGGGGTATACCTAAAAAAGAGCTGGATGGTCGAAGAAGTGGAAAACCCAATTTTTGTGGATGATTTAGGGGTACCCCTATTTTAGGAAACCTCGAATTAAGTTTGCAGTACTCTTCTGTCTCTCAATTCTCGTCGAACAAAACAAAACGTGAGGAGCGGTGGATGCCACTTTCAACACACCTGCTTTTGGCCCCGTTACCCCATTAAGACATCTAGATACACATAGGAGGTATGGTATGGTATGCTTTGACTATGGCTACCATGAAATATATTAAGGAAATATTCCAAACGGAATGGTATACCGCGAAATTCTATAATTCTGAAATAGTATGGTTATAAGTATGACTATAACTATTCGTTTAGTAGATTTCTATCAAAACCACAAAAGCAGCCCGAAATCTTTCTTCCACCGAGCAGCTCTGGCCCTTTCTGCGCTTTCGCAGGCGCTTTCGCAGGTGCTTTCGCAGGCCTCTCTCCTGTCCGGGTCATCCCGTAGCTCAAAAATGGGTAACCATAGGCTTTAACCATCAAAGATGATAGGGATTTAAGTGGATATAAATATTGATACATATTGATAAATACTGATAAATATTGATAAATATTGATAAATATTGATAAATATTGACAAATAAGACTCAGATAGGTGGATATAACATGATGTAACTGAATAAAAAAAAACATGTAACTGATTTTAGTGATTTAGGATTACAAAACACATTCAAATACTAAATCCCAAGATGTTTTTCAGTTGGGATTCATTCACCGCGGTTACCACGATTTGGGAGAATTATAGATGGTATATCCCATGGCCAATGGCCATTGTTTAATTAATATGGTAATTAACTATTAAGCCATGATAAATATATATATATAATTACATTATATATATATATATATGTATATATATATATACTTATATTGGAGTATAAAATCAATGATAAATAGTGGATATAATAGGATTATTTCACTGGCTACAAACAAAGGACAGGAATATGGTGGGTCTGAAAATGCGGTCGGCCCCCCAACATTGCCAGTTGTTTAAGGAGAATGATGACACACAATTAGATTTGAGGTGCCAAAGTTTCAAACAACTCCATGTAAAATAGATGTAGTACTCATCCTGGAGTATATGGAATGATAAGTTTAGTACGTATTCCTAGTTTATCTTCTCCAGCATGACAAGGTGGTGCTTCCCCCAAAAAAAGAGTGGCTTTACAAGCCATCCAAATTTGGTGTCATGATTCCCAAAAAAACTCGATGTAGGTGTGTCTGAAAATAGTGTACCCCTAAACCCAATGGTTAATGATCATTATCCCTATTAAATTAATGGCTATTTCATTGGGAATATACCATATTTTCAGACAAACCCAACTTACCAACCTCGCTGTGACCTGGGGACGCCATTGAAACGACCAGTGGCAGAGTGAAAAGATTGTCATTTCCCGAAACATGGGATGGATCGGTTTCTACCTACCTTTAAGTATCCCTATCCAGGTAGGTATACCTACTTTAATAGCTACCTTTCGTCATGCCTACCTTTAAAGGAGTCATTTTAAAAGTAGCCCTATCCCATCTAGCTAGTAACCCCAGCCTGGTGTCGCAGTGGGGATCTGTGGCCGCCTGAGGGTTGACGCGAAAGAGCCGCTCGGCTCATCTTATTTAATAGATGCAATGCTATAGATAGATATCAAATATAAGAGATTACATTTCATAGATGTTCAATATCATATGTTTGGTATCAGATATTCGATATAAGATATTATATAGTTGCTGTAGATGTTACTAGATATAGATGATATAGACAAATAGACAGACAAATGGGATATAAATAGATCGAAGGATAGATATGCTGTTGTATACAGTCGTTCGAAACATTTTGGGATATGTTCAGCTGGTGTTTACGCAGAATACAGGATCATCCAAAATAAGGTTCAAAGTAAGCATGTATATATATATATGTATATTGAAAATGGAGCAACTTGTCCAGTCTGTTTCCATATGTGCAATGTTCAAGACATGGTATATGGGGCCCTTGGTCATCCTAGCATCATTCGGGATTCCGCAATGAATGGGTTTGGTACCTCCTATGAAAATGGCCGCACCAAGAGAAGGCTATGAATTTCACCAGTCTGACTCCACTTCTCACCCCCACGTGTCACGTGTGGAGAGTTGGGCGATGTGATCCAAAAATCACCCAAATATCTATCCACATTCTAGTTCGCATTTACCCTCTGGTAATTTGTTACATAGCTATGGAAAATGGCCCAGTTATAGTTGATTTACCTATGAAAAATGGTGATTTTCAATAGCAAACTGTTAGTCATAATCAGAGGGTATCCCCAGAGGTGAAATTAATCAGCATCCTTGGTGAAATCAATCATCTCCATGGCAGTCGGTTCACATCTTAAAATAGCTGGGATTTATATGGAGCTATCCATAAATGGGGGTATACCATGGTATACCTCAATAACTGGATGCTTTCATGGAAAATCCCAAACAAAAGTGGGATCATTTGGGGGAACCCTATGAAGTAGGAAACCTCCATATACTATAAACAGTATTGACTATTATTGCATAGTAACTATTAACTGTTGACTGTTTAAAGAAACTATGAACTATCAATTAGCAAATATTAACAATTGGTTATGCATATTAATTATCCTATCTGATTTTCGGGCGATCATCTGGTTTTCAACTATTTTATGAACTATTAATTATGGCTGTTGTTTTATGGATTTTTTTATGGATATTCATCCCCCCTTCCCACACAGTTTGGCGCGACCTCCCCCGCTCTTCACCATGGTCAAGTCCTTAGGGGCTCCAGTTGAATGGGATGATGTGATGTTCAACGATCTACAGCAAGTAAGGATATGAAAATTAGACTATTCCCTACATTAAATTATATATATATATTATAGGTACGTGTATATATATATATATCATTATAGATTACCAGTAGTACCGCACAAGGCGGTGGCGGAAGTTTCAAAAATAGGAAACCTATAGGAGAGATTGGTTGTTGTGAATCAGGGATGGCAGAGCGAAGCCACTGATGGATCGAAAGACGATTGATCTCTCTCACTCTTTCTCTGACTATCTACCTAGCTACCTATCTATCTAGCTATGTATCTATCTATCTATCGATCTATCTATCTCTCTCTCTCTCTTTCATCTAATTACCTATTTATCTATCTATCTATCTATCTATCTATCTATTTCTCTGTCTCTCTCTCTCTCTCCTTCATCTGTCTAGCTGTCTAGCTGCCTATCTGTCTATCTATCTATCTATCTGTCTACCTGTCTATCTGTGGTGCAGTGTCATTCAGTGTAATGTAGTGTAGTGCAATGTAGTGTGGTGTAGTGGAGTGTAGTGGAATGTAGTGTAGTGTAGTGTAATTTAGTGTAGTGGAGTGTAGTGGAGTGTAGTTGTGTAGTTGTAGTTGTAGTGAAGTGTAGTGGAGGGTAGTGTAGTGTAATGTAGTGTAGTGTAGTGGAGTGTAGTGTAGTGTAATGTAGTGTAGTGTAATTTAGTGTAGTGGAGTGTAGTGGAGTGTAGTTGTGTAGTTGTAGTTGTAGTGTAGTGGAGTGTAGTGTAGTGTAATGTAATGAAGTGTAGTGTAATGTAGTGTAGTGGAGTGTAATTTAGTGTAGTGGAGTGTAGTGGAGTGTAGTGGAGTGCAGTTGTGTAGTTGTGTAGTTGTAGTTGTAGTGTTGTGGAGTGTAGTGTAGTGTAATGTAGTGCAGTGGAGTGTAATGTAGTGTAGTGTAGTTAAGCGAAGCGAAGGGAAGCACATCTGAACCTCCAAAAGTGGTCCGAACCCCTAGTGTTTTGTACGTTTTCACTTCGACATGTGCTTCGCGCCACAACGGCGTGCACTTTTTCGACATCTGAACTTCAAAAAGTGGTCCGAGACCGTCAGTTTTTAACACTTTTGACTTGGAAATGTGCTTCGCGCCACAACGGCGTGCACTTTTTCGACATCATAACTTCCAAAAGTGGTCCGAACCCCTGGTGTTTTTAACATTTTGACTTGGAAATGTGCTTCGCGCCACAACGGCGTGCACTTTTTCGACATCTCAACCTCCAAAAGGGGTCCGAACCCCTAGTGTTTTGTACATTTTGACTTGGAAATGTGCTCGCGCCACAACAGCGTGCACTTTTTCGACATCTCAACTTCCAAAAGTGGTCCGGACCTGTGTGCTTTGTACATTTTGACTTGGAAATGTGCTTCGCGCCACAACGGCGTGCACTTGTTCAACATCTCAATTTCCAAAAGTGGTCCGGACCTGGTGTGTTTTGTACATTTTGACTTGCAAATGTGCTTCGCGCCACAACGGCGTGCACTTTTTCGACATCTCAACTGCCAAAAGTGGTCCGCACCTGGTGTGTTTTGTACATTTTGACTTGCAAATGTGCTTCGCGCCACAACGGCGTGCAATTTTTCATCTCTCATCTGGCCAGCTGGCTCCGCACCCGCCGCTTTAGCGAGCCTACTTTTCGACCCTCCGGAGCCCCAAATCATTGGAAAAACACAGTGTTTCGCGACTTTCCTACCTTTTCACGCATCTGCATCTTCTTTCTTCTTACTCTTCTTTCTTCTAATCTTTCTCTTCTCTCTGCCTCTTCCCTGCTCTGCTTTTCATCTGTCCATATTTTCGGAAGTTTGACTTCTAAACTTCCTTCGATAATAATATACATGGGACACGGAAATCATGAATGGCTCCATGCGTCGGAAATCGAGCGCGGCTCAGCTTCTGCGCAGTCGAAGGCTTGCAGGTCGGGCATGTCCCTTGGAGCAATCAAGTGGAAGCAAAATGCGTTTCTCTCGTAGGAAGCGCAAGGCTTCTTTCCACTGACGCACCGTACATTTGATCTTGTCTCGCAGACGGCGCAAGTCAAGCCGCTTCTCCTTGGCAAAGCTTTCGCGCAGCCCAGTATACGGAATAACACATCACGATCGCTCTGTAGCGATGTCAGCAAAATCACCTGACACAAACGGGGGTGCATGATATGATGCATTTATCTACTTTTCCAGAATTCATTCTAATGTACAGATGAAACCATCTGCAAGTATTGAATTAAGAACAGAAGAAAGCAGGCCAGGGGAGGTTAGACTTTTGTGTCGGGTCCCACAAGTCTACCACATGTACAAAACAAGATGGGGACCAGCACGGCATGACCATGAGCTAGCAGCAACCCTCAACATAATGCGCTGACAGTGATAGGCTTCGGGGTTTGTGGGCCAATGCTCGCAGAATTCTTTGTCTGCGTTCACTGCCTATAGGCCTAGTACTATATGTCTCATCAGCGATACCCCCCCCCTCCAGTCAGGATGCCTTGGCCACTTGGCAGGGGGTGCTAGCTGCAATGGGAGGCAAAGAAGGCCACTGTGCAGGCATCGATGTCTGGGGAGCCATCCTGCCATTAGCCACATGCCGCATGATATATGTTTCAGTTAAGACTTGCCCCTGTAGATGCATCAGCAATTTCGCTGCTGCTGCCAGAGCCTCAGGAAGACGCTGATGACAGTCGATCAGAGATCGTTCCAAGGACTCAAGCTGCGCATGTGGGGCATGGTAAATGATCTTTTGCACATTCACATCTTTTAATATTTGAAGCTATTGAAAATAGTTTGCTGTGTGTTGCTTGACAGGCACCTCATGGGCCAAGAAGCCACTGGATATGTGTGCAGTATCGGCAACGAGCAACTGGAAAACAAGGAAACAACGCCTTGAGAGGGGCGTGGTTTTCTGTCATTGTGGTCTGGGAGATCGGATCAGGAATGAGCATTTTACACTTTAAGGTACCATGGGGCAAACGTCTCACTTGCGACTCGGAAACCCGCTCACTTGCGTCTCTGTCTCACTTGAGATCCTGGTAAATGGCGGCACCTTATTTCTGGCCAAGGCTTCGCTATTTCTGGCGAAGGGGGTCCCCCTAATTGAAAGCGAATACATAAGTGTAATATACGTGTCATGTTGGGACCTGTTTAGGATTACTGGACAAAGTGCCTACTTGAAAACAAAAACATAAGTGTCATGCTGGGATCTTTTTAGTGTTGACAAACAAATTGCCTAATCAAACATCAACTGAAATTTAATTTACTGAGACTTGACTCTTTGGAAGGTTCCCCAAAATTGGAACATGTTACTTGGGGGGGGCGCCACTTTGCAATTATAGGTCGTTAAAAAGGGTTGAGATAGCAAAAGTATGCAAAGTAATTTACCTAAAATAAAGAGATGTAGAAAGCTCAGTGTATTCACCCAAAATTCCCGCAGCAAAAGTTCAGTTGCTTGACTAGGGGGGAAACATTGCTTTTAATTGTGGTTCCAAGGTGGTGCAAGGCTCTCCAATTTGCACGTTTTTCTTTTTTCGCATTTTGAAACGGAGGTTAACCACGACAATCGATCCGTTCAGATCTTTGAGGATGTTGAAATTTCAGTGGTTTCAATCCGGTGGTTAAACTTTGAAGGGGAAAGGGTTAGCAAAAGTAACTTAAATCATTGGGGATGTGGAAAGCAAAGTATGTTCACCCCGAATTACCGCAAAAAATCAGTTACTTTGTGGTTCTGAGGTGGTTCAAGTTTGTTGTTTTCATTCTTAGTAAGGGATTAAAGTTTGCCTCTGATTAGAAGCCTGGTACCCTATTGTGAGAAATTTCTTGCTCCTAATTCAGTAACATGCTAATTGTTGGGGGGGAGCCTCTATTGTGAGAATTTTTTTCCAGATGTTTTTTTTCAACTTTTATTTTTATTCCAAATGCTTTAAGGTTGTTTTGAAATGAATTAATTTATTTTTAGTTTTAGTTCATCTATTTTTATTTTATTTTTTATTTTTACTTTTTACTTTTCTATTTTAATTTTATGTTTATTTACTATTGTTTCATTTTTTTCATTGTTTCCTTTAAAACCCTTATTAGATGCCTTATTAAACCCTTATTAAAAAACAGCATCCAGACAATTTTTCAAGGGTGTACCTCATGAGTGGCTCAGTTACTGAATAATATAATTGTTTGGATGGTACTCTATTGTGAGCACCCACTTTTGGGAGTGAAAAAAAACACAAAACCCTTTCTCCACCTTTCTTTGGCTAAAGCTGGTCCCTTTACTGTAGAAAGCCATATTTGTGTTAAAGCTTTTAAAATGCAAGGTTTCCCAAATAATTAGATGCCTTATTAAACCCTTATTAAAAAACAGCACCCAGACAATTTTTCAAGGGGATACCTCATGAGTGGCTCAGTTACTCAATAATATAATTGTTTGGATGGTACTCTATTGTGAGCACCAACTTTTGGGAGTGAAAAAAAAGCAAAACCCTTTCTCCACCTTTCTTTGGGTAAAGCTGGTCCTTTCACTTTAGAAAGCCATATTTGTGTTAAAGCTTTAAAATGCAAGGTTTTTCCAAATAATTAGATGCCTTATTAAACCCTTATTAAAAAACAGCATCCAGACAATTTTTCAAGGGGGTACCTCATGAGTGGCTCAGTTACTCAATAATATAATTGTTTGGATGGTACTCTATTGTGAGCACCAACTTTTTGGAGTGAAAAAAAAAGCAAAACCCTTTCTCCACCTTTCTTTGGGTAAAGCTGGTCCCTTTACTTTAGAAAGCCATATTTGTGTTAAAACTTTAAAATGCAAGGCTTTCCAAATAATTAGATGCCTTATTAAACCCTTATTAAAAAACAGCATCCAGACAATTTTTCAAGGGTGTACCTCATGAGTGGCTCAGTTACTCAATAATATAATTGTTTGGATGGTACTCTATTGTGAGCACCAACTTTTTGGAGTGAAAAAAAAACAAACCCTTTCTCCACCTTTCTTTGGGTAAAGCTGGTCCTTTCACTTTAGAAAGCCATAGTTGTGTTAAAACTTTAAAATGCAAGGTTTCCCAAATAATTAGATGCCTTATTAAACCCTTATTAAAAAACAGCATCCAGACAATTTTTCAAGGGGGTACCTCATGAGTGGCTCAGTTACTGAATAATATAATTGTTTGGATGGTACTCTATTGTGAGCACCAACTTTTGGGAGTGAAAAAAAAAGCAAAACCCTTTCTCCACATTTCTTTGGGTAAAGCTGGCCCCTTTACTGTAGAAAGCCATAGTTGTGTTAAAACTTTAAAATGCAAGGCTTTCCAAATAATTAGATGCCTTATTAAACCCGTATTAAAAAAACAGCATCCAGACAATTTTTCAAAGGGGTACCTCATGAGTGGCTCAGTTACTGAATAATATAATTGTTTGGATGGTACTCTATTGTGAGCACCAACTTTTTGGAGTGAAAAAAAACCGAAACCCTTTCTCCACCTTTCTTTGGGTAAAGCTGGTCCTTTCACTTTAGAAAGCCATAGTTGTGATAAAACTTTAAAATGCAAGGTTTCCCAAATAATTCGATGCCTTATTAAACCCTTATTAAAAAACAGCATCCAGACAATTTTTCAAGGGGGTACCTCATGAGTGGCTCAGTTACTGAATAATATAATTGTTTGGATGGTACTCTATTGTGAGCACCAACTTTTGGGAGTGAAAAAAAAACAAAACCCTTTCTCCACCTTTCTTTGGGTAAAGCTGGTCCCTTTACTTTAGAAAGCCATATTTGTGTTAAAACTTTAAAATGCAAGGCTTTCCAAATAATTAGATGCCTTATTAAACCCTTATTAAAAAACAGCATCCAAACAATTTTTCAAAGGGGTACCTCATGAGTGGCTCAGTTACTGAATAATATAATTGTTTGGATGGTACTCTATTGTGAGCACCAACTTTTTGGAGTGAAAAAAAAAAAACGAAACCCTTTCTCCACCTTTCTTTGGGTAAAGCTGGTCCTTTCACTTTAGAAAGCCATAGTTGTGATAAAACTTTAAAATGCAAGCTTTCCCAAATAATTAGATGCCTTATTAAACCCTTATTAAAAAACAGCATCCAGACAATTTTTCAAGGGTGTACTCATGAGTGGCTCAGTTACTCAATAGTATAATTGTTTGGATGGTACTCTATTGTGAGCACCAACTTTTGGGAGTGAAAAAAAAATGAAAGTAAATTAAAAGTAAATTGAAATCAATTGAAAGTAAATTGAAATCAATTGAAAGTAAATTGAAAGTAAATTAAAAGTAAATTGAAATCAATTGAAAGTAAATTGAACGTAAATTAAAAATAAATTGAAATCAATTGAAAGTAAATTGAAAGTAAATTAAAAGTAAATTGAAATCAATTGAAATCAATTGAAAGTAAATTAAAAGTAAATTGAAATCATTTGAAAGTAAATTGAAATCCTTTCTTAAGTTGATTGACCAAAAAAATGTTGAGGGGGGGGCGAAAAGAAGTGCGAGTTATAGAGTATCCTCAAATTGTTTAGGGGGGGGGGGCCCTCACACTAATCAGAGGCACACATTAATATACAAAGAAATCGATGCCTTCAGATGTGTCCAGATTCACATTCAGATCTTTGACATGAGATTCAAAAAACAACAGGAGAGAACAAACAAAAAAAGGGGAACGAAAACGCAAAGAAAAACTCGAAAACAACAACAACACCAAAAACGATCAAAAACGGTGGGCGTATCTAATCCATTAACGGGAGTTCGCTTATTTTTTTTGTGGGAGTTGCTGTACTTTATTGCGATCGGGATATATAGTGTGATGTGAACATGACTCTCAGTTGACTACGTTGGTTTGTCGTTTTTATCTTCTTTTCTGTTGTTGCTTGCTATTGCCATTTCTTGGAACACTCCACAGGACATCACGACATGAACACTGATATTATTGCAACAAGAAAACGACATCTAAAATTTGAATCTAATAGTTGGAATATTATACCAACTGATGTCATTCTGCGAAAGGCTCCCCAATCTTTGCTGAGACCATTCCTTAAATCTCAGCCCTTGGCCTTGCCATCCTTGTCCACATCCGCATCTCTGTCGTGTCTTCGATGTCTTCGGTGGGGTTCTGGCAGCTTGCTGCGTGCATGTCATCAAGGAGAGTCCAACCATGTGAAAATCCCAGGGGGAGCTGCTCCTGAGATCATACCTAAATTTTGACATGGATGGACATGACCAAACAACAGCATGTTTTTCCCGCTCTCCAGCAAGTGGAGCATATAGCAAGAAAATTTCGGCAAACGATTGCAACTTGACTTCCCTCTCCTCGTTCTCTCCTGTCTCGTCTAGAAGAACGGCTTGAACGCCTCCTTTTGCGGTTCTCACGGTCCTGGTTTCTGTGTGCATTGGAATCGAAGTCCAACACATCCCGATAATAGACTGCTCCCAAATCCTATGGTTTATCATATCGTTCTCACTATTAATGGTGGTTAATCCTATAATTTGATATAATTTGGTGGTAACCATAGGATTAATAGTGATTTGGTGATGAGAAACCTATGGTATTACCACTTTCTCATTGATTTGGTGGTTAATGGTCATATTTCCCGCGCATTTATATCATTTATGTGGCATTCCCCATTTTCATCCCTTTGCGAAACAACTGTCAACCCAGGATCTGTAACATAAGTTTAGTACTGGGGGGGGAATCCCATTTAAAGAGCACATTCTCACTTCATTGGGCTAATCCCCCTAATTAATCAATGTCTAGTCTACTAATCCGACCCCCCCAAACAGTCCTAACATCCCCTTATTGGCGCCAAATCTGTGAGAATCCGACATTAAGCATCATTAAGATATGGCTTCTTGGGAGTGGTTAGTAACGGTTGGTATGGCACGGGGGATGGGAACTCCGCGATTGTCAGGGCGTGTGGTGAGGCAAATGTCTCATCGTCTCCTCACCGTGTCGCCGTCTGTTCCTCGGAGATGTGCGGCGATCGCCATGCCGTCTGGAGGCCTGCGTGCTGAGGATGTTAGATGTTGGATGTTGGATGTTGATCCCTTTTTCAAGCAACCGAATGAACAAAATGTGAACCAGGTAAAAAATGGTATAAACAATTATAAACATTTAGAAACCCAAAATTATGAGAGCATTGAGAACCCGAGAAATTCTGGAAACATACGTCAGATCGATTGTAACTGGATGTAATCGGTGAATAAAAAACGGGTGGAGAGTTATTTGGAGATTTTTTTGTTGGGTGATTTTTTTTTTCAGACTCCTGTTCCCTTATATTATCTTATATTTGCAGCATTTATAGAAACATATAGAAACTATAACCTTAGTTTTCACGTGATATGCGCACGATTTTGCAGTTCTTATGCTTGTTGGGTAGGGGGCGTCTAGGTGCGGGGGGTGGGGGGTGAGGAGTGCATGGGGGAGTTAGAGGTTTGAAGGTGTTGAAAGTGTTAAAGGTGTTGAAGGTGTCGAAGGTGTTGAAGGTGTTGAAAGTGTTGTTATTGGTTTTGTTAGTCTTGTTGGTCTTGGTCTTGTTGGTCTTATTGGTTTTGTTGGTTTTGTTCCTTGTTGGTCGTGTTGGTCTTGTTGGTCGTATTGGTCTTGTTGGTCTCGGTCTTGTTGGTCTTGTTGGTCTCGGTCTTGTTGGTCGTGTTGGTCTTGTTGGTCTTGCTGGTCGTGTTGGTCGTGTTGGTCGTGTTGGTCTTGTTGGTCTTGTTGGTCTTGTTGGTCTTGTTCCCCACATTGACGTGTGAGATTTTTGTTTTTAGTTCTGTATCCGCGCCTCCTCCTTCCCGTCCTCCTCCTTCACACTCACACTCACTCACTCACTCACTCGCTCGCTCACTCACTCACTCACTCGCTCACTCACTCACTCACTCACTCACACACACACACACATCACTCACACACACACATTACTCACTCACCCGCCTCTCTGCGTGGCAGCCGCGGGACAATGTGCACTGCCAAGGGGTCGGATGTACGCCCTGGCGTCCCTCGGGCTCCGCGTCTTTTGCGTGGCAAGCGTGGGGCAATGTGCACTGACTGCCAAGGGGTCGGATGTACGCCCTGGCGTCCCTCGGGCTCCGCCTCTTTTGCGTGGCAGGCGTGGGACAATGTGAACTGCCAAGGGGTCGGATGTACGCCCTGGCGTCCCTCGGGCTCCGCGTCTTTTGCGTGGCAGGCGTGGGACGCTGTGCTCTGCCAAGGGGTCGGATGTACGCACTGGCGTCCCTCGGGCTCCGCGTCTTTTGCGTGGCAGGCGTGGGACAATGTGCACTGCCAAGGGGTCGGATGTACGCCCTGGCGTCCCTCGGGCTCCGCCTCTTTTGCGTGGCAGGCGTGGGACAATGTGCACTGCCAAGGGGTCGGATGTACGCCCTGGCGTCCCTCGGGCTCCGCCTCTTTTGCGTGGCAGGCGTGGGACAATGTGAACTGCCAAGGGGTCGGATGTACGCCCTGGCGTCCCTCGGGCTCCGCCTCTTTTGCGTGGCAGCCGTGGGACAATGTGCACTGCCAAGGGGTCGGATGTACGCCCTGGCGTCCCTCGGGCTCCGCCTCTTTTGCGTGGCAGGAGTGAGACAATGTGCACTGCCAAGGGGTCGGATGTACGCCCTGGCGTCCCTCGGGCTCCCTGTGCTCACACTCATTCACTCACTCACTCACTCACTCACATTCTCATTCACTCACCTGTGCATGCACATACATATACACACACAAACTCACCCACCATCACCCCTCCATCACTCTTATACTTCCTCTTCCCTTCTTGCTTTTCTATGCTCAGTCTAAGTCTAGAGAAGTTGGTAACATGTGGGTTATCCGGTCCTATAATTGCTTTTGTTTTTCTTGTTCTTCTTGTTTTTCTTGTCAATGTCGTTGTCGTTGTCGTTTAGGGATTTAGGTCTGGGGGCGTGGGGGGATGGGGGATGGGGGGGTAAGGGGTTTGAACGTTATAGACTTATGACTTTATTTCCAGCCTGAAGTGTGCATGTAGTAAGTGCATGTTTTATGCATGTTCAGAATGCATGTTGCCAAAAGATGCATGTTCAAAATGTATGTGCTGAACTGCCCTCTTCTCAAAATGCATGTGGGACAGGCACTTGGTCACACACACACATTAGTGGTCTTGTTGTTGTGAAGAGAAGAGATTAGAGAAGCGAAAGGAACCGCAGAAGAGTGCAAGAGCAAGAAACTCAGGCAATAGCTCATGCCAGCAGACTACACCCCAGCGTCTTTTGAAGCATGATATACAACACACAGCTTACTTCCTCTTCATTCTTGCATCTATGCTCAGTCTAGCATCCAAGCAGAAATGGAGAGAAGGGGGCATCCAATGCGCAAGGGGGACCTATAGATGATGCTGATGCTGATGCTGATGCTGATGCTGTTGTTGTGGTTGTGGTTGTGGTTTATGTTGTTGTTGTGAAGAGAAGAGAAGAGAAGCGAAAGGAAGAGAAGAGTAAGAGCAAGAAACTCAGGCAATCTCATCCAGAGACTACACAGAGGAAGAGAAACGAGCACATTGCATGATAGCATCCAAGCAGAAAGGAGAGAAGCATCCAAGCGCAGGCGAAGAACAGGAAAGAAACAAAGAAACCAACAACATTAAACATGTACAAGGGTTGGAGAACCAGGACCATATGTGCTAGGGTCAAAACATGGTGTATGGTCATCCATCTCATAATGGCAATCCTTATCATGGATATACAAACCCCTATGAATGGAGTCATGACAAATTGCTTTTATGGGAAACTAACCCATGTTTTTGCCATGGCACATCACACACAAAAAAGTAGAGAAATAAAACGAACACCAAAGCAAAACAGAAAGACTCAGAGAAGAAGAAAAACAGAGAAACGAAAGCAGAGAAGCAGCAAAAAGCAGAAAAGCAAAAAGACAAGAAAAGCGGAAAAAACGGAGAAGCAGAGAAGCAAAGAAGCGGAAAAGCAGAGAAGCAAAGCAGCAAAGAAGCAGAAAAGAAGCAGAGAAGCAAAGAAGCAGAGAAGCAGAAGAAGCAGAAGAAGCAAAAAAGACGAAAAGCAGAGAAGCAAAAAAAGCAGAAAATCAGAGCAGCAAAAAAAGCAGAAAAGCAGAGAAGCAAATAAAAATAATTGAAGCAGAAAAAATAAAGCGAAAACAAATCCATAAAAGGCACCCCAAAGCAGAAAGCAATGGAAGGTGTAACAAAAAGGACGAAAAAAAAAAACAAACTCACCCGAAAAAAATCCCTAAATATCCTAAATAAATCCCTTCCCAACGGGTGGACATAGAAAACACGGTAGTCGGGTAGACGACCTAGTACCGCCTGGACCTTGCCTAAACCCTTCTGTCGACACAGTCGTGCTCAGAAGACCCGAGCGTGTGAACACACAAGCTGGAAGCGAGTTGCGGACAGAACGCGAACTGGGAAATATGATGGTTAAATCCATAAATTACCACAAAACATCATAAAACTATCATAAAACCACTAGAAAACCACTAGAATAAACCATTCTAACTGATGGTTCAATCCCATCGTTTTACTGTGGACATCTGTGGCTCACCTTGCAGGAGCCAGCGACTTTGATGACCCCTTCTTGCTTTCTTAAGATTTCTTAATCAAACAACTTGAGAAAAGATGAGAAAAGGTACAATGATATCGCAAACATGCAGACCGTAAACACCTGCATGCAAAATCAACAAACATCTGAGAAATCTGCCTTTATGATCGTCGCTCTTCGTTTCTCCAATCTGTCTTTTGACTGCTTAGAGTCTTTCTTCCCATCTTCCCTCGCCTTCCCGTCGTCTTGCTTCGTTGTCTTGTCCTCCGCATTCTCCTCTGAATTCTTCTTTTTTTCAACTCCGTTTGCCTTGCAAGAGCAGGCCCTGAAGGAAAAGAACGATTAGAGGCTGCCAGCATCTGCCAGCCACATGAATGAATTCCCAGGCAAGTGGCAAGGTCTTTGTGGTTTTTGTCCGAGCGAAGAGACTTTTTGTCAACCTTCAACAGCACATGATGTTGATGTCTGCAGCCGGACTGTTACTATGAGTCGGTCGGGATTGTTTGAGCATTCGGGTGCGCCCAAATCCCTTTGTTTATCAACATTTTCATTAAATGAAAATTCCATGACCGTATATACCGTATATCCTTCTTTTACACAAACCCATACATGCAACCGTCAAAATGTCGGGTGATGTCACGTATATCTCTGGCCCTCAAACTTGCCAAAGGCGTGTGATGAGTAGGCGGACATGGGCATGCTACAACTATCAGCACTTCACAGCTTCGCAGCGAAACGCATGCAATTAAAACATACATGGATAATGATGGATATTCATTGGTTGCATGGTCACATACAACTCATTAATTTTTTTCCACGGCAGTCCAAACAGATTTTGGTGTGATTTCCGCCCACTAAGCCTCCGTTTCAAAAATGAAAACGTCCATCTTCAGGGAAAAAAAGTCTTTAAAGTTTGAAGCGTCTGGCTACTTCTGCCCAGATATTCTAGTCGCTTGGCACCGCTTCGTGACGGGCGTCACCCCGCTCTGGCGGCAGCTTCGCACCGAGTTGGGCCCCATGTATACTGGCGACCATCGCCCAGCAGGAGGCTTCATAAAGGCCAAAGAAACGTGGGAAATAATGATAAATCCCATAGGATCCATGGTGCTGCTATATATGGTAACATTTACATACATTTACCATATTTTACCATGTCAATTATACCCCAAATGTTAGCATTATACCAGCATACATGGATCCGTCATGGGTAATGATTAATGGAAATAGCAGTCAAATCGGGCCTGCCATGTTTTTCCGTGTACCAGGTGGAGCCCAATGTGCCAAGGCATGGAACATGTGCAGATTACCAGTCTCGTGCACTTTTTGGCGGCTTGCTCCATTCGAAAATGCCCCCCCCCATCCCCCGAAGCTGTACCATGATTCGTTGATTCACTCGTCCGCTCCACCACTAAACTACCAAGCTCCGGCATCTTCGGTGCGGGTGGATTTTCCATGATTTTCCGTTTCTCGGGAATTTCCGCCTAAACAAATTATTGACATATTTTATTTTTGCAAAGTAAGCTAAGCTCAGCCAAGAAGGTGCTAAGTACAAAACTGACCACACCTTTCAGAAATTGATCATGTCCAAGTAACTTTCAGGAAATCTGCCCAAAAGGCAAAACAAAAATTGCGAAAGAGAAAGGCATGTCCTCTTGAGGATGTCTGAAGCAGGGTTTAAAGGCTGATGGTTTTCTGTGTTTCCAGTCTCTGGCAAGTCTCAGGTGGACAAGTCCTCCAGCTGAGTTTCGAACTTCACGCCCGTTTTCGGAAAACGCAACCATTTGTGGAGATAACCTCAGCTGTCATTGAAAAAGGCCAGAGTTGGACGAGACATGGCAATGCAGCATCGATTTCATTGGGCTGATGCTAAGCGGGCATCATCCACCATCATCCATCACCATTCCATCAACCTATAATTTGAACATATTTGAGCCCAGCTCTGAAGCTGCATCCAAAGTGCTCCCCTTCCTCAGGGCCCTCCTCAGCAACATCCTCCTGGGCCCAAATTCCAAGTTGCACAACCGCTTGGAGGGGAAACCCGTATTCAAGTTTATGGGGTCCATAGTTATTTCAGTCTGAGACCCCGACATACATTTACCACCACAAACAATGTACCAAAGTACAAGTACTATGTATGTACTGCGCTGAGGCAAACTTATAGTTTGCCCATCGAGATTTCAGCTGCACAGAACTAGAGTTTCAGCCTGCGGAATCGTAGTTGGTTCATCAGAAAGGCGACACCAACAGGTTTATGACAACCAAGGAAACACCAACTGATGTTCAACCAAACGATAAAAAATGAACCAAACAAATTGCGAGAAACACAAAAGACTAGAATGAAACACCTATGAAAAACTAACATGTTGAAGAATGTTGAAGGGCAATTTTTGCACTTTCTTCTTCATCCTTCGGGTTTTGTGTTTTGTTTTTCTTCTCTTTTCCCTTTCCAATGCCCCCTATTTTCCTTGTCCTGTTATTTCTTCCTCTTTGGGTGCTTTTTGTTGTTCTTTCGGGAGGAGAAACGAAAGGACCAAAGTATACCAAAGTATACCAAAGTTCCAAATCCATCCAAGTACACCAATATCATTCAACAAACAACACCAGAAATACCAGAACAAAACAACAACAGTTCTACTCTACAGTTCCCAGTGCTTCGGCCTGGCCTTGGGATCCTTGGGATCCTTGGGCTTCTCATCTTTCTCGGCCTCCGGCAGTGCGGGCCTTCCCCCTTGATGCATCTTGATGGCATGATTGCTGCGTTGATTTTTGTAAATTTTTGATTTTCTAAGAACATACAATCCAATACTACAATCCAATACTACAATCCAATACTACAATCCAATACTACAATCCAATACTACATACCATACAATATAACTATAATATAACTATAATACAATTCAACACAATAGAATACAATGCGGTACAGTACAGTACAATGCAACAATCCAATCCAATAAAGCCGACTTTAAGTTAGCACGACAGCTTCAAGGGCTAGAAATCAGCGCATCTTTACCAAACCTCGGGAGCTTTGGCTTCTGCTTCTCTGGGCTCCTTCAGGTCCTTCGGCTCCTGCAAGTTACCGCAGGTCAAGTGAACACGCGCCAGTGGTTGGGCGAAGGAGTCTCTGCGTCTCCATTTCCATGGCCGACATGGTTGGCATCGCATGGCATCGCTGCCTCTTCTTTGGGTGACATCTCCCCTTCGCCACCATTTATTGCTTTTGCCTGTGCAGCATGTGTGTTTGTCGGGGCACCCATGAGCACCCCCCCTGCACAAACCATTGTCCAAGAATCAAACATGCATATTCTGCCGGTGAGACATATTATAAAACATTCCAAAGCAACACCCTTTTTTCTATGCCTTATGTAACTTATGTAATTCAATTCAAATCAAAACGGATTTCAATGGCATTCTGACAGCGTTGGCCACGAGCTACAGCTGGTGACAGCATGCGACAAGTATCATTGCCTGCAACTTGGCTCTTCTCGCTGTTGCCTTTTCGGCAATTTTCCTGGCCTATGTCAAACAATGCACAATATTTCGAGACATTTCCAGAATCTGGAGTGCTTTCATCATGTCACCTATAAGATCGTATAAGTGTGATCTAGTCATGTCTAGTCTTTGATTGTGAACTGCAATCAATATGAACGGACTGACCGGACTGGCCATGTCAACCGAATGTTCACCTCACATTAGCAACCCCAATCAGAATTTTTAGTACGCCGAATCCCAGAAAAACATCAAGAAAATAACCCTTAACAAAGTACGCAGGCCGCTGCTTTTGGCCGTATTGTTTTTTTTCTCCATGACTTTCGCGGATTTTCTTTTAATCTCCTGATTTGTCTTGGATCTCACCTCAAAGAACTTAATTAACATCTCAAAAGGTCGGAATGCATCCATTTCTTTATTAATCCCTTATTACAAAATGAACTAAAAAACTCGAAACGGGGTAGCTAGCATTGAACCACCTCAGAAGCACAATGAAAACAATACTTTTCCACCTTTGTGGGGATTTGGGCCAAACACACTTTGATTTCTGAATCCCCTTTGAAGCAAATTACTTTTGCTAGCTTAACCATTTTCAAAGGCCTAATATTTTTGTAGCGACGGCCCCCAAAATAATGCGCTCGCATTTTGGAGACCTTCCTAAAATTCCAAGGAAAAGTCATTTCCAATTCAACTTCAAACAAGTTTAGAGTCCATTTCAATTTCAGTTAGGCATTTCTCAAACATAATATGTACATCATATTAAATTTCAATTAAGCAATTACTGTATATAATTAGTTCAGCAATATTCAGCGATACTAACAGGATCACAACAACACTCACGTATTCATTTTCAAGGCAATTTGTTCAGCAAAATGAAAAGGTTTTTAACATGACACTTATGTAATTATTCGTTTTCAACTAGGCAATTGGCTCAGCTATACTATTACATAGCAAGTTGAACTTGTGTATTATGTGTATTCGTTTTCAATTAAGCAATTTGTTCCGCAATACAGTACACGTCAGTACATAATGTTCAGAGTCCCTGTACCCACCGTATACCCACCGTACCGTACCCGCCGTCCCCGCCGTCCCCACCGTCCCCACCGTACCGTACCCCTTCTATATTGCACCCTCGTGCGCTGAACCGCAAGAAAACTTTGTTTTCATTGCTTAAAACCTGCTAATTAATATGATTGATATCAAAATTAATTATACAGGTTATGTAAACAATTTTGAAGCATTGATAACTTCTATGTATAAATAAAACATGAAACTGTAGATAACTGTTGGATACTTAAAGATATGTCACAGAAATCCTGTTTATAATGTTTTTGCTCTCGCAGCTGAAGCTGTACCAAGAAATCGTTGATTCAATCATTCGCTTGACCCCAAAACTACCACGCTCCGGCACCTTCGGCGCGGGCGGATTTGTAGCCAAGTGGGGGTTTCCCAACATGAGGGATCCCCAAGTCACTTTGGCTTTTAATCTGTTCGTCCGAATTTGGATGATTTGGGGTATCACCATGACTTAGTAACAGTTACTAACAGTTATTAACAGTTATTAACAGTTATTAACAGTTATTAACCATTATTAGCAGTTATTAGCCGTTATTAACAGTAAGTTATTAACCACTATTAACATCTATTAACCACTATAAGGGGATGGGCTTGCTGTCTGCGACCATCACCTCTGTATCGATCATCCCCGAGGCGCAGACGCGAGACTCTTCGGCACTTTCGTCCACAAAAGACCCGGAACGCCTTGCTGCAGCCTGTGGATGGGGGATCCCCTTTTGGGGATCCCCTTGGGGGGATCCCCAATAGCTGGTGTTTTGGATGTTTTTTTTTCATGGACATTTTGAACATCCATCTAAAATTTTAATGATAAGCCATAGGATCCATGGTGCTGCGAAAAACAATGGTCACATTTACCATAAAAATACCCCAAATGTTAGCATATATACCAGCACCATGGATCCTATGGGTAATGGATGATCAGCCGGATGATTTGGAGGTAGCCCATGGATATCATAGATTCGAAACATTTCGAAACCTCCAAACATTGCCAAACACTGTTTGCTGGACAAACTTCTGTTGCTATTGTTGCTTGATGAATGTGTCTCAGTCATTTACAGACACGTCCCACATCGTCCCACGTCAAGTGTTGTTCCGTGTTTTTCAATGTTTTTCATCCACGTCAAGTCGCAGAAATCACGTGACACAGCACGACAGCACTGCTGCCTTCTGTGCCAGTCGCTGCAGACGGGCTGCCTCGCGAGCCTCAAGCCTCTGCCTGCACATCACCGAGGGGTTGAGGGGATGTCAATTTTGATGGACAACTATGCTGATATTATATGATATTATCACTCTTGTATCACCTCGCAAAATTCCCGCAATCGGAACTTTGCCATACTTTCATGATCTTTGATGTTGGGAGAGCTTTCATCACACATCAATCTGTACATACTTTGGACTTACTTTGGACTCACTTTGGACCCTCAGCAATTTCCATCTCCCGCTCCAGGCTCTTCCGACATTTCTGCTCTCGGCCGAGTCACTTTCTCTTCTTTCGAGCTTCGGCCCCAGTTAAGCCTTCATCCTCGATGCTTTCCAAATCCTCCTGACCACCACAACATCAACAGAGTGTTTCCATGCGATTATGCGAAATATACCTGAAACTCATTGAAATTCTGCATCCAATTCCCTCATCCTGGAATTTCTCAAGAATTCTCAAGATATATTCAAGTCACTTCGAGTACAGCATTGAAAAACCTCAAATTGAAGGACTCAGCAAACCAGTTTCGAACTTCATTAACTTTGGATACACTTGTGCCCTTTCCTGAATATGCACATGTGCGGTGTTCATGTTTTGTCCTGCAACTCATTGATTTGTACTTTGAAATTTGAACGGTCTGGGTCTGTCCTCAATTATTCAGGAGATATGGGCACTACTGCAGCAAAACCCAATTTATAATCCATCCCCGACATTACCACGAGTGGCTATAGTGGAGTAGATACGGGGATGGTTTAGAAACGTTTAGAACCCAATTTATACCCTCTGGTAAACTAACATAACTATGGAAACCCACCATTTTTTATAGCTAAATCAACTATTTCAATGGCCATTTTCCATAGCTATGTTAAATTTCCAGAGGTTAATCCATCCCCAATTCTAAGGGTTGGTAGAAATAGCCATGGAAAAACCCATGGAAAAAGCCTCCGCCTCAGGAGAGCCCTGCCCTGGAATCCCTGGAATCATGGCATCGCGGAGCCGTTTGAAGCAATAAATGTCTAGCAACATGAACTCTCCCAAAGTTGAATAAAAAACTGCAACTCAGTTCAACATCTGGTGGGTATCTAAGGCATTCTAAGGCGAGTCATAGGGTATCTAAGGGTGGGATGGTGAGTCATTGCATGAGTCATTGCTGCTTCATGGCGAGTCATGGCGCAAAGCCTGTATCAAATTAGGCTGTTCTAAGCCTCAGCTTGAGATAATGAGAACAAATGCAGCGTGGACAGGCTGCACACCTGCGCAAGATCCGCAAAGCCCTTTTGCAATGTCTATGAAGAGTTCCAAACTATTCCATAACTCCTTTGATTTGGGATACTCCCCTTCCAAGTCGCGTGTTCTCTGACGCTGAAGGCTGCGAAGGCTGCACTAGCCCTTTCTCTGCTATGCCTCGATGCGTCCTCTGCTCTGCTTCGAGACGTTCCAGGCAGGTAACTTTGACCACTCCGATATTGCTATGGCTAGACTCGGTCTCAAATATGCCAATCATCCAAACATATCCAAACATTCAAACATTTCAATCCATTTCATAGAATTTCTCATATTGGAATGACATCACACGCTAAGTCACAAATAATCACAAAGTCACCATTACCAAACAAACAATATACAACAATACACATCAATACACATCAATACACCTGGAAGTAGATTTCCAAATATCCTGAGCAGCCGCCCGGTTTCCGCGAGCGGAATCCAGACCAGAATCCATCAGATCTTGGATTCATCGTCCTGGTGGTGGAGCTGTTGAACATTGAAATCCAAAAAAAGACAGCAATACATCAATAATGGGATAATCATCAATAATAGTGGTTATAATCATCAATAATAGTGGTTATAATATCAATAATAATAATTACTGGTTGGTGGTTTCAACCCCTCTGAAAAATGATGGAGTTCGTCAGTTGGGATGATGACATTCCCAATAGATATGGAAAGTCATAAAAATTCATGTTCCAACATGTTCCAAATCACCAACCAGATCAACATACATCAAAATCCTGTGGGCGTTTCATGGTCTTCGCATCGTCAAAACACTGCGGTCTCCGAGGGTCCTGTTTTCCCAGGATGTCTGCCTCTGGCTTGGACCTCGCGACACATCCCTTGTAGGGATCAGATGAAATAAGCTCCCAAAAGGAACCAGTTTGAACTTGGATCTCTTCATTTCTGGGGCTGGTTTGATCTATTTTGATCTATTTTGTTTGATTTAACATGATTTAACATATTTTAATAGTATCCGATAGTATCCGTAGAAATTTAATCTTGGTTCTCTTGGGATAGTTACCCCAATCCTGACCATCCGCAGGATGGGACATGGATGAACTGCGTTCTGAAGCTTTGGGGTCCTGGCCCTTTCCCATGCGTTGAAGCCCAAAAGGAGTCATCTTCCTCCTCGTCCAAACCACCCTGCAGCATAGCATAGCCAGTACAGCATTGGCAGCATAGCTGTGAATCAAGTCAGACATGGGCATTGTGTGATCCTCAGCATTTGCCCTGACTCTGGAGTGGGACTGGGGGGTTTCCAAGTTTTCCAGTTGGCGGAGTGATCCAATCACTGATGCCACGACGTTTTCCCATTCTGTTTCTGAAAATCCCTACGGACCAACACGGACGTGACCAGTGAAGCGCACCTCATCTGCCCAAACATTCTTATCATCCGCAACTTGAGAGCTCTCCCCTTTCTCTTCACCTTCCACCTCCACAAGAGAACTGTGATGCCGGACTCTGGACTCACACAGAGGGACAATGTAATCAAAGACCACCAAAATCACAAAGGACCAGGACAACTCAGCTGGTGAACAGCCTGCTTGTAAGCAAATCGCTGGCTATTGGTGTGCGGCGCGAAGAGAAACATAATCGCACCAAGTACCTGCCAAACAAATCACTTTGCAGCGCAAAAGAAGTAATCAGCTCTGACCAGCTCTGACTGCTGCGGGGATCTGCCGGGTCACCATGCAAAAAAGGATGTGCGAAACTCCGTCGGCAAAGAACCATTGATAGTGCCATCTTTGGCTGATACTTCTAGACAGGTCATAGAGCTGAAATAGCCTCGGTGGATATCAGTGGCTGTTCCAACATCCGACATCTGGAGCAAACTTCGCAAAGCGGTTTTGGATGGTTTTGGGACTTTGAGAGACATCAAAAAATTGGGAGTGGTTGTAGAATCTGTGGATTTGCCTAACAATGAGTTGCATAATGGCTTTCTACCCATGATTTATCATCGTGTTTCCTCCTGAAACGGCCATACTGACCCATTTGACTGCCCTTGATTATGATTGCAAACATCAGCACTGTTCACATCTGTTCACTAAATTGAGAGAAGCTGCAAGCTCAAGGATGCCAAACTCAGGGCAGCTACTAGAATCTTCCACCTCGGTTTGCAATCTGGCCATCCTGAACTCCGAACGTGAATCAGGTATATTGTGGTATATTAGGGTTCAAACCTTTGGGCCCAATATTGGGGGGGTTATTCACACAATTCCCAGCTACTTATGCTACTTTGGGTTTTTTCCAGCGGGGCCAAAATGGCCCAAATCCATCCCTGGCCCTCTTTGGAGTGGATCCATGTGGATCCCCTGAGACAAGTCGCAATCGCTGAAATACCCTTAACCTGGCGCAGCCACATTCAGCAACCCGCAATCCATGGGGACGTGTCTCTGCAAATGGGTCTGATGGGCATCTGTTTTCGAAACAGCCAGGGACACTTTTCTTGTTGCTTGCGCTCGGCAAGTGTCTCTATCAAAGATGACCTGAGAACAAATCCATGTTGCTCGACGGCGTGCAAAAGCGATGACACAAGGGCCGAGGACGGCACAGCGCAGTGAAAATCCAGTAGAAAATCACTCCTCAAAAACACAGGCACTGGATACTGGGCTGAGTACTTCGCCGATTCCGAATGGAAAGCAAAAAGCGCTTTCAAAGATCATCACGCTGAGGCAAGGGACCATTCAGTAATGCAACCTGAATGCTTGAACTGCAATAGCTTTTGGATGGAAGAAACAACCTATTCTGTTGCAACCTTCAGTCTTATCCACTTCTTTCCAAATTGAGGCACACACTGGAAGTAAACAAAGTAGGACAAAGGCTATGGACAGGGAGTGGCTGTGCCTGATTCATGGAAGCCACCCCAATGCGTATCGCTATCACTCGGCAGTCATGAGATGCTTTTTCCATGCACCTGGAGGACAATGCCGACTCGCGAATAAAGTCCAGGACGATGTAAAAGCAGGACAAAGCCTGGACCTCCAAGGGCTGCTAAGCCATTGAGATCCACTGAGTGCTGGAGCATCAATAAGCACCAGGCCTTGAGGATGGTAGGTTGATCTAGGTATGGCCGGGTAACACCCCAACCCAGGGAAGCAACCAGCACCAGCATGTAGGAGAATATCGACCTCAGGAGAAAAATGAGAAAGTGACCCTGTTTCCATCTGTTTCCCCGTTGGCTGGAAGGTCACTGCCATGCTGTGGCAGCGACTTGACGACGGTTGCCAAGATGGCCAGAACGAAGACAAATCTACGGCGGTAAGCACTATCAATGGATTGATTCGAGGGAAAAAAATGAAAAACTTCGGGAAAGCATGGTTTTTGCCACAAAATATCCAAACGTGTCTAGATTCTAGATTCTTCCTTCAACATCCTTCAAACAATTCTGGGGCAGCATGAAAGTGTCAGCTGCTTTACATAGTATGACATCTTCATACATCTTCACTTTCCAAAGGAACTCTAGTCCCAGTGAGCTCTTTCCTTGGAAGTAACAATGTGCTCAGGGCCTTCCACGGAGCCCAGATTCGTTCCAGTCCATGAAGAATCTCCACTGTAGGAATGCTTCTACCTGGCTGCAAGAAACTTCTTACTTTCTGTCGTCCTGAATCCAGCTACGGATTTTTTCTTTACAGACCGCCATCCAGCGCGGAATCCGAAGCGAGGCTGGTGTACCAGGCCGAGGAAAATCACAGCCGTGATGCAATACCTATAGGCCATACTGTCATACCCCAACTATCCCCAACTATGATCAACTGAGCATGCCGGCTTCAGACAACCGTTAAACCGGTTAAACCGTTGCGTTCAGCGTTAGGGCCATGGCTGAATGTGAAAAAGTTCGCGCCAGTATCGCAACGACAAGCACATCCAAATCATCGCCATAAAGATGTACAACTTGGCGGCCATTTGTCAAATTGGGCGTCGCAACCGTTGCGGGCAACGACAGATACTGACTGGAACAATGACTGTCATCTGATTTACCCTCTGGTAATTTAACATAGCTATTGAAAATGACCATTTATAGTGGATTTTCCCATTGAAAATTGTGATTTTCTATAGTTATGTTAGTTTACCAGAGGGTATAATATTTAGGACATCGTAATTACTGTAATTTCAGGATTGAAAATTCTTGGGATTCCACGATGGCCAGCCACCCGTAGAATGGCATCTTGTGATACCTCAGCTCTTTCCTGTTGGCGTCAAGGCCTGCTCGCATCGGTATTCATCAGCTGAGAGGAACACTCGTTGCCCGGCAGAAAGCCATAGGAATTCTTGGCAATAACACTGCCGCTGACCTGGCTGCACTTGAGTGATGTGGAAATGCAAAACTACTGGTGGCAACAAGAACAGGTTGGAAACCGTAGTAGCAAGTGACCAACCAACTGACCAGGCAACAGCTTGGATAGCCTCGCCATCCTTGAACTCACCGCAGTTTGAGAAGACCAGAATGTAGACACCGGTCGAATGCACTGGCACCTAGCCGCTAGAGATTTGGATCTGCGATCTTTGTCTGATAACTATGGGAAAACCTTGGAACATATCCAGTGATTGATCATCATTTTGATCGTTTTTGCCTTATAAAATGACAATTTGTTGATATATGTTGATATTTGTGGGAGTATAACCCCCTTTTTAGACACACCCATTTGAGTAGTGTTTTTTGTGTTTTATCCTTGTCTTTCGATGACCAGTAACATATAACCTAGGCAGCCAAGCCTACGCCATTGCATGAGGTAGCCTATGTGGGGTATGGTCTTTAAAGGGTGCCTACGCGAGCCTACGCGGTGTAGGCTTTGCCTACGCGGCCATTGCTTCTCTTTGTTTCGATTGTGGCATGAGGCTTTGGAACCACAAACCACAAATATCACAACTAAACAAGGCAAAATAAATGAGTTCTAAATGTTGCCAACAAATGTCTACGCAAAGCCTACCTACGCGGTGTAGGCGAAAACGAGCTTATGCCAATGCCCACGCAACCTACGCCGTCTGCATGGGAGCCTACGCCAAAAAAGCCGAATCGCCTGTTGATCAGTGGATGATCCAAAGTTGACGGTATGGGAGTACCTTCAGCCGGATTGCGTCAACCCCGGTGGGCTTCGCACTCATGATTTCATCACCCTTTTCTGAACATGTCCCGGTTCATGGATTGTGATATATTGTGATAATCTCCTATTGCATGGTCCCATTTATAGTCATCAAATGTCATCAATCAACCCAGGGTTCTTGGCTCCAAATGGCTCCAGAAGGTCACAGGTTCACACTCTCATCACTTTGTCCGGGAGATTTGTGAGCCAACCTGCCGACATCCGACGATCATTTTGGAAGACCTGCCTTGCATTCAGCTTTGTGTCCAAAGTCAAAATGACAGGGAACATGAATGTGAACATCCAACATTAATATGATTAAATTACTTCATAAAGGGAAAATCAGCACCAACTGATATCAACACATGCAAGAGCTGCAGCTTTCCCTCTTCTTTGGCAACACCTGCTCTGACCTGCCATCGGATGATATATCCAAGGAGAAAAGTTAGCAGACTCTGGGATTTAAGGGTATCTTGTATGGACTGTGGTATGGTTTAAATATACTTGAGCCTTGTTCGAACACACTTGATTACTGTAACTGGTTAGCCGGTTAACCCATGGAATTGCTTTCGGGCGGCTTTTGCGGCGGGTTTCGCGACCACAGTTTTGGCTTGGCTGGAGCATCTTTGCTGCTATTTACTTTCGCAGCGCTTTTAGTGGAGGCCCTGTTATGTGGGGAACTATGTTTGGCCAGAGATGTTTCTCATATTTATCATTACAAGCGGGCTATAGCGAAAAGAGTTCTTGAGAACCAGGGGGGCAAAGCATACCGCATACCTTTGGGAGTCACAACACTCCTTTGTGAGTCTAGCTCGCGTATACCTTCACGGGGTTTCTCCGTATCTCTGACACCATTTCGTGAAGCTCTTTTGCACTCAGCTGTTTTCCTTTTACGGACACACCATAGCTTAACTCCCTGTTACTGTAAATTGGTCTAAGGTATTCTAGGGGTCTAAGGTATTCTAAGGTATTTTTGAACGCTGCTGACTTATACAAACCTCTCAATGGCAAAATTGGGTGTGATGCTGCCTTGTTGAGTCTACACTACGTAATCTACGTATAAGTTTACCACCACAATACACTGCATGGTTCAAGCATACTGTCTGCAAAAGGACAGTGATGCACTCAGCAGCTCACATCCTCTGCCGTAGAGCAGAATTTGTCCCTCGGAATGTCAGGATGACGGGGAAAACGGGCAAAAATGGACCCGACCCCCCAAAATGCAAGTGGACCCGGGATTCATTTCAGCTGCATCTATCTGGTGTATCTATTCCATCGGTCTTCAAGAAAGAAACTGGAGAAACAGTCTAAGGAATTCAACAGGTTGCATGAGGCTTCACCAGGCTTCACCAGGCTTCACCAGGCTTCACCAGGCTTCACCAGGCTTCACCAGGCTTCACTGATGAGGTTCTGATGTTTTAATGCCTGTAATTATATTATTTCATGGAGATGGACGGAGATGGATGGAGATTGATGGATTGATGGAGATTGAGAAAGCTTGATGGAAATTGATCGAGTATAGACTTCTCAAGATCCTAAAACGTCTCTTCTGCCCAAGTCCCACTGCGCTAACCGCAATTTATGGGCTTTCGGACGGCTGGATCAGCGTCCAAAAGCTGCGATAGGGAAGGATGCTCAGCTGCACCCCCTGTGGCACATCTTTGATCAGACTTGCCACAAGAGGAGCACACTGCTGTCAATCAACATCTATCAACATCAACATTAATCAAAATCTATCAACAAGAAATCTATCAACAAGACAGAAGAATTACATCATAATCCGGCACTGCTTGGAAGCGCACGCCGTAGTTTTTCGCTTTTTCAGCGTCTGCAGGATTGGTGGCTGTAAACCTTCAGGCGGGCAGTGGGCAGCACTGGGGACACTTCAGCAGGCCGCTAAAAAGCTTCGCTTCTCCCTCGTATCTCGCTACCCAGCTGGGCTGAACACATCAAATTGTGAAACTGCACAAAAGGCTGTCCAAGAGTCCTGCAGCCCGGGCAGTTCAGCCAGGATATTCAACTTCATGCAGCTGGAGCTATCTCTGCATTTATTGCACGACCTGCCCCCCCAATGGAAAGGCACAGAATCCGACTGATGTTACCAACGATCAAAGTATAAAGAATTGCTGCATCCTGTTCAGCTGCCGTCCCACATCTTCCGGAAATCGTAGGTCTAACAACTAACAGGACTTATGCATGCCTATGCCACCACAGTCTTAATATCAAGGATGGAATCGTAATATAAAAAAGTCAACCATATCATATCTGTTCATCTATCAACCAGTCGACAAAATCCACTGCGCCTACTTTGAATGTGCATACTCATCAGTCAATACGTGCAGACATCAGAATTTGTTTTTTCCCAAATTTCTGGGTTTGCATGTGCCCATGAGCTGTAAGCTCAGCATTGTCACTTTTCTCCAGCTGCCAATGAGACATACCTGCTCAATGACCATTATCACCAACCACCATCATTAACATCCCCACGAACATCTGCATGACGTGTCCACACATGTGAGAATTGTGAGAACTGGTCCTCTCTGGGGCGTCTTGGTGAGAATAGACCTCGGTCATGATGCTGCTCCGGAGCTTAGCAGCTGTGTGGTGCACATTCTCCATGGTTTTGGACATCGCAAGTTCGGCAACACCAGAACCGCCAGAATTCAGAGACAAGTTTCATACAAGAGACACATGATGAACTCATGATGACATATTAATTATATATAATAAATTATATATATATATATATGTATACTTGTAAAATATTGTAAAGTCAAATAGAAACTCTCCACAAATGACAAAGTTGCCCTGAGAGAGCGACATAGAAAGCATACAAAGTATGCAAAGATGTCGCATCAGGCAATGCCATCTGAGCAACATGCTGCTCACAAAGAGTCTTGTCATGTCAAGCCACGCTTGATAGGACCTTCCTTGTGATGATAGAAACTTACTTGTGATCGATTGTGATGGCGACATTTGATTCTATATCCCATAGGATCCATGTATGCTATATATGGTAACATGGATCCCATCAATATACCCCCTTTATGTTAGCATATATACCGGCACCATGGATCCTATGGGTATTATACCGGAGCTCCTGCTCTGGACTTGGATTGAACAGTCCCCTTGGGACCAGCTATTACCCGTTACCGGCGCTACGTGGCGTTTGCTTGGAAATCCCCGAACTAAATGGTGACATTTCCAGCACGCCATGTTTGATTACAGGGCGACATAATATTGGATAATGATGGATAATGTGAGTAAAGGAACAACCCAGTCATTCGTCAGTCAGTGCATTTGCAAACAGAAAACAACCCAGTCCTTCTCGAAGGAGTAGATCTGGGCATATACGCACCTGGCCATTTTGGGCAGCACGAGTCAGTATTGGAGGGCAACATGCCGTTGGAAAAAATCTGAAAACTGCCTGGCATTTGGTCACGTGTCGCAACATCTCACAACAATATCTCACAACTAATAAAAACCATTCAACTATCAACGCTACAACACCTTTCATAGGATATTAATATCCAGGTATACATACTACATACATAAGAAACAGAGGAAACAATCACAGGAAAATATATGAACATATAGAAAGACTGTGAAAAGCATTGGCCAGCTTTTTTCCAGGGAGCAAACCGATGTAAATGACTCGGGTATTGAACTATTTTGCTGGCACATCTATTTGTCTAACGGTCTAAAGGTCTCGACAGGTTCCCATCTGAACGGCCTGAGACAAAGCAGGCCTATACCACAGCGCCATGGTAGGCTGCCTGACACAACTTTGGATCTTCCCAAATAGGATGAAACAAAAAAATGCTTGGAACCACCAACCTGATGAAAATTGAGGTCCGCACTCATTTGCTGAATTCTGAAACCCAATCACAAAAAAAGAGAGATCCAACTTGTTTGTTTGGTCCTGAATCCTTCGGTCATGTACATTGCAATCAAAGATTGTCAGAGACAGCTCTCAAATGTTTCCGCAAAGTGCATCAAACCAGCAAAAAAACATGCAAATGCTCTGACGTCCTGAACAAAATATGCTCAAACCCTCAACAGTAACACACTTCGTAAGATTGTAATTTTAAGAAAACGGAACCTCTCGAGGTGTCACTTTTCCGCAGCTTGAAAACCGATGACATCGACAGTCGCTTTGGACTGAGCTGGCAGCAGCCCCTTTGGTAGCTCATTCCTCACCCTGAGCGGCTGAACATATGGTCAATCAGAATCCTATGGTTCTTATTAACAGTTTTCCGCATTCAAATGGCCACGTCGTAACATTTTAAATGACATACAGTATACACTATAGTAATCTCCAAACAGGATCAAACAAATAGAAAATTAACTTTATATAATCACTTCACTAATTTTTAGAGAATTTGTAATATGATTTTATTATCAAAGCGGTAGTCGCTTCTAATTTTTTGGAGTGCATTTTTACTGATTATACTTTCTTCACTGCACCCACTTAGCCATGCCCGGAACCACGCCAACCTTCTTGTGTTCAGCAACTTCCCGACAATCAGCTGTGGCAGAAAATGTGTTGCCCAGGAACCTGACTTGTCTATACTTGTCTGATACCATGAATATCCATGAATGATGTAATGAATCAATGATAATCAATGAACATTATAATCATCGAAAACCCACGGACGAAACACTCTCTGGGAATGCGACATCTCCTTGTCAAACTCGTTGTCGCACAGTCTCGCTTTGTCAACCTACGCCATCCGTCGTGCCATGTCGTGCCAATGGCCCAGCTCCCCGAGGCGCAACAAACGGTCGGGCCTTGCGCGCTTGCTCCCGAACCTGAGAATGCTGTCGTCATCGATGGCTACTGGATGAACTTGAGAAAAACTGGAAACGAGAGCATCCAAATGAAACCAAATGATATATTTTATTGTTGCACCAAAAAGAATTGACCATGTCTAGTCTTCTGAGGAAACAAGATCTGCATGAATCCATCCTTCCTCCTGAGTTTGTAACACCTTCGACGCGTTCGCGATGTGCTTTCTGCACTTTGGCAGCCTTGAAGATCTTGAAACGTGAGCGAAGATGAACTGTTTGACTTTGCATAACTATATGCATAACTTTTTAAATTACGCCCGTCCAACGTCACGTATTATTTTAAGTCATTTTACGTGTTGCAGGACCGCCAAATGCTTGAAAAAAATCCACACTTTGCTGAGAGGTGGACCTCGAGCCCGCCGCAGCCCCACACCTTCCATGTAAACGTGATCAACGACGATGCAAGCCGCCGACCCCCGCCGACAGCAGAGGGAGCGCGTCAGAGAAGAGGGGACAAGAGGAGCAAGAGGCTAGGTGCAAGAACAAGACCGTCCAAAACGCACCCCGTCCGTCCTTCACTCCCATACTCCTTTAGCCCTCCGAAGGGATGCTTCTTGCCAAGGTCCCCAATCGCGTTTCCCAAACAAGTTGCCAGCACCAGCAGCATGCCAAGGCCAAAGCGTGGTGGGCGTGGCGGAGATGTCGTTTTTTAATTTTTTTTAGGTGTGAGAACTGCTTTTTGGAGCTAGTTTGTCGGTTCAGAAAGCAACGTTATACCACAGACCGCCCAAAACGGAGCCCGTCCGTCCTTCACTGCTATGGTGTTTTAGCATGTTTTAGCCCTCCGAAGGGTTGCTTCTTGCCAAGGTCCCCCAGTCGCGTTTCTTAAACAAATTGCCAGCACCAGCAGCATGCCGAGGCCAAAGCGTGGTGGGCGTGGCGGAGATGTTGTTTTTTTGGTGTGGGAACTGCTTTTTGGAGCTAGTTTCTTGCCGGTTCAGATAGCAACGCCAGGCACCACAGACTGCCGGAAACAACATGGGACCTGGGATGCCAAGTTGGCAGCCTACTGCTTATGGATGCTTATGGGTATACCTGTGCACATGGGTACTGCATGTCATTGAATCTCACAAGTTGGTGTTGTGACAACAGGGGTCGGTGGCAGGGGGCGGCAGCCCTTTTATAATTATGTAATGAGTTGTAATTGTCAGTGCCTCCCTCTTGACCTTGAACAAACACAACAAACAATGTGTGGAACTGACGCAGGAAACAAAACGTCGAACTGTCAACTTAAACTTACTTGGTTGCAGTGCAGATATTGCGTTGCGTTGCAGTAGCATGCAGTTGCATTGCTGCCTCAATCGCTGCAAGCTGAAAGGGAATTTGTAGGCTCCCGCTGGATGGATGCAGCCTCAGAGAAAACACGGCTTCTCCTGCTCTCCAGTCCCCTGATCCACTCAGGAGCTGGCAATCCCGGGGCGTAAGTCGCGTCGCTTTCCAGAACGTAGCACTCTTCAAAGTCAGCATCAATCCACAGCCTGCCATAGCTGTCATAACAAATGCACACATGCAATGGTCCGCCACGATCAGCCCGCACTTTACAAATTGGTTTCTCCGAGAATCGGCTGGCTATACCAGCGAATTTATGGCAATTTCAACGGGTAACATGTTTGTTCACCAACGTTAACCCCAAAAGCCTTTTGGGATTTTGGAATTTTGGGCTACAACGGATACCCCGTTTTCAGGTCCGAACCTCTTGTTACTGATCCACAAACCAACACCATCTTTGACGAATAAACCGCGCCTGAAAAAACCTTCCTGACCGCCAAAGCCCAAGCCACGTGGCGCATATTTGTTGCGCCTCGGTCGGGTCCGAGGAAAAAATGTACGAGGAAGTTTCGGGAAGACAATCAGCAGCAGCAACCTCCATAACAACAGAAATTATAGTAATAGTAACACCATTATACAAAAACCTACTAAAATTGAATGAACAATATTGAACAATTACTTTTCTATCTTCTTGAGGTCACTGTTTTCATGAAGTGAACAGGGAACACTGCAGGCATCTGACACTGCAACAACATGTTTTTGCTAAGAGCCAGTCGAATTCAGGTAAGCATAGTTTCCAGAGGTACTGGTGCTTTTACACCTGAAGAAATGATAAAAATATCAGTTCAAGATGCTTCATGACTTCATGTCAGGCTTGCAATGAAATCTAAGGAATCTGCACAGTGAAAGCAGGTTGTAGAGCAAACCTCAGCTTCACGGCTGCTAAATGACCGAGGGCCGAGATCCTACATTGACTGTGGCATAAATGTGCGGGTCCCAGCAGATTCCATCAAGGGAATGCATATTGATGGATGTGATGGAGGCAATTGCGGCACACCCTAGACACAGCCATTGGTCTTTTAGAGTAGGTCACTGACAGCCAGCATTCTGTTGAACCAGCGTACTTGCCATTGTTGTCCGTCCAAACCCTGGCCAACTGCCGATCCCAGCGGGCATGACCAAGCTGAAAACACTATTATGACATATCAAATTCAATATTATAGTTTGTCTGGAAATTGAGCAATTACTCCCAAAATCCATGGTTTATCACCATCTTCTCTATTAAAAGTGATTAAAATAGTGGTGATTATTTTTTGTTTTTATTATTTTATTTTTTGTTTTTTCAGTCTGGGGCAGTTTTCCTTGCTATTTGCTACATTTTGGGGCTAAAATCTCTGATTTGCGTGCTATGTGTTGCATTTTGGAGCCAAAATCTCTGATTTGCGTGCTATTCGTGCTATTTGCTGTGTTTTGAACTAAAATCTGTCATTTTGCATGCTATTTGCAGCATTTCGGAGCTGAAGTCGCCAATTTGGGTAGCTAAAATCGTACATTTGCACGATAATTGCAACATTTTAGGTTTCACCAATTTTCCCATGGTTTTCAACGATGTCTGGATGGTTTTCATCGCTTTCTTGATCGTCTTCAATGATCTTTCCGTAGTTTCAAAAATTCTTTAGGGTTTCTTCTAGGGTTCTTGAGGGTTTAGGGTTTCATTTAGGGTTTCTTTAGGGTTTCATTGAGGGTTTCTTTAGGGTGTCGTTTAGGGTGTCGTTTAGGGTTTCTTTTAGGGTTTCTTTATTTGGGGTTTCATTGAGGGTTTCGTTAGGGTGTCGTTTAGGGTTTCTTTAGGGTTTCTTTTAAGGTTTCTTTAGGGTTTCATTTAGGGTTTCTTTAGCGTTTTATTTAGGGTTATGTTTTTGGTTTCTTTAGGATGTCATTTAGGGTTCATTTAGGTCTTTTAAGGGTTTCTTTAAGGTGTCGTTTTTGGTTTCTTTGGGATGTCGTTTAGGGTCTCTTGATGGTTTCATATAGGGTTTCTTTAGGGTTTCATTTCGGTTTTCTTTTAGGGTTTCATTTCGGATGTCATTTAGGGTTTCTTTAGGGTTTCATTTAGGGTTTTTTTAGGGTTTCTTGAAGGTGACGTTTTTGGTTTCTTTATGATGTCATTTAGGGTTCATTTAGGGTTTTTTTAGGGTTTCATTTAGGGTTTCATTTAGGGTTTCTTTAGGGTTTCTTTAGCGTTTCATTCAGGGTTTCTTTAGGGTTTCATTTAGAGTTCTTTAGGGTGTCGTTTTTGGTTTCCTTGGGATATCATTTAGGGTCTCTTTAAGGTTCATGTAGGGTTTTTTCAGGGTTTAATTTAGGGTTTCCTTACGGTTTCATAAAGGGTTTTTTTAGGATTTTTTTTAGGTGTCGTTCAGGGTTTCTTTAGGGTCTTTAAGGTTTCATTTAGGGTTTCATTTCGGTTTCTTGAGGGTTTCTTTAGCGTTTCATTCAGAGTTTCTTTAAGGTTTCATTTAGAGTTTCTTTAGGGTGTTGTTCTTGGTTTGTTTGGGATGTCATTTAGGGTCTCTTTAAGGTTTCATTTAGGGTTTTTTTTAAGGTTTCATTTAAGGCTTCATTTAGGGTTTCATTTAGGGTGTCGTTTAGGGTTTCTTTTAAAGATTCTTTAGGGTTTCATTTAGGGTTCCTTTAGGGCCTTATTTTGGTTTTCTTTTACGGTTTCATTTATGGTTTTTCCCCACCTGCCAGGTGAGGGTTGTTAGATTTTACCACAATTGTTCTCCTCCTCCTCTTCCTCCCTCTCCTCGTCCTCCAGCTTCTCCCACTGCTGGGCCTCCACTGCCGGCTGCCGATCTGAGTGGGCACGCCTGGACCTCAACCGCAAGGTTCCGAGCGCAGTGGGCCTCAACCAGGGACCTTCCGAGCCCAGTGGGCACCGCTGGACCTCAACCAGGGACCTTCCGAGCCCAGTGGGCACCGCGGTCCAACCTGGGACCTTCCGAGCTCAGTGGGCACCGCTGGACCTCAACGGCCAGATAGAATGCCAGAAGATATGCCAGATAGAATGCCAGATAGAATGTCAGATAGAATGCCAGAAGATATGCCAGATAAAATGCCAGAAGACATGTGAGAAGATATGCCAGATAGAATGTCAGATAGAATGCCAGAAGGTATGCCATGATATGTCATGGTGGGGATCACTCGAAGTAAAGTAATTTAAAGGTTTCTTTTAGGGTTTCTTTAGGGAGTCGTTTAGGGTGTCGCTTGGGGTTGTTGCTTAGGGTTTCTTTACGTTTTTTCATTGATGGTTTGGTTATTTTCTTACAACAACATGCATACAAACTCCTATACTCTATGTCTGTAGTTTTGGTGCAGTTTACATGATATACATACACATATATATATATATATATATGCAATGTATTACATGAAATGTTATATGCAAACTACAATACTAAAACCCAACAAACGCCAAGAGCCAGGTGAAGTGAACGGCCAAAACCAAAGCCAAGTGAAACCAAAACCAAATGCCAAAAGCCATGAGCCATAAGCCAAGTGAAACCAAGTGAAGCCAACTGAAGCCAAGTGAAGCCAAGTGAAGCCAAGTGAAGCCAAAGCCAAAAGCCAAAACCAAAAGCCAAGTGGGCACGCAAATGGGAGATTCTAGCTCCAAAATGCATGCAAAACGCAGATTTTAGCTCCAGAATGCAGCAAATAGCAAGGACAGCTTCCCCAGGATGAAAAACAAAACAAAAACAAATACCATCCTTAAATCAGCCATTTTAGGGCATCCCGCAATTATGTGCAATAATCATTCCATTTCAGACACCTACGTGTTCAAGCGTGGCAAGGTCACGTCGAAAGTCCACCAAGCACATGCCCCTGCTGTGTCTGCAGCAGAACCACTGCCGGCGCTTCGTAGAAGAGTGTCCCCTGCATGTTGAACAAATTGGACATCTCAATATCCCAATTTGGAATCTCTAAGGAATCTTGACCAACAGTTCACAATGACCCAAATGTAGACGAATCTGCCTTTTTTCACTGCTGGTGAAACAAGCATTTCGCTCGGGGTCAACGTTGGATTGTGAAACTTTCCAGTCGGATTGTGAAAGTTCCCGGTCGGATTGTGAAACTTCCCGGTCGAATTGTGAAACTTGGATTGCGAAACTTGCCGCACGGATTGTGAAACTAGTATTGTGAAACTTGAAAATCGGATTGTGAAACTTGAAACCAGGATTGTGAAACTCCAAAGTTGGATTGTGAAACTCTGAAGACGGATTGTGAAACTGGGATTGTGCAACTCTAAAGGCGGATTGTGAAACTCTGCAGACGGATTTTGAAACTCTGGGGACGGATTGTGAAACTGAGGTTGTGCAACTCTGAAGACGGATTGTGAAACTCTGGGGACGGATTGTCAAACTAGGATTGTGCAACTCTGAACACGGATTGTGAAACTCTGGGGGCGGATTGTGAAACTAGGATTGTGCAACTCCGAAGGCGGATTGTGAAACTCTGGGACGGATTGGGCAACTAGGATTGTGCATCTTTGAAGGCGGATTGTGAAACTCTGGGGACGGATTGTGAAACTGAGATTGTGAAATTCTGAAGACAAATTGTGAAAATCTGGGGGGAGATTGTGAAACTGGTGTTGTGAAAGTCTGCAGAGAGATGGTGAATCTTTAGGTGGAGATGGTTTCACGGGTACTGCGAATCTCTGAAGGCAGATCAGGAAACTGTGAAACTCCAAGTTGCATAATTAAAGCCTCAAGTAGCAGAATGCGACTTCCAAGTTTCACAATCCGACGTTTGAAAATCGTTACAAATAATGAAACTCACTCCCCTGTTGCAGCAGCAGTATAGCACTTTTTTTCTCTCGGTTACGTCCGAAGTCATTCCCACAACTTCAAGACGCGTCGCGCCAAGGAATTCATAGTCGTCGAAGGGGCACTCATATGAAGTTCCATGGGGTGGGAGTTTTTATATCATCTTAGCTTTGTGGAGACTCCAAGTCAGCTTGAAGTTCCATGGGGGTGGGAATTTTGATACCATCTTAACCTCATGGAGACTCCAAGTCATTTTGAAGTTCCATGGGGGTGTGAATTTTGATATCACCTTCAACCTTGTGGAGACTCCAAGTCAGGGTGGGAATTTTAATATCATCTTGACCTTGTGGAGACTCCAAGTCCAAGTCAGATTGAAGTTCCATGGGGGTGGGAATATTGATATAATCTTGGCTTTGTGGAGACTCCAAGTCAGTTTGAAGTTCCATGGGGGTGGGAATTTTGATACCATCTTAAGCTTGTCGAGACTCCAAGTCAGTTTGAAGTTCCATGGGTGTGGGAATTTTCATATCATCTTAACCTTGTGGAGACTCCAAGTCAGTTTGAAGTAACATGGGGGTGTGAATTTTGATATCACCTTAGCTTTGTGGAGACTCCAAGTCAGTTTGAAGTTCCATGGGGGTGGGAATTTTGATACCATCTTAGCCTTGTGGAGACTCCAAGTCAGTTTGAAGTTCCATGGGGGTGGGAAGTCTCATATCATCTTAACGTAATGGAGACTCCACGTCAGTTTGAAGTTCCATGGGGGTGGGAATTTTGATATAATCTTAACATTTTGGGGACTCAGAGTCAGTTTGAAGTTCCATGGGTGTGGGAATTTTCATATCATCTTAACCTTGTGGAGACTCCAAGTCAGTTTGAAGTTCCATGGGGGTGTGAATTTTGATATCACCTTAGCTTTGTGGAGACTCCAAGTCAGTTTGAAGTTCCATGGGGGTGGGAATTTTGATATCATCTTTAGCTTGTGGGGGCTCCAAGTCAGATTGAAGTTCCATGGGGGTGGGATTTTTGATGTCATCTTAACACTTTGAGGACTCACAGTCAGTTTGAAGCTCCATGGGGTTGGAAATTTTGATATCATCCACCTGTTGAGGATTTAATTCCCAATATTTCCAATTGGGGATTCATCAATACCTCATGGCCATTGTGGCTCGGCTTTTTTTTGGGCTCATTCTCAACCAATTTTTTTCTCAGCCATGGTTTCATGCCGGTATTGGCATATGGGTGAAACCGTGGGCATGCGGAAGCGATCGGTTTTCAAAATTGGCGGCTGCGTCCACAGTTTAATAGTTCTTGGTTTTGTTGGGCGGTGTTTTCATACCTTCCTTTCCCTAAAGCATTTTCCCACGCGTATTTATTGGAGTATTGCGTCCATTGCTGCCTGGGGCCACCTACTCTTCTTTTACCTACATCAAACGTTACTGCGGAATTAGGTTCATAACTAACCCGCCTAAGCGGGTCATTGTCATTGCTACGTAAAATATGCCCCGCTAGTCTAATTCGTCTATCTATTAACAGGTCAGAGAACAGTTTAATTTTCAGCGGGGTCCCAGGTTGATGTCCAAGCTCTTCGTTGGCCTTTCTTACGACAAACTCATTGGTGTTTTGCCGGTTTACATAGGTAGTTGTTAGTCCTAATATCTTCCTCAGCCCTCGGAGCTGAAAGGCGTTGACTTTCCCTTGTAAACTTTGCGTCAAGTGTACCGTTTCTAGACCATATAGTAGTTTGTTTCGGATCACTGCGTCATAGACTTGCAGTTTCCATTTTGTTGTGCAGTCTACTGCTTTCCAGAACGTTTCAAGTTTGAACCAAGTTCTCAAAGTTTGCGACATTTTGTGATTGATTTCATGTTTAACGTCCATTTGTTGAGTGATTTGATGCCCTAAATACGTGGTTTCTTCAACTCTTTCCATCTTTTGCCAGTCAGGGAACTTTATCACATTATTACCATTCATTGAAATATAATTGCATTTACCCCTGTTCAATTTTAAACCAAACTGTAGGGAAACCCTTTCGACCTCTGGTAGTTGCTTGTTTGCAGCTCTGGTACTTGTTGCAATGAGGATTGTGTCATCTGCATAGTATACCCGATGTATGGGCAGGGAACTGCTGAGGGTTCTGAAGTTACGTGGGTTCTGTAGACGGTATTTTACATCTTCATCTACTATAGACATCAGAAGGACAAAGAGATACGGCGAAAGAGGACAACCTTGCCTTATGCCTGCGCGTTGTTTTTTAGTTTGTGATGCTCCATATTCGTCTTCCACAAAGAACGAAGCTTTCCTGTAGCCATCTTGCAACACATCTATGAAATGCTCATGGATTCCTAGCCATTGCAAAGCTATCCACAACCGGTCATGTTTTATCCGATCGAAAGCTTTCTCCCAATCTAGAAAGAGTAGGATCATGTTAGAACCTTGTTGCTCCGAAATATCTTGAAGTCTACGCGTCAAAAATATAGCGTGCGATGTACTTCGTGAAGGTCTGAATCCATATTGTGTTTCGCACAAATGGTCTTCAAGTACGACTTGCAAACGTTTCCTGATCATGATCATATATATTTTGTAAATTGTGGTTAGCAAAGAGATAGGGCGGTAGTTTTCGGGAAGATCCGTGTCACCCTTCTTAAAGATTGACACAACCCTAGCACGAAAAATGCTTTCGGGCGCCTGCTTGTGACGCCACCAATGATTAATGATATTGAGGAGAAAGTTTCGGTTCTCTGCGTCCATCCATTTGAACAGTTCCATTGCAATTCCGTCTGGCCCCGCTTGTTTGTTGTTCTTTGTTGTTTTGAGGGCTTGGTCAAATTCTGGCAGCGTGAACTGTCCTACATTGAATTGGTCTTGCAATCTTTGAAGGGCATCAGACCTAGGCATAGTGTGTTCAGAGGGGTTGTTCCAATGCTTTTGCTCCAAGTACGTTGCGATTGTTTCGGCTCTATCTTTCGGCGCAACAAGTTCCCCATTCAAATCTCTTAGCCTAATAAATTGCGGTTGCGGTTCTCTTTTCAAGTCTTTCACACCTTGCCATTTTTCCCTTGCGTCCGGCAATTCCTTCAAAGAGTTAAGTATTGTATCTTTTCTGTCCTTTCTGGCATTTTTTTTAATTTGCCTCGTGAGTTCTTTTACTACTTGATGGTTTTCAGCTTCGTGCGCACATTGTCTTTGTTCTATCAAATTCCACGTTCGTCGGGAGATGTAATTACGTTTTTGTCGAGGAGTAATTTGGGAAAGAGTATTACACGCTGTGCGGAAAATAATCTCTGCAAAGTTGTCCCAACTATCCAAATCACGGTTCGGATCGATTACATCTCCCAGTTGTTCTTTTAACTGTTGATTGTAGTTGTTCCACTCCTGAGTAGTTGGCCTTGGATTCTCTTTGAAACCAGGAAGTTTGATTCGAATTGTGGATTCAACGATATGATGATCCGATGGAAAGTGTATATCAGGTCTTGCAGTGACATCTTTACAACTTTTTGCCCATTTTTCGCCAACCAACCAGAAATCTAACTGCGCATACCTAGTCGGAGTCCATTCTGCTCCGTGCTCTGTTGTGTTTTCTCTAAAGGTGCAATATCCTTTCAAACTTTTTCGGAAGAAGGTGTTCATCACTCGCAAATCTGATTTTTCACAGAACTGGAGAAACAAGGATCGGTTTTCGAGTGTAGCATCAGAGATATTACGTAAATAGCTCAACCCTCTTCCGAAAATATGTGGTCCTAAAACGTGTTCCTCAGCTTGGAACCTGTGATGCAAACGTGCGTTCATGTCTCCTCCAATATAAAGCACTTCTCTTGTCTTGGAAGCAATATTAGAAAGGGTTTCCCAAAAATCAATTTTATCATCGGTGCTGTATCCACTGTGGGGGGCATCACAAGAAACAAACCTCAAGTTACGACCCTTTGATCGCAACTTTATAGACATGATTCTCCCATTAACTTGTTGAACATCTGCAAGGAAGTGCTTCATATGTTTTGAAAGTACAATCCCTACTCCGGCTCTTTCAATATCTGTTCTCTGTACGCTTGCTCTGCCTTCGCCTTTGGCAATGGCTTCATCCAGCCGTCTTTGAGTGTTTGCTACTTCTTGTTCTTTGACATCAGTGCTGAAGAAGAATTTGAACCCATCTAAATGTTGCACACAGTTTCGGTTCACAGTAGTTTCTTGAAGCAAAAGAACATCATAAGCGTTCTTCTTCATGATGTCGATCAGTAGTTTCTGTTTGATGTGGGCTTGTTCTCCCTTGAGGCCTCTGACATTTAAGGACGCGACTTTAATTTCTTTTCCATAGGCCATGTTAGGTGCGTCTTCAGTTTTCTGTTCTTTCTCTCTTTTTGAGAAATGGTGAAACTGCCGCCTTCGTTCTGGCTTGCCAAAGAGGCGCCAGGTACTTGATCGCTTCCGCATCTCTAGGGCTTTCTGCTTAAAGGAGTATTGTAACATAAATTGCTTAAACTGACGAAATAGACGACGTTTGTACTTGGTTCTCTCAACTCTCTCTTTTTTACGACCCTCTGTCCTAGACTTACTACGGAAACCTCTGTTGCGATTTCTAGGTTTGCAAGCAGCCCTGTGGGGATATACTCTACGTCTCCGCAGTGGAGCCTGAGCTCCTCGCGGCCGAGCCGGTTCACCTCTGGTCGGTGGTATTCCAAGCAGCGGTAAGTTGCTGACAATGCAAGGAGAAATGGTGTTTTGAGTGCTGTGTAAATTTGGAGGAGGTACTGACTCATCAGTCCTTATACCGATCAGAGAAGGTATGGAGTTCAAAGTCAAATTGCCGTCGTCTTGACGGCAATAAGTAGAAGCGAATTTAGAAACGACATCACGCGAATTTTGGGCGTACTTGAGCCCTGTTGGTGCTTTTGTTGGTCTGCCTAGTCAAGAGTCAAGGCTGTCCTCATCTTCTTTGCGTTTGTTGACTTGTTCATCGTAGCGCCAGTCTTGTACAGAGGCCAACTTATAGTCGAATGGATAGTTTCCTCCTGGAGTATCGAACTTCTTGCTTTTCCCTTTTCCTTTGCCTTTTCCTTTGTTTGCTTGTCTGTTATTTCCAGATCTCACTTCATCCAGCGCTTCCGACCAATGGTCTGCTACATTCTGGAAGATGGTGTTGTCCAAGAAGACTGTGGCACGGACACCACGGACCGAAAAATGTACCCAACAGTATGTGTAGTAGTCATCGTAGATGGCATCGTGACCCCAATAGGGTTTCAGTTTGCTCAGATCTGTTCTCAGCTGTCCTTTCTCGTGAGCAATGTCCAAGGCTTTCAATACAATTTTGTTTGGTTCAGCTTTCAATCTGTCCCACAAGCCGATCTGCGGTCTCATCTTAATCTGGTCATTTGTATGGGTTCCGTTGACATAGAAGTTGAGAGGACGTTTCTTGTTGATGTACTCGTCTTTGAACCATTTGTCAAGTTGAGCTCTCATCCAACTTTGTTTGAAATACACGATGGACATGCGGGATAGTTCTGACGATTTTGCAGTATGTGATATTTGGCACATCTCTGCACTAAGTCCTGCAGCTTGCAAGCACCAAAGCACAAACTGAGATCTCTGGTCTGCAGTGGCCTGGTTGGGCCATCCGACGAAGCATTCTTCTTTCGCTGCTGCGGCTCTTTGGTCTTCTATTTGTGACTTCAAGCTCCAGAGTTGTTGTCGCCTAAAGGCTTGTTGGTCGTCCTGGCATTCGTATAATTTGTCCTCCAGCTCACTCACAGCTGCTTTCAGGTCTTTCACTTGCTCTTCGATATCCATCACTACCACGTCTACTGTCTCTTTCACTGTCTCTCTGATTTTCTTCTCATCGATTCTCGGTCTAGAAGGTGTTTTGATATCTGTTCCGGCTCTCACTGGTGTATTTGTTTCAGGCATCTGTCCAGCTTTCCATTTTCGAATATTTTTTAATCTCTTACCAGGCTTCTCTTCAATCACCGCAAGTTCATGGTTCAATGAACGTCTCACACCAGGACCATCTGCGTCCGGTGCACTCTCCATTTTGGAGTTTAAACTCTCTACTACATCTTCTATTTCTGTGCTGCTCGGATTCTCAACCAATAACCCATAGGATCCATGTATGCTATATATATATATGGTAACATGGATCCCATCAATATACACCCTTTATGTTAGCATATATACCAGCACCATGGATCCGTCATGGGTAATTCCTTCTGAACCGTAGCCATCATGTCGGTGGATGGTCCTTCAGCAAAGCATTGAAGGATCTGCCATCGCACCAGTCGCGATATAAAGGCATCCATTCGTCCGACCTTAGCAACCAAGAACACAGCACTTCTATAAACCATCCCTTAAATGGTAGGTTTAGTATATTTATAGTATATTTTAGTATTGGGTTTCCAACATTAGTAATCATTAGTAGGAAATGGTGACCTTTTGGTTTTGACGGATGCTTTTGCTCAAAGGTCTCAAAGGAGTGCAAGGTAATGAGCTACTGAGAGCGCCACTCCCAAAGTCGAGCGGTGCAACTGCGCAATAGCCTCGACTTTGCCCCTTCCTGGAGGACCACAAAGCCTACTACGCCTATCAATCGTCTTGCTATGAACTTGTTTCGTTCTCTCCTATACACGGTGAATCAACTCACTTGAACAATGTTTAGATATGTTTAGTTTAGATATTGGACTTCACTGGTCAAACCATCTAGTAGACTTGTAGAATGTTTTTAGACGTTTTTAGCAAGAAGTACTCGTGGGATCCTGTGCCGCTACATATATCTCCGTGAAGTTTTCACGGCAATTCACAGAAGAACGCGTATATACTATACATTAATGTTTCATTATTTTTCAAGGCTCCCCTGAACTACTTTGAAATTTACATCTCTACTTCAACTTGCACTGGATTTGCCAAAGTGCTGCAAAGTGAATAGAAACTTACTATAGTATAGCCGCAATTGATCCTACTACTAGTACCGTGGATTCTCTGTAGATTCAACTGCTCTCCAGACTGACCTACCACTTGGAGGGTATGCTGGAGATCAAATAAGTGACGGTGCTTCTGGGATTAGTTCAAAGCTTGCCTGACTGTTTCCCCACTTAAAAAGTTAACGGCTCAGCAGGTTTCAAATGCTTTCAAGTTTCAGCTTATGTTCTATGACTTTGCATTGACTTTGCTGGATACTGAGGCCAAAACAGGTGTGTGCTGGCCTCGCTCTGAAGATCGCAACATCACAACGTCATTCAAAAAATGCGGGTCCCGGATGGTCTCGGAGATCGCGGCCTCCAAAATGCGGCTTTTGATCTCAGGGATTGCTGGAGACACCTGAAGCAACCGGTGGTCAATATGTGGCCCTGTAAGTCACACGCTGACGGACCCAATTGCTATGGATTCACTGTACTGAGGACGCTTCCATGCCGAGCAATGATTGAGACAAGCAGAATCCAACCACACTGGGAAGCATCGGAAGATTGCCTGCAACCAAATGATTTTCCATGCTGGAAGCATCTGGAAGCAGAAAACTCCATAGCCTGACCTTCGAGCCACGAAGCTAGTGACTTGTCCATCTTGACAGAGGACTTCAATACTGCGACCTGCACAGCTCTGCAGGTTGAGTCCACAGTTTCAGAGTTCTTGGCTACTGAAAACACTGACCATATTTGCTGTACCGGACACACATGCAGCAAGCATTTGAGTGCTTCGTTGAAACGAAACTAGGGTTACAGTAGCGAGAACCTGTTGTAACCGCACTTGGAAGCCACATGAGGTGTGCAAGAGTAATGCCAAGATGACATTGTCAACATTTATCATCATTTATCAATATCAAATGTTCTAGAATACATTTTGCTGACGCAAAGCACTGGTATCACTGGTTTGTAGGCGGAAAACCATGGAAAACCACTTCCCGTGGAATGACCCACATCCACACCCCGAGTCTCCAACGGCAAGGTCTGGCGACAAGGCCATGTCTCGATCTGAAAAGGCAGACCAAAAACACCTGGCAAAGAGATGTCAGGAGGCGAAACAAGACTCAACGCGTTTTGCCAATCTCGGATACCCATGGATACTCTGTTACAAAGCAACTCTTATTTTTTTTCCTGGTGATAGCATGTCTTCACCATTTATGGCTGCTAAAGTATACTAAAGTTACTGAAGTGTAGTAGAGTCGTCATCCAAGATGGACCCAGTTTCGTGTTTTTTTTCAATGAACGTCAGCTTGACAAGGAGACAGCCAGCTCCAAGCAAAGCTCCAACCTGTCCACGGGTTCCGAAAATCAGAGTCTCTTTGGGTCAGGGAACATGATGATCAACCACTGAATTGAGAAGGAGTACCCAACATTTTCAAATAAAGTCACTTGAGGCCATTTGAACATCTTTGAACATGAAAAATGAATAACAATGAGGTACAGACTCTGGTCCTTCCGAGCCTCAAGCATGGACTAGCACAAAACAATGAAAGCCACGAAGTATAGGAAGTAAGTAAGCATGAAAGAAGTCAACTTGCATCTGTCACTTCAATCATCTTCGATCCATTCGGCGGCAGATTGAATCTGAAAACCACATCGAAACTGCGAAACTCTCGGTAGCTGTCCTCCCCCACTAGTGCATCCAAATTGCTGGTCTCACCATCCTCCCCCAACAGGACACATTTACCAATCATTTTCAAGGGCTTTTCCACGCTACTTGAGCAGTGACCAAAACCTGGAATGAGTTGTCAATGTTTGTGAATGTTGTTTTTGGGGGCCTCCTTTCGCTGGTTTCGTGGGGAGCATTCTGCCATCTTCTGACCCTCAATGATCCTTAATGGGAATCTTTATCCACTTGACAATCTCGTGTTGATGATCTCTCCTGGACAGCATCTCGGTCTGCCCACACCTGACAGCAGTGATGAACAGTGGCTGAAGAACGGGCCACGGGTCAGCTTAAAGTCCTAGGACTTAGATGGACCTAGGAAGTGCGTACATGTGCGTACTGACTATTGAAACTGGTGAGGTGAAACAGTGGCTACTTGATTTAAAATACCATGTTCACTTGATATTAATTAATCTGATATGATTCTCACTGACAAAACCGGCCTCCAGGAGTTCTTTCCTCAGTAGTATTAGCGCGTGCGAGTGGAATTCCAACATGTTCAACCAGGGAGCGGACCATCTCAAGCCGGACTTGATGGCTCTTGAAACGCCTTGAACGAAGTGGTCCCTGGCATCAAAGAGCAACTAAGTAGCAGATTTGTGGTTGGAATATGCTGGAATTCTCCCGGCACCTTCACCATTTGATGATCTGAACAAGTACTGCAACCCATTAGCCCTGCATCCTCAAACCATGCCATCAGCCACCAATCTGCTGATCCTTCACCAATTCGTTCCTGCAAGAAAACATCTTTCACTATCTTGACGCAACGGAAATTCCGCACACACTTGGTCTCGTCTGAAAATTGCGCACCTCAAAAATTCAGCGGTTTATCCTATTTTCCCAAATCAACATTGCAATTTTGGTGGTATACCCCATTTTTGGACACAGCCGTGCCGCACCTTCCCCAAATAGCAAAACAAGGGCTGGACAAACGAACCTCATCAGCAAGCAGTGACTCTCGCTATACAACAGTGCCCAAATGGGTCCCTTGGGCGCCCTCGCGCAAGTGGGCAGGAAAACAGGTGACCTCGGCAGCTTTTCGCAGTCCAAGAACAATTGATCAAGAGCTAGTAATGGCGGTAATATCGTGGTAATACCGAGTGAACATAGTAGTGATATGTAGTGATAGTAATGGTAACAATGATACAGTACCAACAGGATCCAACATGTAACAACAGTAATAATGAAGAATTGACTCCCAAGACTCCCTTAAGGCAATGGCAAAATCAGCAAGCTCCACTCGTGGCAAGTGCCTTGCAATGTGATCGAAGGTGATGGCACACCATCATCTGGCAGCCCATGCCGAACTGGAGGTTTCCGTAAATGGAAGGTCTCCCAAAATGGACGGATATATTGGACACTCCCAACCAAAAATGGATGATTTAAGGGAGTACCCCTATTTTCGGAAACTCCCAGATCACCCAAGTCTGCAAGATTCTGAAGCGCCAAAGTGACACTAAGTCCCGTACACCTTGGACCCAGAGCCTTGCACTGAGAGCCTTTCTTGAAGCTTTGCATACTCCGCAGCGCTGAAACCATGACGCCTGCAGGTCGAAAAATGCAAATCACTGTAGGAGTTCACTCATTAAGACCTTGATCTGGACGTAGAACATCTTTATCATTTACACTTGCCGAATCTTAACAAATATATAATTATATATAATTATATATAATTATATTATATATTATATTAATATAGCCGAACATCAACAAGATATGATGTCTCGGAAAAGTGAGGGACTCCAGAACCAGCGGTTTCCAAAATGGACAGATTCTGAATGATGATGATGTTTGGGTCACACCCAATTCATAAAACTCTCATACAAAATCAATAGGACATAAATTACCTCATTTTTAGCAGAATTTTGTTGTTTCATCTTTTAAGGCGTTGCCATGATTGAATTGTTCAACAGATCTCAACAGTCCATTGCGGTTTTGCACCTGTCATCTTGACCAGCTGCCTGGCAGAGCAGCCCGCCCCCCAAATTCAGCTGACAGGAAAGCACACTCCGTGCCACTCCGTACCTCCAAGGAAGCACTTTGCCCCATCGTCGGCCATCACCGGCGAACGCCAAGCTGCTGTGAATGTTTTGCAAAAACCAACTTGCCCAACTTGTACCATGGACAAATCATGACACATCACAGGGCCAAGGAATGCGATGCAGCGATTCTGATCACATGCCAAACTACGCCACTTTGGAGCCGCAAAGGTCTCACCTTGCTAAAACATGCTAAAACATGCTAAAACAATCTAAAACATGTTAACACATTGACATGTTAACGTCATAAATAAATGCAACGTTAGAATATGACATGAAGGTGCAGAATGCACAATATCACGAATTGGCTCTTGGCATGCCATCGGATACCACAAGGTGGAATCTAACCTGACTGGATGAGGCCCTGTTTGAATAAAATGGATTCAAATGGGCAAACTATATCAAAATCCATTCCCACGGGCCAAACTCATCCAACGTCTACACGGCCATCGGCAAGAATCACAAGAAAAGGTCTCCAGTTCAGCCCACAATGTCAAAGACTAAATATGTGTTTTGCAATGTTTTGCATCAATTGATTGATTTTTCAGTATGCTGGCGACATTTTATTCAGCTGTGGCAGCAAGATGCTGTTTTGCGCCAATGCCGCATTTTTTTGTCGCCAACGCCTCGCTGCTTGTCAAACTGCCCTGACAGAAAGTTGGTGAATCGCATCGTTCTGACAAACCCGGTTTTTGATGGCCAATGCATCTACTGCGCATGCACGACAAGTGCAGTACAAACTGCATACGGCCAAAGGTACAGGTTTCTGAGGCTCTTGCATCTTAGCTTTTTCAATGGCAGTCTCCAGTTGGGACAATCTTAGCTGAAAAAACAAATCGAAAACAAAGTTCACGCCTCAAATCTTTGGTTGGTTGAGAACGGGATTCTCAGTCCATGAATTATGACAGTCCCCCATATATACGGGGTAGTAAAATGCCTGAACTAATCATCAGCCAACTATAGCCAACCATAATTTATCACTTTTATTCTCACATCATATGGTAACTCGCAGCCACTGTTACCCCTAACCCTCAGGTCGGCACTCTCGAGGCCTGGCTCCCTGACGCAAAGAAGGCTGCGCCTGCAACAGCATTCCACGGGAAATTTTGATCGGATCAATGCTGATCTTCTAATCTTTATGATGTTGATGGCGCCTTGACTCCTTGACATATAAACATAATGATACATAATGTGTTTTTGAGATGACAAGATCTGTTTGAGATCAAAAAATATCAGAAGTTGAAACTGGGTACCTAGTGGCGTCGCCAGCACTAGCAATCTGGGCCGAAGCTCTTGTCAAGGCTGTGTCTGAAAACATGATGGATATAATTGTCCCAGTCAAAATGGTCATAAATTCGGGCATACTCCATTTTCAGGCACACCAAACATCATTTCAGTCATATCAATGCAACTATTATCTCCCCTTATATCTCTTTATAATTCTTTATATATCTTTATATCCCCTATTTAAAATCATTTAAAATCCCGTTCCCATTTCTGGACCCACCTTCATGGATAGGTCCTCCCCACAGCCCGGCATGGGAACCTCGAGTTTCTCCAGCAACGCTGGCGCCTTGGTCCAACCTTTCACTACTGCCTGGCAGCGAGGTGACCAGCCTTGATTTAAGGCTGGTTTGGCACTAAAAAGATCTAAAAAGCCTATGTTACCGGCCCAAAATCAGAGCTACTAGCTTCAAATTTGGGCTGGTTGGATCTTCAGGGTAGCGTCACTTTTTTGAACATTAGATGAATCAATGTGGCTGGTGCACTTTAATTTATATAGACATCTTTAAACACCACGTAGCATAAACTGTCCATTCCAGTAACAACAGGAACAACTCGGCCCCAGCCTCTGCCACAATGGTCGCAAAAATGCACACATCTCCGTCTGTCCTCATCCAAACCTCAGAGGTTTACCACACTGGGGGACGTGCCAAATGGCAGTGTGTCAAAACCTATGGAATCCACTGTAGTTCACATCAAGTCATAGCTGGGATTTATGGATGTGAATAACCCACTCAAAATGGTATCTATAGGATTCCATAGGTATTGAACCATACCCAAATGCACAACTTGGCTTTTGAAACTGCGTCCAATGTCCAATGCGTTTGTCTATCTCAGTCACATCCAACCGCGGAAGCGCGGTAAGGTCAACACTGGAGATCTTCCAGCGCTGCGGATGACATAATCAGTCATGGACGCAAGGCAATCCTCCCAGCTGGACACTAAGATTGGCTGTTACTTGATGGTCACGCCCGAGGCTTTGGTCAGGAAGGAACAGCCCTATGATCTTAGGGATTTTGACTGAGATCCCTGGTCCAGAGAGAACAATCTCAATTGCCTTCAATCTTCGAGGAGTATTGAACCAGAAGCAAATCATATATGTAGACACATAATGTCATTCCGAAAGGAAGGGAACAACAACATATTACGATCCTTTTTGGCTTTTGTCTGGTGGTTCACTAGACGGCAGGCTTCCCCAACTTCCAGCCTCAACTTCTGGAGTACATATGTCCAAGTAGACAAAACCACGAGCGATGACATTTAGACCTCAAACTACAGATGGGCAACTGCAAGAAGCAACAAATATCGAACAAACCTCTCGAATTGTGCCACTGATTGCACAAGCTTGTTTTATTTCTCCTTCTTTTCATCATTACTTACTACTTGGCACCTTCACCTTATCTACTCAAAACTCAAAATACATGGATTGATACGGTTCCAATGGGCAATACGACTCAATATGATATGTTGCAATCAAACGTCCGGGCTGCTTTGTAGAGGCAAGCAGTAGGATTTTCATAGGATGACAACATTGAGAACAGTTCATCAATCTGTGCTTCATTTCAAGTTATTTGGCGAAGGAGAAGCGAGTCTAGATAGATGAAGAAGAAACAAGAAATTCTACACATCACATTTGTTTCCTATGTATCAATCAGCTCATCTTTCATGCAAGGTTCTGTCCACACAACACAAGACTCAGTATGCTGTGACACATGCAAAGTTCATACTAACTCAACATGATTCGTGTGGACAAATTGACCAAAGTCAATTTATGCTTTCTGCTAAGCTTCCGGCCATTGATCCGAAATGCATCAGCTGGAACTTCCGAACCTGAACATGTCAAAGTCCTTGCAAGAGATATTTCCAATGTGATATATGACCATCCTGGAGTAGATAGAACATGGACATGTCAAAACATCCTCACTAATTAGCATTGAAAGATATTGGAATATCTTTGAACATCCATGAAAATCCCATATTCATCCATATTCTATCATATTCTATCTAGTTCAGGATGACTGTACATAATGGGGAAAATCTGAAACAAACAGGTCAGCCAAGCCATCTCTGCAAGTGTAGGAGAACATGACATCCTTCCTGCACGTGAGACTCACGTCGGTCAGCTGCAAGGCCCAATGGCCGTCTGGAAACCAATGCCCTCTGGTTGTCAAACATGGCTTGTTGGAAAATCCCCGAACTAAATGGAGGTTTCAATGAGAAAATATGGGAAAATCCATGAACATCAGCTATAAACCTACAAAGTGGGTGGTACTTGTTGCAATCAACCATGAATACAATGATTTCGATTTCTTATACATTGTAACATATTGTAACCTCAAGCATAACTAGTCCATTGCACGTCCGCAGCAATGGGGAGGCCGTCGGGCCTTAGCTTTGGCTTCCGTTCGTCATGGTCGTCTAAAAGCCGCGGCAGCCACTGTGCAAGCTTTTGAGTCAAGGCTTCTGTTTCTTGGCCTTTTCCATACCTGGTGGTTGAGCCTACCGGAAGCAAACTAATGAAAGTCAGTTGGGATCATTCCCGCAAAATGTGGGGACAAAACATGTTGAAATCAAATAAACAATATTTGAAGCCACCCAGAGACCATCGGTACGCGATCATGGTATTCTGGAAATTTCTGGGCGCCAAGGAGCGAACTCGAATGGTCCGTTGCAACTCCTGAGCAGCTTGCTCGAACAAGCGCGTGTGGCGGATTCTCTGCCGAGAATAGCACCAAACCAAGGTGCATAAGCCGCATCTGTCCAGTGAAGGCAAAAGTCCACAAAAATGTTCCGCTGCAAGGTTGAAAAAATCTGTGGCTTGCACACCTGCCCGGGTGAATGTCCATAACATGTACACCAGGTTGATGGGATGTATTTTTTGAAAGCGTTGACTAGCGAGAGCGGCGACCTCCATAAAGAAACTGTCGTGTGCAAAGAGTTTTTGGTTGTCGGACTGTGGTCCAAAATAGCCACGTTTGTCATCGCGCTTTTCACGACGACCTTTTGATTTTGACTCACGCTCTTCAATGAAGAACCAGAATGTATTGTACTGGTAGTCATGCCACGACAGAACTCTTGGGATGAATGTTTCATACTCCCAGACTGCGCGACGTGCCAGCATTGCATCAGTCAGTTTCAATCGGCTCAGTTCATCTGGATCTTGAAGTTTCGCACGAAGCTCTTTGACGGAGAGCTCTGCTATGAGACCTTCCAATTCCAAAGGCTCAGGTAGCGGTAGCACTTTGGCTCCCTTGTCTTTGACCGGCGCTTCAAACACGGTCTCCTGTGTCTCTGCATTGTACCAGTAAGGCAAAACACTGACTTGAGGATGTGTTCTTCTCTCAACCCACGGACCAAGGCACTGTGGCGCTTGAAACCATTTCCAGTACTCCTCAAACTCCTCTTCCGTGCCCCCGTCTTTACTCATCGGCGGCAGGGACCTTGAAGCCTCTGCAAGTCGTCGACGGCCAAGTCGGGTCGATGACACCGATCTTCGCGAGGCTGCTATGGTGGTCTTGGTACCACGGTTGCATCTGCTGTAAGGTCGCTTGTTGAGACCAGATACACCAGAATGGCCACATACCATGCATCTGAAGCATCTGAAGTGTCGTCTTCGGACTTGCCTGACAGCAAGAGGGATGACGCACAGCAGAGTAGAAAGGCCGCGTCGTCCTTCTACAAGATCCACATTACATCGTGGATCTTGTGGAAACGTCCTTGCCAAGGGGATGCCAAGGGGACAGGTTGGGTTGGTCTTTTCAAAAGGCACGCGAGTCCGGAAAGAGTTGGTCTATGTTGGCCATTTTCTCAACAAATGCCGTGTAAGAACCAATTACAGTATAGCTTTCATTTGATAGAACCTTCTTTCCCTCTCTAACAACATCTGCAAGTGCATTAAAAGTATTCCTGTGAATTCGTTTGAACGTTATATAAACATGTTCACATCATCATAGTAGTTGTTCAAACAAATACAAGTCAGATATATGCAAAACACATGATGATACTGAATGACACTGATTTTGTCACCACCAATTTTTCTCATTGTTTTTAAGCATCTATGGATAATTAACACCTAATTATGTACATATATATATGTATATATATATATCATATATATATATATCATATATATATGATATATATATATATGTATATACGTATATAAGCAGTATTTATTGCATTATCATCATCAAATAATATTATAGATTTGTTGACCAGTACTATTACACTTTTTTCCTAAATATCACTATTATCTATATGTGCCATGGTCAAAACATGGTACATATTGGGAATCCTGACAATGGCTATCATGACTATTTTAAATCCCTACTAATGGATTGATGGCCATCCCCCACGTACATCCTATGAATCGATTGAACCAATGCCTCGATCTGAAAAAGCTCAGCGCAGACCGCGAGAGGAGCGATGATACAACGGGCGGCAACGCGCCGTTGAGCAGCATGGCAGTAGACTCCCCAAATGGGACAGCTGAAGAATGATTTAATGGATTGGTTTATATATTAGTTGGGAAAATCACGGAAAATCTAGAAGAAATATTGAGAAATATATTGGTTGCATTGTTTTGACCCTCTAAATATTGAGGAAATATTGGGGATTCCTGTAATTTTCCCTTCAATCATGGATCATGATGAGAAAATATGAGAAACATATCCCATAGGATCCATGTATGCTATATATGGTAACATTTACCATCAATATACCCCAAATGTTAGCATATATACCATACATGGATCCTATGGGTATGGGAGCATGTTCTGGAAAACCCATCTTTTGCCAGTCAACTTCTGGCCTTTTTTTACCTGCTCATCATCCATTGTTTCTGAGAAATCCCATTGGACACGGTCGTCAGGGCTGAGTCAGGGCTCAGCGAGCCAAGATGTCCAAAGGAATGGAACTATCACCGTTTGGAGCAATAAGACCTGTCTTGGTGCCAGCCTTATCGGCATTTCTGATGTAGAAGGCAGAAGTTTGTTTGTCCTCTCCGAAAATCATGGTCAAACATGCTATGCACATGCCTTCGCAATGCCAAATGTTTGATGCTGTTTTCAGCAGATTCGCACCCTCAAACTGTACCCCACTGATGTCTCAGTCAGGGAACTTGGCCTAATGCCAAGTAGTGATTCCAGGCACTCATAAAAGTCTAGTGGTTCTCACATGGTCCAGCTTCGAGCCTCCAACAGCTTCCATGAGTTCATTTCTGGGAAATGATGGAGAACTAGCTTTCCGACTGGTGCTGTTGGAAAAACATGGAAAAACGGAGTTGTCACGACTTGAGCCGCAATGGACAAGCATAGTCCTATGTCCAAATCAGGCACTTGCCTAATCGGACCTGTGCCCCTTTCTGCACAGTTGCACTATGCTTATTTCAAAAACATCCAAATGCACTCACGCCGGGGACTCGCACTTACAAATGAAGTGTGGAGTGCACAAATTGTCGGAATCAATGTGAGAATGACGACCAACCAACGACTTTGCCAAGTTTTGCGTCTATCTCAACTCTGAACATGTCAATCTGATGTTAGTACTTACTTAGTACTCCACATTCTTCTTGACGCCCTCAGTTTCTCTCAAGGCTGCCTCCATCGATGCCAGTTTGCACCTTTGAAGCAAGCAGCATCGCACTTTCAGCAGTAGCAGTAGCAACAACTGGAGGAAAACCAGAAAACCACAGCTGGAACCTCGACTTTGACCATCTGATTTTTTATGCTCTACATTTTTTTGGGGGGGATTTATCCATGGATTTATCCATGGCTATATCATGACCATTTCCAGTGGCTTCCAATGGAGGTGTTTACCTCAACCAACTTGTGGAGCTATGCGTCCCGACTTCAAGCTGTCCATCCTGACATCATTTTTTGCTGCGCAGATTCACCAGCAAAAAAAACGTGGTGTTTTTGTATAGCTTTGCTGACCCAGAAAGGGTGATACATCGATCATAATATCATTTGTATATAGATAATTATAGATATATCTATAGAATAATTATAGAACAATAATATATAGAATAATTATAGAATATTATAGATATATCTATAGAGTACTTAAAACATCTCAAAACATCTTAAAACTCGGTGCTACTTTGTGGTACACCAAAATCACCAGCCTTGTCTTCTGCTTCTCCAAAATGTGCCCGCCAAAGTCCTGTCGCGGGCTGCCCTGGTGCAAGTGTTCATTCATTTGGGTTTGTCTGGAAAATTTTGGGGAACCCAAGTCGAATGGTTTATCTGATAAAGTTTATCATCAATTTCCCAGCTTTTGCATTTCACACACCGCCGAATTTTTTTCACATGTCTAACTCGCACCGGGCCTTTAAATAGTCCAAAGCGGGACTTTCCTGCAAGGCCTAAAACAGCCAGTTGGAGCGGGATCTGGGATTAAAAACACCGGTTGATCAACCTGACTCTGCATGTTTTTCATCCCTTGAAAAGTGCTAGACCCATATCGTACTCATGTATCTGGGTATATAAATTAATTTAAATTATCATATTTCACTAACCTGAATAGTGCGGCCATTTGGGGATGATTCCCCTTTCTAACTATATGATTATAGTGAGGGAGAACAGTGAGGTCGTTATAATTATAATTTACCCAGATGTATCCTATGAGAAGCTGATGAAGTGCCATTGCTCTTTCTTGCCCTCGAGCTGCTCTTCTCAAGTGCTCTTCTTGATACAGGTTCGCCATCATGGCCTCGGCTCAACTTCAAGTTTCACCAGTGCCACTAGGTCCACCAGTTCTCCGTTTTTTCTCGCTACAACATGCTGCACCCATGTACTGACTGTACAAATTGTTTCACGAAAGGCAGTTCAGTCTTGGGGCCTGGGAAGATTTATCAACAAACATGTGAGAATGAGAGGCTTAGAACATTGTGGAAAATATTGAAGATATTGAACCAAGCGAACTAATCATTAAATCTAAACACCGCTCTGGCATTCACGACCGGTGTTCCAGCCTTCAATCGTGGTCTGCAGAAATGAATGGCATCTACATGAATGCCTTTGAAAAACTTCAAGCACAACTCCTGAGCCGCAGAATTCCAAGCAAAGCTGAGTCATCATGGTCATCAATGGTCAGGCCCCGGGTCAAAAGTCTTTAGTAGCTTGGTGAACAGCAACATGGATCAATATGAATGTTCATCCCAGTCATATATGGGTCATATGGGGGTTGTCCAAAATACCTTTTCCCGGACAGCCCTCAATCGCTCAGCCAATCGCGTAGCAACCGCGGTACCACAGTGAGCAATCGCGGAAGGGTTTGTTCTTCGTTGATCAGATCATATACATAAAATATAAGTTATGTATTATATAATGAGGATCCATGCGTGAACGCATTCGATTTCAAATTTGGGAACAAAATAAGCTCGCGCGGGCCGGAAAGGGTCCGGAAAACTCACAGTAGTACCAGCAGCAGTAGTACTAGTAGTACTAGTAGTACTAGTAGTACTAGTCGTAGTAGTAGTAGTAGTAGTAGTAGGAGGAGGGGTAAGAGTAGGAGTAGGAGTAGGAGTAGGAGTAGGAATAGGAGAAGGAGTTCTAGTAGCAGGGCAAGGGAAGAAAGGGAGAGGGAGGGAAAGAGAGAAAGAGAGAGAGAGAGGGGGAAAAACAAATGGTTGCGTTTGACCGGTTTCTGACGGGTTTCTGACTGGTTTCTGACTGGTTTCTGACTCGTTTCTGACCCTTCAGCGGAACTCGTGTCAATTGGATTTAAAAGCAAGAGCAGAAATTCCTAGGTGTACTAGTGGTAGTGGTGGTGCAGTAGCAGCGGGTGTGGTGGTAGTACTAAGAGTAGTAGCAAATCTAGTAATGAGAGTAAGGATCCATGCGTGAACGCATTCGATTTCAAATTTGGGAGCAAAATAAGCTTGTGCGGTCCGGAAACGGTCCGGAAAACTCACACAGTGCACTAGCAGTAGCAGTAGCACTAGCAGTAGTGGTAGTGGAAATTGGAATAGGAGTAGGCGTAGGAGTTCTGGTAGGAGGGTGAGGGAATAGGCAAGGGAGAGAGAGAGAGAGGTTGCGTTTGGAGTAGGAGTAGGAGTAGGAGTAGAAGTAGGAGTAGGAGTAGGAGTAGTAGTAGGAGTAGTAGTAGTAGCAGTAGTAGCAGTAGTAGTAGCAGTAGTAGTAGTAGCAGGAGTAGTAGTAGTAGTAGTAGTAGTAGCAATGATAAGAGCTGAGGTGGATGGATGGATGGATGGATGGATGGGATGCTAGGCAAGTGCTGCCTTTTTGGTGTTTCTGACCTGTTTCTGACCTGTTTCTGACCTGTTTTCAATTGGAGCTAGCTTGAATGTCCTTCTGACCTGAAAACATCTGCGCGGATTCCGCGCGCGCGGAATCCGCGCGGCCATGTCAATTATTGGCATGGTTCTGGTCTCGAAAGTAGTAGTAGTAGTAGTAGTAGTAGTAGTAGTAGTAGTAGTAGTAGTAGTAGTCGTAGTAGTAGTAGTAGTAGTAGTAGTAGTAGTAGTAGTCGTAGTCGTAGTAGTAGTAGTACTAGTAGTAGTAGTAGTAGAAGTAGTAATAGTAGTAATGTAGTAATAGTAGTAATAGTAGTAATAGTAGTAATAGTAGTAATAGTAGTAATAGTAGTAATAGTAGTAATAGTAGTAATAGTAATAGTAGAAGTAGCAATGATAAGAGCTGAGGTGGATGGATGGATGGATGGATGGATGGATGGATGGATGCTAGGCAAGTGCTGCCTTTTTGGTGTTTCTGACCTGTTTCTGACCTGTTTCTGACCTTTCCCGGAGTCTTCTTCAACTTCAAACAAATCAGCACGGGCAGTCAAACTAGGAACAATTTTAATGATCGTCAAAGTAATATCATTACTAGTGACCCAAATACTAGTACTAGTGCTACTAGTAGTAGTAGTAGTAGTAATAATAGTAGTAGTAGTAGGAGGAGGAGGAGTAGAAGTAGTAATAGTAGTAATAGTAATAGTAGAAGTAGCAATGATAAGAGCTGAGGTGGATGGATGGATGGATGGATGGATGGATGGATGGATGGATGCTAGGCAAGTGCTGCCTTTTTGGTGTTTCTGACCTGTTTCTGACCTGTTTCTGACAATTGGAGCTAGCTTGAATGTCCTTCTGACCTGAAAACATCTGCGCGGATTCCGCGCGCGCGGAATCCGCGCGGCCATGTCAATTATTGGCATGGTTCTGGTGTCGTAGTAGTAGTAGTAGTAGTAGTAGTAGTAGTAGTAGTAGTAGTAGTAGTAGTAGTAGTAGTAGGTAGTAGTAGTAGTAGTAGTCGTACTCGTACTAGTAGTAGTAGTAGTAGTAGTCGTAGTAGTCGTAGTAGTAGTAGTAGTAGTAGTAGTAGTAGTAGTAGTAGTACTAGTAGTAGTAGTAGTAGTAGCTAGTAGTAGTACTAGTAGTACTAGTAGGGTAGTACTAGTAGTACTAGTAGTACTAGTAGTAGTAGTAGTAGTAGTAGTAATACGTGGTAGCCGTATACCAATCGCCAACCAATCGCTCAGCCTATCGCGATGCAGGTTTTAGCAATCGCGCAAAGCAAAGTAAACGCATCAATTCATAAATTTGTGACCTGCTTTTACGGACGGCTCCCATATGGTTATCAGAAAGGACACATCACCATCGTCCGGAAGTCCGAAACGATGGACCTTCGGACAGTCTGCGTCTGGAGTTTCCATCGTCCTGAAACGCTCCACCCGCATAGTCAGGACGTGGAGGATCCACACCTAGCTTCGCACGTCTTCGCATACTTTCGCGGCCAGGTTTTCATCAAGATCATCAAGGCATCAAAACTTGAATGACCAATAAATATAGTTGCTGTAGTTGCTGATATATCCCATATAAATTACCATTAAAACCCAGGATTTTCATAGATCAATTCCCATGTTCTGTCTCCCAACTGTGGACTTTCAGAGGAACGGCCACTTTCCTCGAAAGCTCCAATCTCCGAGGCTTGGACAAGGAAGATTAAAGATCTGTTCCACGCGTTCTCGCTGCTCCTGAGGCATGGGTTTTTAATGGCTTTTACACTCAGCCGTGGCAGATTCCCATCATTTCAACATCGATTTATGTGTCAACCACTATTAGATGTTGATAAATTCATGATAGAGGTGTGTCTGAAAACGGGGCGCACCCAGTTAAAACAGCATTCAGACATATAATATCTATTCAGATAATACATTCTGATCGTCCAAGTCGGGGATACCCCATTGACAAATCCGCGGCAAAGTCAGCGCCGAATCCCAATTCGCCAATCCGGTCCTGCAAATTTTCATATGCAGAGATTGTACCATCTACGCTCAGCCTGGTGGCAACAAAGCCCCGAATTGCTATGGATTTGTCTGACAATTTTACGAGCATCCCAGAAATTTTCGATGGTTCGATGATTTATCATCATTTTTGTCACATTTGGATAACATTTGTATTTTTGGGGTATGCCGATTCTCAGAAAAACTCCATATACACAACATCAATCATGAAGAGCTCACTCCGATATCCCACTGCTGGGACACTTTGCATCCATGACACGATCATATCGCTTGTGTATCTAATATGTTTACTGAGTTTACGTAATATATTTTAATCTATTGCATCACTACCTCAAAGTATCTGATTTGGTGTCAAAAGCAAAGCCCGTTCCAGCGCTTGCAGTGGTCACTGCAATATAATTAACCTTCGCCTGCATTACCTGGCTGGCTACCTGTTGGACTAAGTCTGAAAATGAAGTACACAATGGTACACCCCACAAAATGGAATATATGAAAATATATTATATTATATATATTATATTATATATATATATTATATTATTATATGTATATATATATTAAATATATATATCATTTATTATATATAATATTATATATATTATATATATACATATTATTTATATTATATATTATATGATATATATATAATGTATAATATATATATATATATAATACTATATATATATTATATTAGATGTTATATTATATTATATTATATATATATATTATATTATATATATTATATTATATAATATATATTGTATATTATATATTATATATTATGCATTATATATTATGTATTATATATTATGTATTAAATATTATATATTATATATTATGTATTATATATTATAAGTAATATATTACATACATATATTCATATATATATATATATATATATTAATTATATTTTTTACTAGCGAAGATCATGAGAACATGTCCCAGCTTCATTCTCCAATGCGTCAAGGTTGACTTGGGACTAAGCTCCAAGGCTGAATTGTTCCAGGACCACTGGATGCCGATTTGGTCTCCGGTGCAGACACCTGGTGACGGGCTGTGGGCTGTGGGCTGATTGTTGGCTTCAAAACCCTTATCAAAGTGAGATATTTTGAGATCATTTTACCATATTTTACCCATGGCAAACATTGTCGCAGTGTGACACCAGCAATAAGATGCAAAATTATTGCAATTTGCAGAATTTATACCCATGTGAAACCAGCAAATCAGTTTAGGACGGGTTGCAGAATTTCGCTTTGGATCCCATTCAAACAGGCCGAGCAGTCCATGACGCTTTGCATTTTCTCGTAGCGCGGGGTCAGCCACATGTCTCTGATTTCCTGAGGCCGCTTCGGCTACAAACTCGAGCTGCAACCAGCCAGTCAGGATGACCTTCTGAAACAGATGTTTCAATGGATTGAATGGATTGGTTCAAAGGAGATATCTACAGGAAACCATAGATTTTCCAATGAAATATGGGGTTTTCCTGTAAATTTTCTTTAAACCAATCCATTGTTTGATTACTTGCCAGTCAACAAAAATGAAAGGCTCATCTGGTACACAGGTTCTTGCCAGACTGTCCTGAGTTGCATCCTTCTGTCTCACTGTTCGGCCATCAGGTTGCAACCTGTTCGGCATGGGAATAACAATACCGATGAACGGCATGGATGTCGGAGCACTGACGGCTGACGGATACTAAAGTGTCATCTTGGCTGGTACTTTTATGAGAAAATTGGATCCCACTTAAGTGCAATTCACTGCAGCATGCTAAGCATTGCTGGACTATTTCAGTACGCAACAGTCTGAGAGGGCGGCTCGAAGTGCTGTTTTCGCAGCTTCTGGGAGTTCAAGGGGAATCGCCCGTTCCTGAGTCTAATGACTTCCTGGATCAAGTCTGAATTTCAACGGACCACGGAACTGTGTTAAGTTTCATGTCAGAGTGATGTGCACTCTTCAAGAAAGAAGTCTTTCTAATTTGAGGCCAGTGCAGAATTGCAAAGTCCACTGGGAATAAGCCATCAAACTTTTCCTGAATCCAGGAGAGGTTCAAACTCGCAAACGTGTCTACCTTTAAATCTTGGCTCCTAACTGCATATTGAAACAAAAATAACATACTTCACACACGATGCTCTGTCCAGTGAAGCTGTAGCAATCAAGCCATGTGCTTGTGCACATCATCATTGCATGCTGATAAACTGTGATTGGATAACCACAACGCAGTCCTGCAAGGCTTTCAGGGTTCCAAGAATGACCTTGTCCTGAAAAAACACCAGCGCCAGTCGGTGCTTCGGGCTTGGGACCGTTCCAATGGATCAACCCCATTGGCTTGAACATCTTTCGTCATCCATCACCCTGGTGATGAACACATAGATTCCACACCAGCCTTGTAAGCGTGCAGCTGTTCCTCAAGCCATTCCTTAGTAAAAGCTAAACAAAGAAAAGGCAATAGTACGTATGGGGTATCATTTATGGAACAGAAGGGAGGATGAGAGGGGGTGAAGGCGTGCTGATGGTAAGCCGCTCTCCAGAGGAAACCCATGAAACCCCCCATATATCATTTTTCAAATATATAAATGAATATAAATGTATACAGTACCTAGATCTACTATGATCTACTCCGATTTTTGGGGCTCAAACTTGCAATCTCATCAACTTAACAGCCGAGCTGCGGCCCCGTTCATGCCGTTCTTCATGCAGTTCCGCAGACTTTGCGCAACACCTCACGTGGGGAGACATCAACAGCGTCCAAGTCATGGCAGATTGATGGGGAGTCGGGGAGTCCCAGGTTCTTGGATGGTCGGGCCTTCCATGGCAGTCAGGGCTGTGGAGACATCACGGTTCCACAGGAAATTGAAGCGTTTCCGGAAGACCTGGGCCAAAAACGCCGCCAAAAACGCGGAAAAACGCCGCAGAAGTCTTGGTACCCGGAGGGGTTATCTGTTATATATAGCTGTTATATAATATATATATAATTATACGTATATATATATATATATAGCCTATAACATGGCCCATTTATCACCTATCAAAATGAGGATATAATTGATGTACCTATTAAACATTGATGTTCAAAATTGCCATGTTTATCCACGTTTGATTTCTAGAGGGTACCCGGGATTGTTTTTCAACCATCAGACTACTAATTGGAGGGATATCAATATTCTGATCATTGGGGTTACTGTAATCTTGATTTGTTGTAATATTTAATTTGTCACTTTTTTGTGGGGATAACATGAAGTAACCCCTGAATCCACCAACAGAATGTACCCATCCCTAATGATCCCTGCCTTCTGGCTGTGCATGTTCAGCTGGGACATTCCTCAATGTCGAAGCAACCGAAGCTTCGAAAATCCCTCGGAATGCCCTCCCCAAGTCTCCAAGTGCGTCAGCAAAAAATTCTGTTGCATCGAATCCGGTGAGACAAGTCTTTCCTTAAAAACATCTCTGAAAACATGGTACCCCCAGATTCAGTGGCTAAAAATGTCATCATCATTTCCCTGTTTTCCCTGTTGCCACTGGATGAAAAAAATCCCCCCATTGACAGAGCCAAGCTGCGATGCAATGCCAACTTGGCAATCATCTCTTGCTGTCCCGCCTTGATATGGAATGATATGGAGGGATGGAACGAGGGATGGAACCATCATAATTTTTGGCCCATTGAAATGGAGGATTCATGGCAATAATGGCCATAAAAATGGAGGATGAGTAGCCGTAGCCATATTTTTTGTCCATTGAAAGTGAGGGATTCCAGCAATTTTGCTGATTTTGGTCACACTCCACGCATGCAAAGCTTGAAGTACTCGGACTTAAATCCCGTACGATCCCCATAGTTCCCCCAGGACCTGGGGTGCTCCGTCCGTCACAGAATGTTGGGGCCACCGGCTGCCGACATCATACCCGCTGAAGCTTTGGCCATGCTCAGCTCTTCATTGGTTACCTTGGATGCAGGACATTGCAGGACAGCAGGTCCGCAGTAGTACAGCCTTCATTGGTCGTACTGTCACTGTGTATGTCATCTGGTAAACTAACATAGCTATGGAAAAACACTACGCCGGTATTTTTACTGGGTAAATCCACTATGAATGGCCATTTTCAATAGCTATGTTAGTTTACAAGAGGGTATGTCATCTGACATATGACGATAAATATATGGGTGCAGTATGAGGTGTAATTCAAACATGTGGAAGCAAGTGACCCAGAATAAATCGTTTCTTTAGTGCTTGACCATGGTCAACACATGGTTTATGGGGGATGCTCCTCCATCCCATAGTTGGAATCCAAACACCAATGAAAATGGATTGATGATCCCATTTTTGTGCGAAAATAGAATTACGCTCTGGTTATTTAACATAGCCATGGAAAATCAGCATTTCTAATAGCTAAACCATCTATAAATGGGCAATTTTCCATGGCTATGTGAGGGTATATAATCCATCAATCTAATCCACATTAATCCATTGAATGGTCCCCTATGAATGGACCATCCCCTGTGTGAGTTCACCAAGCTGAAGTAACGTCGATGATGCTTTTCCCCTAACCAAAGATCAAAGACCATGTGTAGGGAATCATCCATGATCCTCTTCATCCAAATATCATTTCCTGTATATACATCATCAATCTATATATATATATACTAGACATTACTCAACTCATCGTTGTTGATTTTCTCCAAGTTACCCTCTTCATGTTCAGCTGCAAAATGACGAAGACAAACTCATCACAAAGCCGCAGCCACGACCTCGGCCAAGTCTTCGATGCAACCCGCCATGTGAAAAACGCGGTAACGCCAAGGCTGCGGCGGCTGTCCGGCCAACTTGGTGTTCTTGTTCGCCATGAAGGCGGTTTTCACCTCACCAAACTGCATCAAACTGCCAGGTTTGGATGATAGAAATTGAGAGAATATGAAGCAATCACTGGTCTAATATGGTAGTCATCAAACAGCACTCTTGTGCATCTGGAATGACTACCACAAACAAACGCTGATTATCAACGTTGATCCATCGTTTGCTATCATCTATATGTTTTCCACGACATCATCGTTACTATCATTATTATCAGTAAACTTATCATGATCATTATAATTACTACATTGATTATTCAAACATTATTATCGTATCATTCTCATTGTCACTATCATTATCATCATCAGTAAATAATTCACAAAAAAAAAAACTAGTGTATGAATAATCGTGAAAATGATAGTGTACATCAGCCAGTATCATAGAATATTGTCATTCATCCCTTTTCCACAACAGTGGCCCCGAGTGTACAGCCCACTCACCCAACTCGCACCACAACTCTGCGCGCCTTTTTGGCATCCACCTGGCTCAGCACGTCGATGAAGGCTTGATGGTCCGGCCTCACCCAATCGGAATCGGGATGTACTAGGGCAAATTCCTTGCACAAACTGGTGTGTATATATATATATGTGTGTGTATAATAAATGTATATATATATATATACCCTGAGCGTCAACGACTAGTCTTTGTCTAGTCTTTTGTAGAAGACTAGACTTTGGTACCTCGACCAGACTTTGGCACTTGCAAGGCCCTGAGGTACCACTGCAGCTGAGCATTGGCTCAGAAGGACCACCAATGATTGGGGTGGCAATGCATGTGTGGTCGTTGGGCATTACCAATCAGTTAGATATCGATAATAAACATAATTCCATCATGTTCTATCTTGTAGACGTGAACCCACCACCAGAACGCACTTTTTAGTCTGGCCTTGCCATGTTGGACCACTGCCAGCTCTAGATGGAACACTTTGCCATCTTTGCCACTTGCCAGCATGCTGTGCACCAATCATTTCATTTTCCTTTCTGAGATCAAATTCCAGATATAAATAGATATAACAACCACCCCTCATCCCTTTACAAAGACGTTTACAAATCACAAATCACCATCCCCTGCTGAGGCATAATGATGGATGAAGCGGGCCCTTTGCTTGGGCTTGGAGCCTAGCATGGGTGAATCAAAAATTGACTTTAGATCATGTTCATTTCAAAGATTATGCTTATGATTCCAGGGAAAAGGTTCTTGCTGGATCCAATAGCCAAATTCCAATTACAAGATCTTCAATCAACGATTGTCAAAAATAATCACTTGACCCTGATCAATCTGATAAATGGTTGTCATGGGCGCACCGGCTTACACAAAGGCCATGCTGAATTGGACTTGCTGGAGCTCTCGCATGACGAGACTGCCGAGGAGAACGAAAGAGGTGCCTACCGCCTTGGCCCTGCATGCCTGGCATCCCGTAATTTGCAGACTATGGTGATTTTTTGCAACCAGTTGGCTTAGAACCGCTCCAAATGTGTTGATCAATTCATGACTATTCATCCAGGACATTTTGGTTCTTCAGGGTTGGTAGCTACGCCGCCGCCATCATGGCAAAGCGGCGGAAAAGCAGAATGTCTGGTGAGAGGATGTCCCTGCTGAAGGCAGATCTGCTAAACCAAATTTGGAATGTAATTCAAAACTATTTTGATCAAATACCTGCTCTGATCAATACAATTTGATTTTCAAAATGGGCAAGGATTGTTGCGCCATTCCGATTAGCACCAATGTGTTTTCCGACACCTCTGCATTTTCAAGTCTACTTCAAGAATTGGAGGGGCACCAGAATTTACACCTGCCAAATGCTTAAGTGGATACATGCTATGTTTTATATCTTGTCTCACAGTTGTATCTTGTTTTCTCCCCATCATATCCATTGGCTGCAGGATATGTATGATGAAATGCTGACCCCGCAGTTCATTTCTGAACGTCGCAAAGAGATCCGACACATCAAGGGACGTGGACATGCCAGGGCCACAGTCTGAACAACAGTTCGCCTGTGTGGGGCCCATTTCATGAGCACGAGCTTGACCATGCAATAGGGAACAAAGACTTAGTCGTTAACGCTCAGGGTATATACCACTATATACTATAACTGTCTGTCTTTTTAGAGGGAGTTTTCAAGTAAGTAGTTTATTTTATAAGATGCGGTTTGCTTTTACGGCTGTTCATTCCGTTCGCAAAGTAGGATCGACACATTGTCTTAGCAGCGGCACTTAGGTCTTCACATTCGTGAACTTGGGTGGTCCAACGGTCACAGAGGCAGAGGCCGGGGAGACCAATCCCAATATTTCAAGTGATTGATTGAAATATAGTTCATAAGAACAAACTGATGGATAGGGAAAGAGATTTAAATGTCTCATCATCACAGGTCTTTTGAAAACAATGCAATGGGTAAGTTCCCCAACTGCAGAGGTGGACAAGGGTACGAACTACAAGTTCCTGCTGGACTACCTGGCGACGTTCACTGGCAATTTGCCAACACAAGCGGAGGTCGAGGCCATGGTGCCAGGGTTCCATGACACTATTCTTTTTTTGGTTTGGGGATGATGATAGAACCATGTGTAGTCCTTCCATGGAGGAGGATGCCAACATCATTATTTGCTGCATGTTCGAGTTTTCATTCATTCAAATATAAGTTCACGATCAAGCTAGCCGGGATAGGACTGCCCCTCACATGCTTTCGACGTCAGGACGTCCTGACCAAGATCTCTTCCGAGAAGAGGCTGAACAACTTCGATAGCTTTGGGCAGCATCAGGCACACAATGCCGTGAGGTTGCCATCGATTAATATTGGCTTTTCAGTCTTGTCACTTTTTTTTAACTGGCGAGAAAAATTGATGGTTCGAACTGATGTGGTTCCATCTTGTTCCAACAGGTTTTGAACCGCCTTTGTTTTCGATGTTGCCATGGTAGTTCTTACCGGGCAGGCCAATGAACATTTTACAACTCAGCAAGTTACATCTTTTATCATCTTTTATCCTCCCAAAATTTATCATGGAGTTGACCGCCCTAAATTGAGACAGTTTATTGAACCTTTGTTGCAAATGTAACCCATGCAATAGCGACCCACATGTAACCCCATTCCCACACCCACGCGACATCCTAAACTATGGTGTTTTTGCGGGTGTAATTCATGATTTTGACTACAAGACAGTATGTAACAACATCAATTTTGTGATTATTGTGTTTATAGCATAATTTCATGCATTATAGTTGGGTGTTTCCGAAGCCTGGGGCTAACCCTGAAATCCTTTTTTCCTTCCCACCGATGGCCAAGAAGTGGGATGACAAATGGCCTCTGCAATTCTGCGATTCTGTTGTAGGTGCTTGCACATGCCTGCAGGCTTGGAGCATCATCGAAGCGGGCCAACAAAGATCTCTGGCCTCCTATGTGTGCAACCGGGCTGTCCGTACAAAGTTTGCTCGGTCCAGCCCCCAGGTGTTGGATGTGAGTGATAGTTCCTTCACTACTTTTGCAAATAATTTTTAATATAGACTTCCTTTCGACATGAATTGAATGGTGTCATGATACACTGCAGTAGGATTTACTATTTTATTATGATTGCTCTGCTGTTTGTAGTCCTTCGTCGGTTCATCGATGTGAGGCAGGGTCGCTCAAACATGGCCGAGCTGAAGCAGGTAGTGCTTCTGAAGTTGAAGGCTTTGGGGGTCGGGGTTTATCACTGATCAATGTTGCTTTAGTTCAGTTTACACAAAGACACACCATGTTATCAGAACGCTTGTTGAAGTCAAATAAAAGCTGCACCCTTCACTGTTAACAAGTGTCTTGGAACACCTCTCCAAAACAAGCACAATGCTATGCCTCAACCTTTATGAATATTAAGCGCCTTCAACTGGAAATTCCAAAGCCTCAAGTCTGTGATTAGAACTATATATTCACTTTGGGAAGTTTGGAATAACAAAGCAGGTCAACATGCACACGCCCGTCCCCAGGAGAAAGGCCTGTTGGACGATTCCGGCAAGAAGATTCCAACATATGGAAGGTCCCGTGAGTGTCTGGATCCTGCTGAGAAGGCGTGTACCAGGGTCCACATCAGGACAGTGAAGCAACATATCTTTGAAACCACTCTTCTATTTATGGGGAGGGAGCGGTGAGTATTTCGTAGCATTTTGTAGTTCAACATCTTCAACATGATTCCATTTTCCAATAAAATGTCTTTTTGACCTCACACGATAGTACCGTCAACAATAGGCCCATTCTCCAACGATGATTCAAAATCTGCTATGGGCTTCTGGATTGTGCCAGGAACATGGAGAAGAACAGCCGCCAGAAGTTCCACCGTCCCAACCTCGTGAGTTACCTGAGGGTGAGCCACCCAAGAAAAAAAAAAGAGCCAAAGAGTCATATCCTCCTCCAGATCGCCTTCCCTCTTCCGAATACTATTCAGAAAGTGATGATAGTGATGACGAAGGGGGGGATGGAAATGAGAAGGGCAAGACGGTGACTTTGCATGAAGAGTTGCATGAAGAACTGTATGGTTCAACCCCAACAAAGTCTGTTGATCGAGCAGGGTCGGGAGACGTTGCACCGACTGAATTGGAGAACACACCTGGTGGACAAACGATTGATGATAGTGACGATGATGACGTAATGGGAAAGTCTACTGCTGAGCCTTCGCAAAGCACTACGGGTGCGCACAAGGACCAACCCCATTGATCATTTTGATTAGCGCCTCACTGTTGCTTCTTGTCATGACACTTTTTATCTATGATATGTGCTAGTTGTCAATCCCTGTGACTTGGTGTGGATAAGATCCTCGGTCCGCCACGCCAGGATACCCGACCTCTCACACCGGAAATTGCCAAGCTCCCAGATAGCTCACTTCGAGCCCAAGTTTTTGCACAGATTCACAGGATGAAATCTACAAACAATTTGCATGCAGATGGCTTGGTGCAGGCTAGGTGGTCGTTCATTCATGGTGGATTCTCACATGTAGTCCCACAATTTCATTAGTTTCAATTTCTCGATGCAACTTGCACCATTGAAAAAGAAACAATTCTCCCAGTGAAGTTTTTGATTTCGAGTCAGGCTCAGAGGCAACTGAAAAAGGCCGCAAAAGCGAAAGGAGATCCCAAGGATGAACAGGATGATGATTCTGATGCAAAATACAAAGAGGAGGCATACGATGATGGCATGCCCAGGGGCAACAGAAAGGGCCGTGGGCGGGGGAGGGGCAAAGGCAAAGGGAAAGGCAGGTCTCGAGGAAAGGGGAGGGGGAAGCCAACTGAAACAACAGAGGCACCACATGAAGCAAAGGCTGAGGAGAAAGGAGATGATGACAAACCAGCAGCCGACCATGCACCTGCCAAAAGCAGCAAGGAAAGCAGCAAAGAAAACTCAGATTCCGATGGGGACGAAAAGCCAGTGAGGATATCTTCTTCACAGGAAGCTGTCTGTGGTACCCCTGAGAAAAATAAGCCGAAAAAGAATGGTAAAGAACCAAAGAAGCGGAAGAACACACCACTGAAGGGACGATCACCCAAGCAAATCAAGAATGCAGTGGACGCAGCAGCGAAGAAACCCACTCCCCAGGACTGAAACTCTGAACGCGTATATTCTACATGGGGGCATTGACTGAATGATATATAATCATTATAATGTCGATATAGGGTGTAAACACTGCTAGGATTTGCTTGCAGCTGCCCGTCCTTCTTTGCGCCACTTTGATCCGCCAGAAGACTGGGCCAGCAAAAAGTCACGTCCTCAGCAGGGCCCCATTCACAATCGCAAGGCTTTGTTGTCTCAAGATTTCAGTTCGGATCCATTGAGCTTTAGGTCTTTCACACTTCGACACCCAAATGGAGACCTGAAACAAGCTGGTGATGGTTTGACAGTGTGTTCAATTGGCGTTATGCTGGCACCTTAGCCAATCTTTTTTTGCATGTCCCACACACAAAGTACAGACAGCTTTGGTGAGCAAGGATAAGTTAATAAGGCACATGGTCAGCCTCAGGATGGACAGAGGGGCGACATTCTACGTCTACAAAGTGCCCGCATCCCGTGCAAAGTCGATCAATGAGCGGAGTTTGGCCCCACTACCAGTGTCAGTCTTTCGGCTTGGTTGTTGTAGGTATCGTTCGACCAAGAAGCATGGGAACAACATGGAACAACAGAAATGAAATATGTTTTTGTTGTAGTGTGCTGGAGCTCACTTCTCAGCCAAGCCTCACTCCCTAAGCTTCGGTCCATGTGCTGGCGCATGCTCGCTGAGGTCAACAAGCTGGAAGGTGTCAGCCTAGGATGGGCAAAATTTGGCGGAGTCTGTGAAGCGTTGGGGCCACAGTTTGCCACAGTTTGGCACAATCCAGCGCAAATTCGGCCTACCACCCACCAAAAAAATGATTGTATTACTAAATCACAAAACTAAAGAAAACGGGACCCGGGCATTCAGTAATGTGGACTTATCACAATGCTGCAAACATCTGCAAACCTAACACATAGATCATACATTTCCAATGGCACGGCTAAGGTGGCGAATCGCCATGATGGTGGCTGGTTGGAAAGCCTTGGCGTCGACCATGGAAACCGAAACTAACTGATATGGGAGTATCACCTGAGCATCACCTGTAGGGACTGGCAGTGCTGGCTGGGCTGATTCATCAACAAGAAACAATATATCCATAAGACATACAGTAGAACATCGTATAATAAAAAATAATCTTTGTGTTGTTGCTGTTGTTGTTGCAGTCTAAAATAGATCTTTGTGATGCGGCTTCGCTGAGCCTGCTCAGTTTGGGTGCTGCTGTCCTGTGCGCGCTGGCAAATGCTTGCCGGTGAAATCTGGTTTGGGGCATCAATAGAGCTTTCGACGGTCGTGTTGCAAAAGCTACCTGTTGTGAATCAACTGCATGCTGTCTTGTAATATGGCCACAGTGGCTGCTATGTGGTATGGTAGAAGGGTTGGCCTTTTTTCTTTTTACTCAATCTAATGTGGTGATTGGATCAAGCGAAGTGGGTTGCCAAAGTTTCACATCTGCCCCACTTACAGTTCAACCATGCCTCCTGCGAACAATCGCTGGCGTGAGTCACCCTTGGCAATGTCTCCAAGGGCTATCGCCATGTTACTCAATTTGGGATGCCCGATACTGATGCTACTTGCCTCAAATATGTTAAAATTGTTAGGGTTGCGCAGCCTGACCACCACCTAAGTAAAAACACCTGTTGTAATATACTATGTTTTCTGGTTTTGACTGCCCATGCCAAAGGTTGCATTGCGTGGACTTTGTGTGCCAGAACACAGCCGAGAGTGTCTCATCCAGGGTTGGGAACTCAGGAATGGTTTCTCGTGTGTACTTCAGCTGATGCTTCTCAAAAAATATTCACTAATTAGACAAAAGCACAAGTAAGACAAAATCAACCTTCAAGGGGATAGCATAGACAGGCTGACGGCATGCACAAAATGCTTTTGAGTCCCTTTGCCCAGACATTGGACTACGTGGATGTCTTCAGCGGCAAAGCTTCAGTATCTCAGGGATTCCGTCCTTGCCTCATGCTACAGTTGACAATAATTTGCAGCTTTTGCCCAAAAATGATTGTCCGAGCAGTCTATCTAACGACTCGTAGGCCGTTTGAGATTTTATGTATGAAATGATTTGCATTCCCAATCATTACAACATATTATCTATCCCAATTCTTTGGATGCCCCCCCACCCTGGCTAGAGACGTTCCTTTAGTTTTCACCAGCCAGCCACACTCAGGCGATCAAGGTGCTCGTGGGCGCGCCCCTGAGATGCTGAAAGCTCCAGTGTTTTCCAGAACGTCATAGCAGCGTAGCTGTTCCTTAGATTTGTCCACATGGCCGGGCTGACTCAGGGAACTCTATGATGTGGAAGCACATCAAAGGTCAAACGACATTACGAGCACGAAGCTTTGGCTACATTGTACATGGTATGAAGTTGGTGGCCTGTGGGTGAGAATTAGTACGCAAAAAGTACCCCAAAATTAAGGGTAAGTACCGTCCCATTCATATGAGCACTTCGTAATTTATATCAATAGTGTGAATACACCCATGCTAGCAATCAATGTCCATAGGGATATAATCGGGATATATTGGGATATAATTGGTATATATTGGGATATGGACACACTTGGAATGTAATGGGAAGATAATTGGAATTAATTTTTCGCTATTCCAACATCCCCAAACTAAATGGAATTTCCTAGCTGGGAAAAAACATTCTATATTGGAACATAAGCTGAACTGGCTGTGTTTGGGTGGGCTGGCCCACCTCTGTCCACTAAGGAGGGGATTCCTGAAGTTGATTCAGCTCGTGTTACGGACACAGGCTGACGGGTTGATTCACTGTGGTCCGCCCTGCAGTTCTTGGGTGTGGGTGAATCGCGCGACAGCCAAACGGTCGCGTGATTCACCAGCTGGTGATACCTCCATCCCATCTGTAGCTTCTGGCAACTTGTTTCTTGGATTCAATATTATTTGGATCTGATCAAACACCAGACACAAATCAACCACAAATCATCTTAATAGAATTTATTTGAGCATGGAAAAAAAAGTCATGGAGTGAATTGAATTTCCAGGGTTCAAAGGCAAAACATGTTGGGTTGCTTATCGTCTGTTGTTTTTCCCACATGTGTCTATTCGGCATGTAGCTCCGTGGCCCTGTTTGTTGTTTTTCCCACATGTGTTTATTCGACATGTAGTACTGTAGCTCCGTGGCCCTGCCGAGGATAACATGTCGACTGGTTCTAGTGCTGATGTTGGCGGCCTGCCGATACTTGTACTCTCTGGTGGAGCAGCCAAGATCTTCACTTATGCCCTGGTTTCGGCCGTTTGTGAGATTCTCGCAGCTACTGGCAAAGCTATTTGGATTGGCCTGGCGACAGACCAGTATGTTTGCCTCTTATTTGTTCTGATATGCACCAGCCCTGTTTGAAAGCATCCAAGAAAATCTTTTGAAATCTCTTTCTCCACAAGCACTTGATGAAGCCAATCGGGCTATGAGACATGTAATGCAAGACCACCAACGATAGGTCAGAAGCCAATTTCAACAAGTGACCTGAAAGCCGCTTTTGGTCTCCTAATAAGAACCTGTCAGGTCACTTGTTGAAATTGGCCCGATTAGTATGATTCCATGAATTGGCCTTTCCCAGTCACCGGCCCCTCTCGATTCCAGGTCCATGGGAAGCTGGGGTGGCTACTCACCGAAGCCAAGTCTCTTATTTGGAACAGCGTGCGGCCCCCCAGTGAAGCAAGTGAAGTCTCGGTCCTGAGATCTTGCACATGCTGTTGGCTTCACCCTGGGCATGTTTTGAACATTCAAGGTAAGTAGGATTTTGCATATGTCGCAGGATGTGTTGAAATTGATTTGGAGTTGCCATGAACTCAATTTATGTTAATTTGTCAAGTGTGTTCTTGGCACCAACAATAAAACATTTACTCGCCCCCTAAGGACCCCAAAGAAATTTGCGTACTTTTTTCTGGTAGGAATCTCACTGAGTAAGGACATGTTTCAACATGCCAACTTAAATGTCACCATCTCCAAGCGAGTATTATGCGTTGAAACCTTGGCGCATTACCAAGGCCTTGGCCTGGAGGCTTGTATCGAAAGCTCACGAAGGCTCAACGGGAGAAGCTGAAGAAACGCTTGCAAAAAAAGGGTATATCCCTGGTGAAAGTCTACCGGGATCGACATGGCAAAAAGAGAGTGTCCATGTCTTAGCCAAATTTATGGAGAACGAGACAGCTATCACTGAAGTTTGATTTGTGATTTTTGCTTTCTTCCCCAAATGCAAAGCTTGAAACAATATCATTAGTCCACTGTTCAGGGGATTGTTGTTGTCTTCAATGAAAGAGTTTGGAATCCATTTTTTTCCTCACTTGAGAAGATCTTTGAAACTCATGGTGGTCGGAAGTCCGTAGCTGTTTGCACCATTTCTCAGCTAAGGCAGGGCACAAAAGCACTCAAAGCTTCACAAGTATATCCTAGAGGGTATGGAAAGGAAGTGGCCAGGCTTCACCTCTCATATATTGTAGCTCGGATTCAACATGATGATGACATGGGGAAACAACAATGTTTTAGTGGGAAAGTCACTGTCTTGGTCGTGGCTGGGGTTCTATCCTTCCCTAGGCAAAGAACAAAGGAGCTCTCCGCGAATGCGTGGCAAAACGTTTCCCAAAGGAGCCTTCACAGAAAGAGTTGCTGAAACTCTTTCGTCAAGCTTCTTGGCCAAGACCCCTGTAACAGTAGCTAGTCCCAAACAATTATGGTGTCTCATCTCTTTTTAGTCCGGGAAAGTTTGAAACAAATTGTCCTTGGGATAGTTGGCCAGTTATCCACAACAAACAATAAATCCTCACCTTCTGAACAGGTGCCCCCCTGCTACAGTAATAGGATTTTTGACTATGGACCCCTAAGATGAAGAGATCCAGTATCAGCCCATGGTTTCAAAGAAAACTATATTTGATGTATTTTGAAAGGTCGGTATAGGTCAAAATTTATGCCCTATGGAACCATGAGATTTTCAAAGTATACTGTCAATCTCAACCATCTAATGTGGGTATTCAATCGGGTACCCAATTGTGACCTATACCGCCTATTTCCATCTGACTACAGGTGAGGGGTTACCATGGGAAGGGGTATCTTCAAAATTTTGAACTCGGGAGGGCCACGCAATTTCGACAAAACCCAGGAACAATAAATAGCAAAAATGGGTTTTGATTATTTACACCTTCAGTTCAAACCATCTTCATTGGGTTCTGTTCCGGTGGGCCCGTATTGTATATTCCTGAAACTGTCATACGATTTTAAATCCACCACTAGTGCTGTAAGCCTGTATGGTTCACTTTCTGAGATGGCACCCCGTACTCCCCCAGTACTTGGGCACCACTAAATCTCCATTCCATCACAGTTGTTCTTTACTTTTATGCCACTGGCTGTGAAGATCAGCATATCTATATACCAGGATTTAAACAAGTAGGTCTAGGCCCACATATGCCTATCAGCCCAGGCGCCGAGCATCGATTCGAAGCAGTGGGCATGGGCAGACCTGGGCCCGATCAGGGACTTCTTGCAGGAGCAGAGGGACTTAGGCAACTACCTGCCTACTATTCCCATTGGATTGGACTGTGACTAATTAAAAGGTGTTCCGATGAAATGCAAAAACAATTCCAAGTTATCAACTGTGCTTGTAAGCGCAGTTTTTCAGTCAGGGAAGGCAATTTGAATTGTCAATCAGCTAAGAAAATATTAAGATGCAAAAAAAACATAACCTTCACACGTTTTTTTGAAATCAACTGGTTCATATTCGTTCACACTGGTTCCTTCCCGGCCAAAGCAATTTATGGTCTGGTCCAAAAATGTTGGACCGTGGCGCCACCGTGGCGCAACCGTGGAACGACTAGACTTTGGCGTGGAAAGACCAGACTTTGGCGTGGAAGGACCGTGGTTTGTCACCCCCCAAAAGTGGTTCCAAACCCTGAAATTTTCGAAAAAATGAGGTTGATATGGGTTCATTTGGGGTTCATTTGGGATTCATTTCTTGACGGCTGCTGTCAATCCAATCAGTGCAGGTGAAGGTTTGACACCCAGGTCAAGACACAAAACACCAGCAAATAATGTTTGTTTTGGGTTTCTGAACGTGTTAACAAAGAGATTCGCCAGTGGTGTTAGGAATCCCTTTCACAATATTTGCAATACTGGATGGAGGGCTCAAAAAAAAACTGGTGTTGTTGGGGACTCTGCCCTTAGAGCAATTGCAATGGGCAAGAAGAACCAACAGCTGGCCGTGGGGCTTTCCGACCCAGTCCAAGCGGCCTTGCTTAAGGCTGCAGCAAGGCAACTGCGGTGCTCGAAGCCTGAGGAAAACGCAGAAGGACTCCATCCAATTTTTACCCCCGGGTTGGGACAGGTTGTCGATTGTCAAGTAAAAATTTTTATCAATGTATCAACACATTTTTTGAGAGTAACTGGTTTCCATCTTAGGCCTAGATTTTGTCTAGTGCCACATGAACTCTTGTTTTGGTAGGTCCATGGCATGATCTGGTGGGGATTGGCTAAGTTAAAAATGTCAATCGGTCATTCCAAAATGATGGACTTTGTTGACACAAAGCTGGGCATGGTAAACAACCTTTGTTGTACCAAATGGTATCATTTTTCCACTTAGGGTATTCAGCAGCTGCACTCCTGTAGTTGTGCAAACATATGAAATGAATCACTACTATTTACTCTATTTACTACATGAAAATTTTCATATCTCCATCATCGACGCCCATGAATTTCACCTGACCCGCTTCGATAAATACTACAAGATGTGCATGTGCATGCGCGCGCACACACACACGTGTCATAACTTTGATAGAATATGAATCACACACACAAACACGCACAGACACACGCCCGTGACTACACAGTATGTAATCCACCTACCACCCATGCAGGACACGATGCAGGGACAAAAGCTGATGACACTGCAGTGACTGAAGCCACCACTGCGCTTGCAGAGTTGGACAAGTTGGACAGCGACCGACCGACCAAACGGTTGAAGAGAGGAAAGGAGGCTGACTTTCAACAGATGGACAGCCAGGACACCTTAGTGCTCGGTGAAGATGTTCCTGGGACTCCTGCATATGAAGTTGGGAAAGACGACAAGCCAGAGAAAACCAAGAAAGAGAAGAAAACAAAGAAAGAAAAGAACGCCATGACTGCCAACGATGCAGACAAGGCAGAGACAGCGAAGAATGCAGACAAGGCAAAGAGAGCGAAGAAGGTAGATACGGAAGAGACAGCGAAGAATGCAGACAAGAAGGCAGAGACAGTGAAGAATGCAGATAAGGCAGAGAGAGCGAAGAATGCAGACAAGAAGGCAGAGACAGCGAAGAATGCAGATAAGGCAGAGAGAGCGAAGAGTGCAGACAAGGCAGAGACAGCGAAGAATGCAGACAAGGTAGAGACAAAGGCTGACAGGGCTCAGGCAAGGGCTCAGCTGGCTATCTCTGAAGATGAAGGCGATGATGGAAGTGACTTTTGCCCCCGTGAGCTCAACTTTGACGAGATGGAGATTGAAAGCAATGCCACCACTGACTTGGAAGCCGTTGGTGCAAAGCTTTGGCAATCCGATGATGCCTGTGATGACACCTTGGTTGAGGACACGCTTCGTTATGATGAACAGAACAGCACCAAGGAAAAGGAGCAATCAAAGCCGGAGTCGGAGATGGAAGTTCAGAAAGTCAAAGATGCACAGGTCCAAGAGCAGCTGGCAGAAGAGATGAGAGAACAGGAAGCCAAGGATAAGGAGGGTTTGGCCAAAGAGGCCAGGCTCAGAGAACACTTGGCAAAAGAAACGAAGGAGGAGAAGATGAAAGCTACAAGGATGAACGCGAAGACAGAGAAGACGATCAAAGTGAAGGAGCCCAATGTCAATCAGAGCAAGAGTGGTGAGGATGGAAAGAAGCGTCCTGTTGCCACTCCCCAGGTTGCAACACAGCAGCCGAAACCAGAGCCACAGCACCCGAAACCAGAGCCAGAGCAACCGAAACCAGAGCCAGCAATTGTCAGAAAAAGCTCTTCAATGGAAGCTGTTGCCGATGCCTTGAACCGATCCCACACCAATGACATGTCACCTCCAACTCCACCGCCATGCAGTGTGACCAGGTCACATGGCGCCCTCGAGAATGCCAAGGGTGACACCGAGAAGGCAAAGGGTGACACCGAGAAGGCCAAAGATGAAGAGAGCAGTGACGAGGAGATCCCGAACCCTCACAAGGACTTGGAAGATATTCCGACAGAAACCCACCTAGCCATGGTTTCAAAGGGACCGAAGAAGAGAACCAAAGAACAGTTGGCAGTCCACCGGAAGAAACAAAGTTTCTACAGAACGTTGGTTAGTACGGGGCTTATGCGATCATATGTGAATTCAATATGAATCTGCACATAGATGTACTACATATAATGCACTGTGTGTGGTTAAAATTTAGAAAACATTTAGAAACTTCTAACATACCTTTCCTTTTCCATCATACCCCATCCAAGGCTCAAGGAGCCCTCCTGAAGTTCGTTCTATGGCTGCCAACGCACGTGCGAGCAGCTTGGAGTTCTAACTATTGTGGGTATGATGAATCCGTCTTATGTATTTTGCATGGTGCATGGACGCAAGCAAATATTATAATTATAGCAACACATACACACGCACACACACACACGCACGCACACACGCACAATACGTACATGTGTGCAAAGACATACTAGAAATATAGCACCGCCGCAAGGCACCAACAAGAATGAGATGCTGCAGGTCCTCTATGAGCAGTGGGTCCAGGCTGGTGGCCAGTGGGAGACTTCGCAACTTGTGGTACAAGCCCGCTCCACCATCAAAGGCTCCAAAACTGGGGCTCGGCGGTGGATGCTCCGAGCTGACATCGTGAAGAAATACGGATGTGAGGTGACGGCTGATGAGCTGATCCATGCCAAAGAAAGCGACCCTGCTTTGCGTCGCACACAGGTGAGGGATCACCCAGAGTTGCCCAAGCGAGCAGATCTCCGCCTCTATCTTTGCTGGGATGAGTCCTTCGAAACCGACACCGAGGACGTGCTGATCAGCAAGATGTTGGAAGTGTCCCGGAAAGATTCCCATGGACGTGGCCGAAGCAAAGACAAGAAGAAGAAGGACAAAAGGAAGAGACGAAGGAGATCCACCTCGTCCAGCAAGAGCTCTCCCAGCAGTTCCAGCAGCCAATCGAGCAAGAGCAGTCAGGATTCAGACAGTTTGTCTTCGAAATCCAGAAAGGCAGGCACCAAGGTCACCAAGAAGTCGAAGAAAAGCAAGAAGGGCAAAAAGGAGGGCAAGTCCAAGCGAGAGTCCTCACCTTCAGGAGCGACAAGGCTATCGAAGGCGGCGATTCAAAAGGCCGAGAAGGATAGGAAGAAGGCAGAAGAGCAAGCAGAGAAGAAACGACAAAAGGAAGAGGAACAAGCAGAAAAGAAGCGTCAAAAAGACCAGGAGAATGAGAAGAAGAAAGCCGAGAAGGAGCAAAAGCAGCAGGTCGAAAAGGACAAGCAAAAGGTACGAGCAAGTGGCAAAAAGGCCAGGGACATGGGGTTAGGGCCATATAGTACCTGGATGTAGCTAGTATGATTTGCTTGCAAACTCAAAACATTGCCTGCATGTGTGCATGCAATCAATTGCCAAAGCCCACGATTTTTTCATTATATGCTAGCTAGCTGTTTATTAGATTCCCGATTCCCTTTTTTCTCTGTCGGTTTTGTGGTCCAGTATGGTGAAGTCCCACTGCAATCATATTCCAGAATCGGATGGTAAAACGTCCCATCAATCAAATTTGACAAAAGCTTATCATGATTGGGGAATTTCTGATCCAATTTGGAGACAAACCGCCCAGATCATATTTGTTCACCCAGGTGCTGAATCAGCTTCAGCAAGCCATCCAAGATCTCGCCAAGAAAGAAGCAAAGGCTCAGAGCATGCAACCTTGGTTGCATTCAAAAGGTTGTTTTTTTTTCCCAAGACAGGCCACTCACTCAGTGTACGGGGTATTGGGAATAGGTCATTGGGAGCTATACCGGCAGGATCACCAACAAAATTGGTCCAATTATCCCAAAAATGCGGTTGGATATGGATTTCAGAAATAATGGGGGTTCCAACATGTTCCAACCATCCAAAAGAAAATGATCTTATCAGAATCCCGATGTTGGTAAATGTTGGTTTGTTTTGGGTTTCGTAAACCACTCAATGAATGGTCCATGGTGTAAACCAGAGAACCGTTTTTCAGAATGAATGGGTGAACATACACCACCTTGAGTTTAGGGGTGCCTAAAGAGATTACGTAATGACCATACGGATGCACCCGAATTAATATAATGCATGAACATACAATTTGTATTTCATTGCTCGGGTATGGGTATCGATCGTCAAAGTGATTAAGAGTTATGAGTTACATAGTTACTAGCTGCTAGCTTTTTTCGAGCCCACCAGGGTACCATGGTTTCGCCCCATTTCATGTTTACTACCCTCTGGTATTCAACATAGCTATTGAAAATGGTAATTTCTAATGGGAAAATCTGCTATAAATGGCCATTTTCAATAGCTATGTTAAATTACCAGAGGGTATGTATTAATCTGTATTTTTAAGATCATCAACATGTCTTCTTTGGGATTTGCCATCCCACATTTCAAGCTTTCAGGGACAATCCCATATGCTGACCACATTCAACCAATCCATTTTGTTGGTAAAATAACCAGTCAAAATTATGTGGCGTCATCCCAAATGGCGGTACACCGAATGCTCACCCTCTATTGGGTGTCCATTGGGTGGGGTTTATTGTTGGGTTTTTCACATCACCCAGCCCAAGTTTGTAGTGGCTCCTGAAATCCTTCCATTTCAATTTCTCAGGGATTCTATGAGATACCTATACCCTGTGGAGTATAATGTGTAATATATTATATATGGGATATGATATATAAACGGATACCAATGGACCAATGGAGATAACCACCAGAAATGTTATCACAAATTATCCTATATAATCGATATCGATCTCATGTGGATCTTTACACCACAAATTACGCTAATAGTCATGATATTATGCCACCCCTTATAATGCTGTTGCTGCCGGGATCCAAGGTCTGCTGGATTCCGAGACGCCGCCCTGTTGGTCGTGTCCGAGCAGAAGAAGCCACTGATGTCTGCCAGGACAAGCCTGCAGGATGCAGTGGACAAGGATGCAGTCATATCCCCAAAAATCACATGCCTGTGCATGTTAGTTTTTATTTCTTCATTCAACGCCGCAACATTCAGAAACATTCTGTGAACATTGATGGTTTGTTCCCCAGTATTTGTTTGCAACCTTTGGTTGAGGTGACTGAGATTCCCAATCGAGTGACCGATGCTGAAACGGCAATTCGCCAGTTCAAAGCTTGCAAAGACGCTGGACAATTGGGATGAAAACCCTGGTGTTTGAAAACATGGTTGGTTGGGCCCGGAGGATTTCTCCGAAGTTGAAATGAAAGGGTTGGTATCCAGCTCGATGTAGTTTTTGGATACGTGGGGGATGCCACCGGGATGCCCATGGCTCACAAAGAACAAACAATCATATCAATTTCATTTTTGGCAGGCCCTGAACGACATCAGATCAGATAATAGTATTTGCGTTTTCTTTGAGTGGGGGTCCTATGTGGCAAGTGAAGTTGAGTCAAAAAAAGGATTCAGTTTGTTTCCATGGAATGGAGCTTTGAAACCAACGGAAATGTGTCTCCAGCTTTTGAGGGACTTGATGTCTTGACGAACCTTCGCGAAACGTGTTCGCAGGGATGGCAAAAAATCAACACTGCATGATTGATGCCGATGTGATCCCATTTGTGATCTCTGCAAGGGTGTTAAGTAACCCCAAAAAATAGCAACGGAGGAAACTTGTAATATATTATGGAGAAATCATCATTTAAGCCCTCTTGGAAATATTTTTCAATTGTATTGTTCTTGGCTTGTCAAAAAGGATTGAAAATCCAACAGGTGGTAAACCCGAATTTTGCCCACACGCAGGTGATGGTGAGGCCTATGTCGTTCTCAATGCCATTGACGATGTGGCTTCTGGAGTACCTTGGCCAAGCCGGCAACGTGAGGCAACAATTGACCAGTTTTCCTACATTTTGTAAGTTTATAAATATTAATAAATATATTAGAGTATATTAAAATTATATATAACCCAATATAATGGGGATTATCGTAATCCATTGTGGGAATCACTTTCAACCAGTCACTAAAAGACACTGGGTTTTGAACACTGCTCAGTTGTTGCGGTCCCAATGTCGGACATGGTCGCTACCTTCTATTGTTTCCCCCCCAAAAATGATATCCTGAGAATCTATTGAGGCATGCAACATCATTGTTTATGGAAGGATTCTGATTGACCCAATAGGTGTCCATACCGTGCTTACGGAAAAAAATCTCTTCATCGGTGACCCCAAATCCATGAAATTATTTTTGTTTTGCAAAACATTTATTTGATCCAAACTAATATTGGTGCCATTTGGGGATAAAAACAATGTTAACATGCATATATTCTAGATTTGATAGATCGATTGATGTTGGTGTTTCCGTCTCCGTGGGTCCTTTGCCAGAGGTGTCTAGCATCAGCCGTGCTATGAGGGGAGTGAGGGCTCATGTCAATGACGCCCAGCCGCACTATTTCTTGGTCCAGTGCACTTACCCCAATCCCACAATGCATTCCACTGTCAGGTCCAGACACTAGATGGATCAAAATATTGAGTTTTGAGATGTTTTGAGCCTAGCTAGCTAGTATGATATGTGTTGTCGCTGCTTCGCACGTGGTAACCAGTATGGTATGTTTTTTTTCGCTGCTTCGCAAGTGGTAACCAGCATGTCAGGCAGATGGCACTCAAAATCAAATGATTGAATGCACAATTGATACCAACAGATCGATATTTCAACGTCTCAACATCATGTCCTTTGGCTCAGTACATGGTGCACTGAGGAGGCAAAAGAGTTCAGCCACCCAATGACCCGTCAGTTGGGATCAAAGACCCCTGGCAACTGCAGCCGTGATTTCTGGTCTTTCTGTAGGATACCTGTGGTGGCTTGGCGCATGTCGCGCCGCATTTGTTTTCATGCGCAGGCAAAATCATTCAGAAAGCCAACCTTGGGGGCAAAGAGTATTCTACGATACTGATTGAATTTTCTGTGCATCCTGCTTGGGTTTCTAGAGTTGTTGTTTGACCAAGGAAACAATAACGATCCGTGTTCCTATGGCAAATGACAAGCTGGATCCTCCCTATGAGATGAAAGAGCTCAAGATGTTAGAGCCTTTCTCGGTTGTCAAGTACATGTTTTGCGAAGCTGGAGTGGCAGTCAACTATGATGACATTGAAAATTTTTGGTCCCACCATTGGGAAGTCAAATCACGTTGGGCAATGGGCACCACAGCGACAAATCGACACATCCCACTGGGTTTACACGGGGATGGGGCAAAACTACGACAAGTGTCCTTTCAAAAGCCAGAAAAGATGATTGGTATCTGGTTAAATGCTCCCTTGTGGCGCCCAAAAAGCGTTAGAGCCTCCCGGTGGTTGCTGTGTGCCATCAGAGAAGATGAGTTGTACAAACACTATACATTAAATTGCATCTACCATCGGCTGGTGTGGTCTCTCAATTTGCTGCACGACGGCCTTTACCCAAGCAGTGGGCCGAATGGTGAGGTGCTGGAAGGGAAACAGAAAGAACGCGCAGGTACCGAGATTTGTGGTGGCATGAAGTTCGCTGTAACAGAAGTCCGTGCGGACTGGAGCTATCACAAGCAGCTTCTCAGGTTCTTTTCTAGCTGGGCTGGCGGGGCCAACATGCCAGTTTGTTTTCAATGCCCTGCTTGGAACTCTGGGCCGGACCGTTTCTATGATGTTAGTGAAACATCTCCACTGTGGGGGAAACAATATTCATTGGTTGATTTTCTGCTCCAGCAAATGCCGGAAGATCATCCATGCACCCAAGATGGCAATAGCATTTTTTAATTTCTTCTTGAGGATTGCCATTCAAGGCCTTCATTGAGTTATCTGTTTCAGTCCAGCTCTTGCCCAGCCAAGGCCCGCTAATTTGCCTTCGAGATTTTCATCCCACCACATTGAAGTTCTGTTCAATGCATACTATCAATCTTGGCCTCGCATTTGGTGTCAACGGAGGATGTTTGTGGCTTAGCTAGTTCAGCACGGGTGTTGGTTTTAGTTCCCAAAACCAATTTTGTCCTTGCGCAAGCTAGTGCGAATTTTGAAGTCCGACAATGTTGTCCAATCAGGATGGGCTTGCTGGAAATTGGATGGTTTGGTGATGTGAACGGTTCTGTGCAGCAGCGGCTAGATGTTGCATTCAAGCGCTTCAAGGAGTTCTGCAGGTCACGCTTGATTCAGTGCTCGCAGCCTCCATTCACAGAGAAAATGGAAACCTTGACCAAAGTTTACAGCTGGTTTAAGATTTTTCATGTCTGTCCTTCATAGACTCAGCAAAATTGTGATAGCTTTGGGATTTGAGAAACTTTCAACCCTGGCTGCTTCATGCGCATGAGGTATGCAAAGCTAGTGGCGAAGTTCTGTTGACAGCAAAGGCATACAATGGCCGATGCATCACTGAATGGCTGGCATTTGAACTTTTGGAGGCTTCCCACGATCCCCAATCACAAGCGCTAGATGACAGGATCCCTGCTATGAGCATATGTGTGTTTCCTGGTCGATACAGTCATTTTGTTTGAGAAGCATTCGGTTTGATTCATGTTATCATCACATGTTGCTTTGGATCCACTGCTCCATTGCTGGATACTTTGTATATTCCAATTGCTGCCCAAACAACAACTCAGGGGTTCACTGGCACGGTGGTTTGGCCTCATTGAACGGTATCCCAGATTTTTGAAGCTGGGCTGATGATGAACGATTTGCGTACACCATATTTTTTGCTGAGTGCTATTGACTCCTATAGTGCCAACATTTTTACTGTGTGTTTAGGGTACTTATCAAAAGCTCGCAGCACCCGGGGCCACTGACCCTGTGTCAGCAGGGCATAAGAGTTTTTTCCAAGATAGTTGTTACGTCCCTCTGCCAGATCTCAGGACTGGGCAACAGGCGAAACGTGTTTACCGAGAAGGCATTCGCTTTTGCGAGACATTTCTTCATTTGACGAGGAAATCAATCGCGCAACTTGGTGTCAAAAAAACATGCGTTTGTGCATGTTCTCAGGTTACATTCGTGGCAAGTAGCTGTTTATTCATGGGAATCAGTTGTTGCCGGTTTACTGCAGATCTTCAGTTGCTAGTAGACCCAAAGCCACAAGGCATTGATCTCAAAAAACAAATCACAAAAGCAAGTGCAAAATCATTTCTGTACGGGATGCGGTCAGCAGAGTTTGAACACAGTGAGATGGGATAAATAAAATGAGAAGAAACATGTCAGAGGACAGAGGTGTTAAGAGATTGTTGCTGCAAAGCACAGAGTGCTGGCTCAGATCCTATAGGCACATATTTGTTTTTTTTGGTCACATATGCACGACAGAAGCCTGCTGGATGATTGAAGCTTGATACATCTGGAACTCAGGATGATGAAACCCCACTTCTTTGTCAAACCAAAACTACATGTGCCTGGGCGCGTATTTGCCAGATTTTTTGTGCACATTTGTGTGCATGTACATGCAACTAACTGTACATGCAACTTAACTTGCATGTAATTATTGCTGCTAGGCCTTTGCCCACCTGAATCGTCAACTTTATCTGTTGAGAAACTGGGCTAAAATATTTTGATCCATCGAGTGACTGGTCTAGAGTTTGGGTTTGTCCGGCCTGTCCGTCCATTATCCTTCAAGTCGCCACCGATGCGGCCAAGGATGCAATGTTCGACACGAACACACATTTGTCGATGAGGATGCCATGGGTTGGTTGAAGCGACGCATGGCCGCATAGTTCAGCTGCATGAAAGGTTGGTAGATCTATCAAGTGCTGAAACTCATGGCTCATTAGTGCCTATCTACCCCGGTAGCCCAACAGAATCACAGATGAATCGGTGGCTGTTGCTGTGCTGAAACTGTTTGCTCATCTGAGAAATGGCACTACGTGCACATCCTTCTCATCAAAAATCTTGGCTTCTCAAGGCCGCCAAACTCAGGACTCGCAGTTCACTCGATTGGCATTTTCATTTTGGCAATTTCTTAATTTACTTCTGCCTCCTAAATCGTTCCTTCCAGGATGCTCCATGCAAAATTTAAGATGAAACGGCCACCCAATTGCAATTTGATGTTGATGGGTACATCCAACACCGTGACATTGAACAGAAAGCTTTGTTTTCAAACTGGCTGTGTATCTGAGGTTGAACAAATCAGCTGCCAAACGCAAATGATGTCGCGCAAAGGTGGAAAAGGTGATATGTGAAAGTGCTGGGTGATGAGGAACCCTTTGGTGACATCTTCCTAGATGGTTGAGTCGTATATCGAAAGGACTATTACCCCAGAACCCTTGGGTATCATATCCTAGTCTAGGGTGACATATCTTAGTCTAGGGTGACACATCTTAGTCTTCCCCGGAACGACTAGACTTTGTCTAGTCTTTGGACTTATAGGGTATATATACACAGCTATCTGTCATCTAGCCTAATCTAATCTAGATCAACATCTAATCTTATCTATGTGATATACACACATATACAGTAATACAATTATAATATATTAACAACTGTGATTGGCCAAAAATGAAATATTAACCAGCAACAACTGGCATTAGGATCTGTCTCAGGCTGCAACCATTTGGCTTCCTCACCAGCGCGTTTGACTTCTTCCTGCCCAAGCAGTGCTACGAACTAAGTGAATAGAATTCAACAGATTATTACATAATGCATATAAGTTATAAATATTATAATATGTTATAAACACCTATAAACCTATATGAATACATACAGTATTGATGTAACTCATGTTTCAAAACCAGGAACTGGAAAACATCCAAAAACAACGAGTCTCTGTCGCCTCAGTGGTCAACATGTCCATTGGCAACGCTCGGGATCCACTGAGCCAGCCACAGACCTGGGCAGCCCAGGGCAGCCCCAAATGACCAGGAGATAATTGGGCTGGGCCCCCGATGGATGCGCAAACTTCTTCAAGGCCAGATGGCTAAAACCATAGGAAAACCATAGTAAAATGGGAACACCATAGGAAAACCATAGGAAAATGGAGGTTTACCCTCTGGTAAACGTTTAACTATGGAAAGATCCACCATTTGGGATGGGTAAATAAACTGTATTTCGACTGGGCCCTTTGTTTTGGGTTGATAAGCGCTAAATTGGGTCTCCAAAAAATCAGCGTTTCATGATGAGGCTGGGAAATCCACACACGAAATGATGGATTTTCCACTGCCATAAAAATGTGTAACCAGCCATGTGTAGATCATGAATTCCGAAACCCATTAACATATCTACACATGGCCATTAACAGATGGAAGGTTTTCCATCCTAAAGTCAACTGAGCCAGGCTAGTTGGTTGATAGCTTTTCCTACTGACTGGGCGATCATAATCCCTTTTTTTGCAACCCCTTTTATAACAATCAACGATGGTATAACGGTAGTGGCTCTCAACGCACTGCTTCATCTACTCCAAATGGGACATGTTCCACTATTTAAAAAACCTTTGTATATATATATAATATCCGAAGTTATATATATATATACTACCATGGCATAGTCAACTATGGATATATATCTACTCAGCTCCCAAAGTCAACGCGTCCGGGGCCCAAGTCACTGCATCCACTGCTTCCAACGTTGGATCGCGTTCCGCAATTCTTCCAGAGGTTTGCCGATCGATCAGGCCGTCCAGCCTCGTTTGTGGACGCTACGCTGGACGGCGCCAGAATGGATGGTTGAACTAACATCAATAGAGGGATATAGAGGGAGATTATGCTATATGCTGGGAAAATATAGGATACTACGGCAATTAATATCAATTAATAAGAACTAATGAGGGTTAATGAGAATGGGAATCAATGGGAATTTCGCCAACAGCATGATGTTGAACGGGCGTGTCTGAAAATGGGACATGCCGTGATATGCCCACAAAAAGAACATTGAATAGGGAAAATGATGATCAACGGATGGATTTGGGGATACCGTGGGGTACCCTATTTCCAGACAAACCTGAGTTGTGGCTTCTAGTGTTCGAACCACCATATGGGGTAATTCACTCTTCAGCATCATTCGCATGAATGGATTCCACTGTCAATTCATGTGATGCCATTTCTGGTCGATTATTCCATACATACGGGACATTGTGGGACATTTTGGGGGAATCAAAATCTAGTTTTTTTCTTCAAAATGAGATTGTTAAGTGAAACAATGTCCCACAACTGATGTTACACTATGTTATTTGAGCAGTATAAGGGATTTCCAGCTCATGAATTATGATAGTCTCAAAGATATTGGGTTGTATAAATTCCCACATAATCATCAATCAACAGTGGTCTTGAACATGATGTTATTTAAATACCCTATCTTAAAGTCACAGATATTCTGCTATTCACCAGTTTCAAAGTCCAACAGCGAAGCCGTTCTCAGAACGAGCCGCTTGACTGCATAGTCCTGCATCTCTTCGGTCCTTGGGGTTTTCTTCCGGATGTTTTCCGATCATTTTCTCGTTGGATCATTGTAACAAGTATTTACAACTTGTTTGTCCCCAGCATTTCTGACAAACATCAAACATCAACATCAACCTGACAAAAATCAGTCAACTGGCAACTGGCCTCAAGCTGGCCTCATCAGTCACTGAGAAGCTGACACCAAACAGGACTGCACGAACTCCCGGACTTTGTCTTTGTCCGTGAGCTCTTGTAGCATGCCCCTCCACATGGAGGCCCACGAGGCTGCGATCTCGAACTGCAGGGCTTTTAGCAACTTCAGCACCTCAAACGGTTGCCCCAAAAGCCATGGGGATTTCAGGAATTTCTACACTGGAAATCATAGGATATCATAGGATTATAAGGGGATGAACCACGTTACTAACCATGCTACTAACTGGTACAGGATTTCGCAAGGAGTATGACACCATCTTTGACTGGTGTTCTGTTGAATTAAAAATGCCATGGAGAGATTGCCGGCACTCTCCAGTTAAAGATTCCTTTAAAAATCACATTCACCATATTCACTCAGGATCAGTGCCTTCCAAAACATATCCAAAAATATCCAACATGTTCCAAGCCTTAAGACCGGCATGTCACATTGAACACCGTAGCCAAACATAGATAAATATAGATAACCCATAGGATCCATGGTGCTGGTATATATGCTCACATTTGGGGTATAATGATGGGATCCATGTTACCATATATAGCAGCACCATGGATCCGTCATGGGTAATCTACTTTTTTCTTAGACATTCGCCAGTTCTTCAATTATTCGCTAGCATCAGGCCCTGCTGAAACAGCCACCTCAACATCATAGAGATGTGGCGGTGCATTGGGACCTGCAATTTTCGATCGAGAGCCAGGACTGTGGATCTGCACAACTGCCGTTAGTGTCTTGCAGCATTGCACATCAATGGCTGGTTAATAGTGATTAATAGTGATTAATAGTGATTAATAGTGGTTATTAGTGATTAATACCTGATCTAATGAACAATATTGAACAATATAACTGGCTGGTGGTAAAAAAAAAAACATCTTGAAAAATGATGGAGTTCGTCAGCTGGGAAGCATGACATCCCATGTATGAAATGGAAAATAATCCACATGTTTGAAACCACCAACCAGGTTCTTGTTTTGCATAGCAATGCCCATGATTTTGAGTTGCAAACTCATTGGCACTTCGTAGTCCTGAAATCGGACTGCATCGGAGTAGATGCCATGCTCAACGACAACAAACCATCACAGCAATCTCGTAGCAGCTGTATCAATTCTTCATTGGACAGGGTCGGTGATTTGGTCTTTGCCCAAACATCTCAGCTACCCAGCTACCCTCTGGTCATTTGAATGTCTGCCAACTGCTTTTTTCGGAGAGGTCCATCTACTTCAATGGTAATTTACCCACTGAAAATTCACGGTGATTTTCCAGTACATCCCATTGAACCAAGGGTGCTGAAGAGCCATCTTCAGCTCATTTTTGCTTTGGTCCAATCATGATCCAATGGTGATGTTCCAATACCCATGACGGATCCGGCTGGTTTTCTGTATATATGCTAACATCATTTGGGGTATATATTGATGGGATCCATGGCACACCAATTGGCACACCCTGTATAGCAGCACCGTTAGGATCCGTCATGGGATATAAATCCACATAAATCCAGTGATTTCCCCGTCGTTTCTCTTCGGAAGATTGGACGACTTCGTCCTCCGTACACAGCCGATAGATGCGCAAGTTCACCGCATTGCTGCAGTTGATGGTTGGGGTGCCATCCTGGCAAGCGCTAGGATGGAAAAGGCTGCTGTAGTATCAATAAATACAATATTATGTTTGATATGTGATATATGTAATGTATGATATGATATATGTATGTAATATATTGTAATATCATGTAGTATCATGTAATATCCAACCTAGAGCTTCTCAAATTGGAAACCACATTCGATTTTTTAGATAATGCTCTAAAAGAACCCCCCCAGGGTGTCGACGACTTTTTCCAAAGTACATTCCCAGTTCGGGTTCTTCAATAAGAATCAATTCAACTACGATTCAAATTTGGAGCCGCCTCCATGTGAAGTCCTATCTCCTCAATCAGCTTTCTGGACCATCCCAGTTCGGGACCTTGGCTGCGACCCACAACGCGATCCACGAGTTGCCAAACCATCCAATTCTGGGCGTCCACATGGCTTCAGCATTGTTGAGCCAAAACCATAATGAACACAACTAGCCACAAAAACTGCCATGTTTTACCATGTTTGACCGAGTGGCGACCAGCATCATCGTCCTCTTGCTTGTCACAGCAATTTGATGCGTTCGCAATGCTCTTGAGGAAACCTCTGCAGCATCTGGATGACATCGAGATGATCATCTCAAGCTTTGCAGCCACTGAGTCATGGGTTGTCTTAAAATTGGGTATCCCAACATCTGATGGTTATATAAGTTTCCTCATTCATTAAACAATGGCGATTTGGGGGTAAAACCATGTAAAACCCCTATTTTCAGACAAGGCCACATGCATTTTTGATGACTTAGGACTTTGCTCGTTTTTGATCCGCTTCATTTTCCCTTATACGAGTAGAGCTGATTTCAAGCATTAAGATTCCCCTCCGCGGCCTTGTCTCTTTCTCTTGATCTTTGCATGCCACCCCAAGCCTGCAGGAAAACAGCACGGCTGATACATCTGATACCAAGCAGGATGGAAAGTCATTCATGTTTGAACCACCAACCAAATATCTCACATCTCTCACGAAATCTTTGGGATCCGGTGCCGGATCCGGGCCTTGACTGCTATCTCTCAGCAGTTTGCGCTCGTTGAACAGTAGCTTGCGAAGTGTGAGTTGCCTCGTTGGACCAACATCCCCAAGGTACAAGTAACTATGATCAACATTGATCAACTATGTAAGAGTCAGCACATCCACCACATCGCACCACATTTTTTTCAGCACTTCCTGAGCTCCGCACCCACTGTTGTTGAACTTGAAAGGTAGCATCCAATGCAATGGCCCGGGTGAGGTGGTATTCCTGAGGCCCAAATTATCTGGTCGTCACTGAAGTCATATCTGATCATCGTTTAATCGTTTTTGGTGTCCTCAACATTTTATGAACACCACATTATCAATTTAATTTGGTAATTTAATATGATTTTAGATTTATAAATGTAACTATATCATTCTATATGAACCCCATTATATCCCATTATCATTTATATGTATCCAACGTATCCAGCCGTCTCTCCGTATTGTCATTCCGAGTTTCTCGTCCACCCGCACCATGATGCCGGATCTCTCATTGACGCGAGGCCGCTGCGTCACGGTATCAATCACCGCTTCTCCATTGCTGTCCATCTCGATGGTCCCTTGAAGAGTGGTCGAAATCACCACATCTGCATGGTTCAAAAGTGCCTTGAGCACTCCCGAGAGAATGCTTCTGGTCATTTCCTTCTGTCGAGCCTCGGCCTTGCTGGATTTCTTGTGATTCAACTCCCTCGGGGTGACCCAAGGGTTGATCTTGGTTTTATCATGATCCTCTGTGCCGGCATCCGACAGCTCCTCCACATCTTCCTGCCCAACCAGTTCAAAGAAGGCCTTCAAGACCTGGCGCCGGGTCACCCGCGAGGATGCCCGAGGTACCCGAAAATCGCGTAGGTGAGGAGGTTTCCTAAGTCATGGAGGTACCCCCAAAATGAATATTTTTTTTAAAGGAAAATACCATGCACATGATTGAAAATGGATGATTTATGGGTACCCCATGGTACCCCAATTTCAGGAAATTTCATAACTTGACCCATCCCCACCTCTTGACAGCGGCCCTCCAGCGACGCCACGGCGCTGCGGTAGTCGCGCTCCACCAGCAGCCGCATGCGTCGTTCCAGTTGTTCCACTAAGGGCCTCACCAGTCCTCGATGCTTTGGATCTTCGCCGAGACTCACAACGACCTTCACCGTCTCCTCTGTGAAGTTCAATTGACCGGACCTGAGAAGGACATAACGAAAACAGGAAAACATACAGGAAAACGATGGTTTTCACGCACAATAAGAAATATAGTAAGACCTCCAAGTTCACCTGGTACCAAAATGTACCAAATGGATGTTTTTCAAAGGGAGGAAACCCAAGCTTTTGAAGAAAAATGAAGAAAGGAACACCAATGGTTTCTCGGCCCCAACAATTTTGGACCCCCTAAGTTCTCGACTGTCCAGTGCCCACTCGCATCTTTGCCATGTCGTGCAAGCTCGCTGGCACACACGGCATTGGGGCAAATGACAACATCCCGGTGAACCTGAGCCATCCACCGCCCAATTTCAGGCGTCTCGAAATGGATCGAAGAAACACAGTTAAAAATATTGGGTCCCCAATATAACAATTGATATTGATATAACCAGTATCTTTTTTGGGATACACAATGATATTATCAGTGCACATCTAAAAATCATATCTGATCATATATGAATCAAAGGCACTATTTTGTTCACCCCAAAATGGCTGGGATTTGTGGCTGTTCATCCCCCAACCCTCTTGGATCACGGCTCATCAACCAGCCGTTGCCAGCTGCGAATGCAAGCGATACGTAGCTCCGACTGCATTGCAGGGGGAATTGGTGTTTTCCCGAGGCAACAAACTGGGAGTGGTTTTGGGAAATTGAATGTTTGGGGTTTATTAACTTTGGGTTTCTGTTTCTTTTGCAGGGTGTATTTAGGAATTTCAAGGGAGTTTCAAGGTGATTTCAGGTGATTCCGGGAATGTTTCGGGGTATCACCTTGTGATTTTGGGGTGGGGGATATAGGGGATTTAGCTATATTTAGATATGTATATGTACACAGACGATTTGTTGAGTGACTCTTGGAGTTCCTCTGTGCATCTCTGTGCACATTCAGGTGTACCAAGTTCATCCAACACTACAAAGCCCGTTGCAAACCGTCAGTCGTCTGCAGATCAACAACATCTGCGCGAGGGTCAAACAATGGTATGGGTTATGGTCATCAATCCCCATTGAAATCCTGTAACAAATGGTAGTATGGGTAAGTTATGGTCATCAATCCCCAGTGAAATCCTGAAAAAAATATAAAAAATGAGTATATGAATCCCTGTGATTATTCCCATCCCCCATGAATGGCTATGTTTTCCATCCAGACCATGGCACCTCAAAGCCGCAGTATTCGGTCAGAAGGCTCACAACTTTGCGATCAACTTCTCCTGTAAACCTGTCGCGAACACACGTCCAAACAGACTGCTGGATGCTGCTGGGGAAACCTGTCAAGGCATTGGTTTAGGGGAACATATTATCAGTACGTGAAATATATGGGGGTTATATACAGTACGCAGTGAAACATGTTGTGAAGTCTTGGTCGATTTTGTTTTAGACGGGTGTTCAAGAGTTTTTTCTAAAACAAATCTATCACAAGAAACATGGCTTGGAGACCAAGAAAGCCCCTCTTCGTCGTGTTTGTCGTTACCTCATGAAGCAAAAACTGTGGGATTGATTTCGCAAGATTGAACTGGTTGTTGATCAAGGTGGCAGGCAAGTCTGTTTATTTTCATCAACTTGGGAGAAAAGCACATCTATGTCTGAAAGATTCTGAAAGCCTGTGGAATTCGTGCAATACTCTAGGCACCGCGCTGTCCAAAGCATTCTTCGCCACTCGCTTTGCTTCTTCATCGGATGTCCACAGAATGGAATCATCCTCCTTCGTTGACCCAGTCCTTGGCTAATTCCTCTGCTCGCAGAACAACATGCTCTGGGTGATTGCTGGTGCGGGCATGATATGGGATGTCTGGATATGTGTAATTAACTGTTTTCAAGCCTGCTTCTATACTCAAAACATAACATATGCATGCATCGCAGACTATTCATGGTTCGAAGTTCTGCGGGATTTTCTCATTCAAACATAATCTACTACATCCCTGCTGTTCAAGTAAGATCGAGGCCTATGATTCCCTTTCCTGGCCTAGCTTGTTGACTAAAGAGAGAACTGAGACAGCGGATAGCGATTCAGCCACGTTTTGCGATTTGAACTACGCACCTTTCAACCATGTACGCTTTATCTTGCATTATCTTTCTACGGTCTTCATGCAAGACTAGATCCAATATAATATGACATATGACGGTATATTACGATATATATATATATATGTATATACACATAAATTATATACATATAATATATAACCGTATATATATAATTAATGATTACCCACACACGTTCCACACATGTGAAAAACATTAAAACATTCTCTGAGGCTTCTGACGATGGATCGTAAAGTTCCTGGCCCACGGGTCAGGATTGTAACATCTCCATATCTGCCCCCAATCTCAACCATAGATGCCATAGATCTTTAGATATGAAGAGACAATTATGATATGTCACCATATCATATATAATGACATAGTAGATAATTTAGATATGATATGGTGATATGATATGGTGATATAATTATGGTGATATAATTATGGACATGGGCCAAATATGCTGATATAATTATTACATATCATCATTCGATCAATATCACGTGTATATATATATATATATGGTTGGTGGTTTCAACCCCTCTGAAAAATATTAGTCAGTTGGGATGATTCTTCCCAATATATGGAAACATAAAAAATGTTCCAAACCACCAACCAGATATATATATATATATAATTATATGCCAAATATATTAAGTATAGCTTGATTTGCGCAAATGCCCCAACACCTCACACAGAAAAAATTAGCCGGCAGCACCGTGGCAGCATGAGTTGCATCTAAATACTTTCGAACGGTGCCCGCAAAGGACGCAAGCATGCTGTCCCACCTGAGAGGGTCAGGTTTTGAGGTTTCAAGGTCACTTTGAATTTGAATTTCATGATAATAATATATATATATTATAATCAGGGCACCCGCAGCTTGGGTAAGACATTTCGCGCTGACGCTGACGACGCATTGTGACGACACATTGGCGATGCCCCCGGCCCCCCTGACGACGCATTGTGACGACACATTCCCTGACGACGCATTGCCCCCTGACGACGCATTACCCCCTGACGACGCATTGTGACGACACATTCCCTGACAACGCATTGCCCCCTGACGACGCATTACCCCCTGACGACGCATTGTGACGACACATTCCCTGACGACGCATTGCCCCCTGACGACGCATTGCCCCCTGACGACGCGTTGTGACGACACATTCCCTGACGACGCAATTCCCTGACGACGCATGACGACACATTCCCTGACGACGCATTGCCCCCTGACGACGCATTACCCGCTGACGACGCAATGACGACGCATTCCCTGACGACGCATTGCCCCCTGACGACGCATTACCCCCTGACGACGCATTGTGACGACACATTCCCTGACGACGCATTGCCCCCTGACGACGCATTACCCCCTGACGACGCATTGTGATGACACATTCCCTGACGACGCATTGCCCCCTGACGACGCATTACCCGCTGACGACGCATTGTGACGACACATTCCCTGACGACGCATTGCCCCCTGACGACGCATTGTGACGACACATTCCCTGACGACGCATTGCCCCCTGACAACGCATTATCCCCCTGATGACGCATTGTGTGTATATTATTGCCTAACGACACATTGCCTGTTGACAGGCTAGGCATGACGAGTAAGGGCGCAGGCGTACTGTATTCTTTGTATGTGGGAAGATAAATAGAGGAATGTAGAGGAAGAGGAGCCGGAGGGCAGATAGGGATTTGGCCTGACCACCAAGGCTAGGTTATGTCGAAATATAAAGCGTAGAGGTAATTATCAAGATCGTGTGGCGTGCTTTTGCAACCTCAGTTGAAGATCCTTGAGGCAAGGATCAATCATTAAGTTGAAGTAGTAGAACCTTCTTATCTTCTTACCAAACCCAAACGAAGAGAGCGCCGGAGTGTTCCAGGAGAAAGCTCAGGAAGTTCAATGAAAAAGTATTGAGCGTGTAGCATTGAGAACATGCGGGAGTTGAGCGCGTAACATCAAGAGCCTGCTGGAAGTTCCAAGGCTAAAAGCATAGCACAGGAGGCTAGCATCAAGAGAACGCTGGCAGTTCCAAGAGGAAGTCAAGAGCGTAGCACCAAGAGCGTGTTGGAAGTTCCAAGAGAAACCTAAGCGAGCAATACCAGGAGAGCGTGTTGAAGGACCAAGAAAAACCTAAGAGTCTAGCATCCAGAACGTGTTGGAGGTCAGAGCGTAGCATCAAGCGAAGAACAAAAGAGCGTAGCAACTAGAGCGTCCTGGCGTGTTCCAGAACAAAGCTAAGAGCGTAGCAGGAAGAGCGTGACTTTCTCCAGACCGCAGCGTCAAGAGGCGGAGCGTAGCACCAACAAGAGCGCGTTGGAAGTTCCAAGAAAAGTTATAAGAGCGTATCATCACGATTGTGGTGGACCGTAGCGTCAACAGCATCTTGGACTGTTCCAAGACGAGGTTCAGCGCGTAGCATCAAGAGAGTGTCAGAGCCGGAGCCAAGAACGTAGCATCAAGAGCGTGTTTTAATTCAATGCGTCACAAAAAGAAGCAAAAATAGCGCGCCATGCTTCAAGAGAAGCCAAGGGCGTAGCGTCAAGAGCGTGCTGGCACGTCCCAGGACAAGGCAAAGAGAAAGTGTTGGAAGATAAAACACACCAAGAGCGTGTTGGAAGTTCCAATAGACAGCTAAGAGCGTAGCATCAAGAGCTTGCCGGACTGGCCCAGGAGAAAGCTAAGAGATGCTCAGAGCGTAGCAGCAAAAGCGTGTCGGAAAACCCAAGATTAAGCCAAGAGCGTAGCACCAAGGGCTTGTTCGAACTTCCAAGAGAAAATTAGCATAGCATTCAAGAGGCGACTGTCTCCAAGCGTAGCGTCAAGGGCGTGCTGAAACGCCTCAGGTGAAGGCCAAGAGCGTAGCATCAAAAGAATTTTCAAAATCTCAAAGAGCAAGCCCAGAGGCTATAGCATCCAGAGCATTTCGTTTGTTACTCTCTTCCCTTTCGTTTTGTCTTCCCTTCTGTTCCCTACGTCGCTCCTTTCGTTTTAACTTCTGCTCCGTTCGTTACTTCCTCCCCATTGTTTCATCTTATTCGTTCACCTCTTTCTCTCATTTAAAGGCGTTCATTTCGCGAAGTCCGTCGTTTCGCTCAAATCTTCTGTCCTGTTCTTCCTGCTCTTCCTTTCCTGTCAACTCGTCCTTTTCATTGTGTCCGTCTTTTTGTTGCAACTCTTCCCTTCCATTCGTTGCTTCCTTCCTTTCGTTTCAACTCTTTGTAATCCCGTTCGCTGCTTCTTTCGTTTCAACTCTTCCCTTCTGTTCCCTATACGTCGTTCCTTCCGCTTTAAATCGGTTTAACTCTTCCCTTCCGTTCGCTACTTCCCCCCCTCGTTTCAACGCTTCCATCCTGTTCATTTACCTCTTCCTTTCATGTCAACGCGTTCATGTCGCTATTTCCTTCCTTTTTTCAAGTCTTACATGCGGTTTGTTTATCTCTTCCTTTTTTCCAAGTCGTTCATTTCGTTACCTCATGTTACCTCCTTCGTTATAGTCATCATGATCGGTGTTGGGGTCCATAAACCAACCCGTCAAACCGTGACCATGGTTCCGCCAGTTCCTGGAACTGGGGGCCCAGTTCCTAACATGACAGGCCCTTGTAGGGAAAATATGCAAGTGAACCAAACAAAGACGTCCGTTATACGGTGAAAACCCACCATGGACAAAAAAAATGTCCCTACGGTTTGCCAAAATAAAAACTAGATGCATATATGACATGCATGTAGGCTTTGAGTGTATGCATGCTTTTCTCCCAAGTCGTTGGTGAAAAAGTCGTCTTCGGGGGGCAATTTCGTCTTCGGGGAGTTCGTCTTCGGAATTCGTCTTCGGGGGGAATTCGTCTTCGGGAAATTCGTCTTCGCAATTCGTCTTCGGGGGGAATTCGTCTTCGGGGGGCAATTCGTCTTCGTGGAATTCGTCTTCGCAATTCGTCTTCGGGGGGGAATTCGTCTTCGGGGGGGAATTCGTCTTCGGGGAATTCGTCTTCGGAATTCGTCTTCGGGGGGGGAATTCGTCTTCGGGGGGCAATTCGTCTTCGGGGAATTCGTCTTCGCAGTTCGTCTTCGGGGGGGAATTCGTCCTCGGGGAGCAATTCGTCTTCGGGGAATTCGTCTTCGCAATTCGTCTTCGGGGGGGAATTCGTCTTCGGGGGGCAATTCGTCTTCGGGGAATTCGTCTTCGGAATCCGTCTTCGGGTGGGAATTCGTCTTCGGGGGGCAATTCGTCTTCGGGGAATTCGTCTTCGTAATTCGTCTTCGGGTGGGAATTCGTCTTCGGGGGGGAATTCGTCTTCGTCTGCGGGTGGAAATGTCTTACCCGCACAGCGGGCGCAATGTATATAATAATACCTATATAGTATACCGTAGTTTAATACTACTAGTATAATATTAATTTCATTTTGGTTACTTTAATTACTTTGGGAATTCGTCTTCGGGGGGCAATTCGTCTTCGGGGAATTCGTCTTCGGACAATTCGTCTTCGGGGGGCAATTCGTCTTCGGGGAATTCGTCTTCGTAATTCGTCTTCGTCTGCGGGTGGAAATGTCTTACCCGCACAGCGGGCGCAATGTTATATAATACCTATATAGTATACCGTAGTTTAATACTACTATATAATATTCTTTCATTTTGACTTTAATTACTTTGAATTACTTTGAATTTCATGATACATATATATACCAGCGAAGCCAAAGGAGTAGGGATTCCCACACCAGTGACAAAAACGAACAATTTCCATGAATTCCCACAACTCTGAGTAGTTCTCCGCAAATTCTCGCTCCACGAGCGGATTCTCGCACCACTTGTGATTTATGCCATCGTTTGTCAATTACACGTGCTTAATGCATGTTGTGTTGTTATCAATGATTGTCTGATATTTTCTCACAAATGATCCATATCAGTCCGGTCATGGTAGAATGGCCTGGTCAACCTGCCAATCCCTGCGGGCAACACGATGGAGGCACCTTTTTCACTCCTCTCGGAGCTGCTGGGTCAATGCGGTGATGTATAAATCGTATGTCCGATGCACTGTGGTTTTCGGTGAAACTCTGCGCGAAAACCGTGCAAGGACTCCGACAAAGGTCTCGTCCTGTTGGCAAGAATCCGTCAGCGGGTTCTCCACCCACTGCAATCTTCTGCTTGAAAGCTGCAAGAGCCTGAACACATGGCACAACATATGTGCCTTAACGTGCAACGGAAAACGAGGCTCTTTAAGACCCAAGCTCAACGCTGCCAAATGCTTGAAAGCTCTCAAATGCAACAGCCCGCGGCGCGCTATCTCAGAAGCCTCACTGGCATCCAACCAAGCGCCGCCACGATAAAGCATGCGGAAGGCAGCATTCATATGTCGCCTCAACAAGATCAAGATGAAAAAAGACATGCTGTCGGAATTTCAAACACCAAGCCAGTCTGTACGTCAAGCTGCACAGCAACGGCTATGAATGGCACGCGGCCATCACGTTCAGCCGCTTCAGTGACAAAGTCGTCAGTCAACATAGTCTCCAGCCACTCCTAGGCTATGGGCAAATTATGCAAAACATTCAAATTCCACACCACCAGAAGCTGCGTGAAAAGAATCTGCAGACAAGGCGCCATCAAAAGTGTTGTGGTACTACCCTTTTGCCACTTGCCTTCCGGCCAGTCCAAATGGCTCATGAAGCCTAAAGATTCACGAGAAATCTTTTGCAGGTACGGCCGTTCCTGGCACGTCATGCAAGGGCAACATCTATAGCAAACAATATTCCAGTCACATGCAGAAAGGCAAAAAAAACCAAAGAAGGTGAAAGGATACACGTTCTGCCAAGGAACTCGAACTGATCGACAGTATTGCAGCCATTTGCGACTCAGCTGCTGGAATCGCGTCTCCACTCCATCCCCTTCTTCCAACTGTTGAAGAACCACCAGGGCACTAGACAGAAAGTAGCGTCCATGACCAAGGTGAAATCCATGAAACAAGTCCGGCCGAAACGTAAACGGACGGAAGTCCTTGATGGCAGGAAGACTGTGCCAGGGGCTGACGCTATGCCAAGGAACTTGGGCAGCAGCAGAGTCCATGGTTCTTTCCCAATCTGGGGAGGTGGAAAAGTCCGTGTAGGATATGCCAGAAACGCCGCCAAGACATAGATGGCACACGCCCGGTGAAGCCAGGCTGGACTCTCCACGCTTTGGTGCACGCCGGAAGTGACGTTCCAAGTGGGCTGCTTCGATCAAAAACGGCCAATCACCTTTGACCGAGCAGACGCAGAATCTTAAGCGAAGCTGTAGTCCGTTGACCACTACCGGAACGCCAGTGTGAAGGGCGCAATGGAGATCTGACGCCACCATGGCCATGGCCTCATCCAGCGCTTCAGGGTTCTCGGAGTACGTCTCCTTCAGGGCTGCAAAGAGAAGAAAGCGCGTCTGCAGCACGTGTCCCATCCTGTGGCCACAGGTGCATCCGTATCAGCGACTTCAATCAACAAACAACCGACAAGGAAAACAACACAAACAAAAAATATTTCAATTATTAGTGCCGAGCTGCATGTTGAGTCCTTGGGCTGCTTGCTGTTTTTCTTCTGCTTGGTTCTGTGACTTGGTGGTTCCTCGCCCAAGGACCGGCTGCCAGTTCAGCAACATCAGGGGAGACTTTTTTTTGCCTTGGTAGCTGAAAAAAGTCGATGTGATGCAAATCGATTCAAGCACTCACAGCACATGTGCAACCAAGGCGCTTCTCCCCTCGTCGCCGTGCAGCTTTATGGGGATCAAAAGTGTGTAGTCTTCAGGGGTGAATTCCAAGTCGAACAGCTCAAAGTTTGGGTATTGGAGATGGTACCTTCGCCAATATTCTGATAGGATGGCGCGAGCCTGCTGCAAGTCCGAAGATGGCAGCAAGACGTCCACACGTCGGAGCTTGCTCAAGGCTTTCACCATATCTGTGAGTTTGATCCACGGGTAACCTCAGTTGATTCACCAAACATGAAATACATGATAAGATAAGACCATCTAAAATATAACATGTTTTTCCCGAAGGCTATCGTAATAAAAACCCAGAAACGCTCATCATCACCAATCTGGCCAGCACTGACATCAATTGGCCCACGCAAGCCAGAATGGTCAAAGGCTTTGAAAGCTTCCCTGGCCTTACCAAGGCAAATCCGCGAACCAACACATGACTGAAGACGACTTAACTTGCTTGATCAAAAAATGCGCTACTGCAAACAAGTTGCTGCATGCGAGCTTCCAGAAGCAAGGCGTTGCAGCACTGGGTCACTGCGTCGCACTCCCAAGGCAGCATCATCTGCCAGAATTGCTTGCGCGTGCTCTGCCAATTGAATGGCAGGAGCCTGAATGAAAGCAAGTCACAATTTTGTAAGGTATTAGGAATGTAAGAAAATACCGCAGCCTTTTCTACCAAGCAGTCCTTGCCCAAACCGAATGCTTTAGACTGGACGCCAGGGTGTAACCTGTGCGTTCAGTGCTGTGAAATTTAAGGATAGATGGTAATGAGGTAATAATTATATAATACGTCGCTACTGAGTTCCTAAGTCTGCTACAACCTCTCTTGGTGCATAGCACAAATTATAATTTGCAGTAGTGATCACTCTTAGTCGTTTCATTATAGATACTCATGACCGTCAAGATCAACCTTGAAAACGAGATTTGTTTATCCAGCAGAACCGTCCATGACTAAAAGCAGGCAGTGATGCAAGGCTTGGAATATATATCATGTCAAAATTGCAACCGAGTTACTCCTCGTGCCATACTGCGCGCCAAACTGCTAGCTATGGCGCTAGTGCCTCTGGAAGAAGAGGCAGGCGCTCTAGGACCCGCAGCAGCAGCGCAGGCAGCGCTGGAAGAAGCCGCCGATGCTGCAGGAGTACCTGGAAATGTGCAAAGGTAAAAACTAAAAATATTATGCAAGGAAACCTTGCAGAAGCAAACTTTCAGACTTGCTAGAGACGCTTTTTTTTTCACAGGGCTGCGGATAGAGATGGGTATCGCAAGCTCAAGGCAGCACACAACGATTATTGTGTGGCCACGTCCCCTTGGTAAAGGATTGGCACGCAAACATGGCATGTGCCTGCAGGTTCCTTGTCAAATTTTCAGAACAGTATGCAACAGCTGCTTTCAACCATCATATCCAACTCCCGCAAGCACAGCCTAAGCCATATCGCTGCGTGGCACGCAAACTACACCCACTGTTTCAAGTAGGAAGGTGTGCACGAAACCCAAAACTTCGTGAGAAGCCCTCACTCCTCATTCTTCTTCTTGGCCGCGGCCTTAGCCTTGCTCTTCGCACCGGCCTTCGGAGCTGGCTCGCCATCTCCATTCCCACCCTCCGGCCCGTTCTCACGAGGGCGCTTGGTGCCTTTCCTTTCAGCATTCAGCAACTTGTAACGATGCTCCAAGGCCAAAATTTTCACGCACCTGGACTGGCCCACAGGCAGATTGCACGTGCACAGGAAAATGACAGTATAACAACAAGAACACTAGATATATATTCAAGAAACGGTGCACGGGCAAACTCCTTGGCTTCCTGCACCATCTTCTGCAACCTGAAAGGTAGAGGCAGGACATGAAAGGGCCGGAATCCAGACCCATGAAAAAAAGATATTACTAAAGTAGATTGAAAGGGCCTACACAATACAAAGTCTTAGGATTGTTTCTGAAAGGGCCGGAATCCAGACCCATGACTACAAGATATTACACATATATTGACAGGGCCGGAATCCAGACCCATCTACAAGACATTACAAACACAATGCAAGTCTGAGGATTGTTTCTGAGAGGGCCTGAATCCAGACCCATGACTACAAGATATTACACATATGTTGACAGGGCTGGAATCCAGACCCATCTACAAGACCTTACAAACACAATACAAGTTTGAGGATTGTTTCTGAAAGGGCCGGAATCCAGACCCATGACTACAAGATATTACACATATATTGACAGGGCCGGAATCCAGACCCATCTACAAGACATTACAAACACAATGCAAGTCTGAGGATTGTTTCTGAGAGGGCCGGAATCCAGACCCATGACTACAAGATATTACACATATATTGACAGGGCCGGAATCCAGACCCATCTACAAGACCTTACAAACACAATACAAGTTTGAGGATTGTTTCTGAAAGGGCCGGAATCCAGACCCATGACTACAAGATATTACACATATGTTGGCAGGGCCGGAATCCAGACCCATCTACAAGACATTACAAACACAATACAAGTCTGAGGATTGTTTCTGAAAGGGCCGGAATCCAGACCCATGACTACAAGATATTATGAACATATATTCGTTTTTTTGGAATTTAGAATGAACAATCATGTGATCAAAAAGTATATGGAATCCAGACCCATCATCAAAAATCTGAAAGGACATTACCCCTAAGACTACAGCATGACAGAAAAAATGAAACACCCAATTACACATAAATGACCCAAATGCAGTGGCACGGGCTTATTTCTAGGTGCTATACAAAACAAGAAGCATGGCAAACCTACAAATAACACGACCAGGGGCTCTTCCAGAGGCTTCTGGCGCGAGTCCACGGTGTGGGCACACTCTGCGAGGGCCTCGAAGCACGCCTCCAACTTGTCCAAGATCTCCTTGCTGTCCGCCATGAACCTGCAGGGCAAAGGATTAGAAACGGCTGCGGGGAACCTTAATTTGACGAAAATGGCTGCGGACATGCTGGGGCAGTGGTGAGCAAACTCAAAGACAAGGTTTGGTGCTAATGCATCCTAGATACTTTTGTGCACGCTCATTGGTCATAGATTCCAAAGCATTCTGCCAGCTGACCACGGAAGAAGCCTTCTGGTGAACCGAGTCCGTGAACTGGCGCAGGTTGTCCACCAGTTCCTGCACCGTCCCCATGGGCACAGCACCCTTGGATCCATCCGGCAGAGCTTCAAGTGGCTCATCATGCATTGCCATGTGGTTCAACTGGTCGCCAGGCATTCCCTGACAGAAGTGGATTGGGTCGATGGAACGACCAAACTTGAAATGAAACTTGAAAAAAAAACAAATGCCGCCTCCTCACTGCCATCCTTTGTGTGAAGCCAACGCTCGAGCTCCGACTTCTTCAGCTTCACTGTATCCGACGTTTGCACAAAATATTCCGTTTGGTCGGAATCATAGCGCCATGGCCTCGACATAGGCATGCTTTGGAAAACGCACTGCAACTGAAGTATCTTTCAAACAGTTCAAATAGCAACAGTTTCAACGCCCGACCTGGTCAAAACCGACTTGAACCGCAAGCAGTAGCTTTTTACCTTCGAGATGAGGCCCCTGCAGGTGTGGAGCGGTGAAGACAGCCAAAGAAGCAACACATCTGACTGTACATGCTACAATGTATATAGAACAAGTCAATAAAAGATGTGCCATATGTGAGCCCCAGATAGACCATGTTCGTACATAATGAAACACAATATTCCAAATCCACCCATGATCCCTGTCTAAATATCATATATTAAACACATGGAACAAAAAATATTAAAATCTGTACCAAGGCACTTTCCCCATCCAAGGTCCTTCTCCAAGCGCTCCTCGAGATACCACCCGCCAGAAATTTCTTCATCGCGAGAACGCGACTGCTCGTGCAAGCGTGCCAGTTGCTCTTCGAATTCGCCCTGTGCGAAGAGAGGAAAGATCACAGGTGCATATGACGACGACCAATTTGTTTTAAACCCGAACACATATTATTGCATGTATACGCGAGAAACATACCGATTGAAAATTCACAACTATCATTACGGGAAGCAACAATATCCCTGATACTCACAGCAATAGCACCAAGCCAGAAACATGATTGAAACAAAGTGTTGGCCCACCCGACCCGCACTAGGTTGCGCGTGCGAGCACTGGGGTCGAAACCATGAGTCTTTAGGCTACGGGTGAGAGCGAGCAGCAACTCGTCCCGAGAGCCAGTAAGCCACTGGTTGTGGATGCTTTCTGGCACCTGCAACTTGCCGGCCGCCGTACGGCCACACAAGCGCTTCAAGCGCATGTACAACGCGTGAGGACTTAACTCCTGCATGGATGGTAAACAGCTGCGGGCGAATACAAAATAACAAATCCCTATGCAATACGCATGGTAACCATTGCTTTTTATGAATATCATGAGTTGGGCTTGAACCATGTTGAAGCTTGGGGTTTTAGTATCACCGGGAGATGAATGAATATATGAAATTGGAATGAACCATATTGAACATAGAACATCACCTGGAGACGCGAGGAAACAACGCAACAGACATGATGGAAAATTTTACATACAAGATTAAAAATGATAAAGTGTCATGATTTAAAGTAAACCATTTTTCGTCGTATTCCTGGTGGTCCATGTCAAAGCGTTCCGCGAGTTCCTCCTCATCTGGATGCAGGCCTTCAGCCACACTTGGCGCCGGAGAGGTAGGAGCAGCGCTAGGCACAGGGATCGGAGTCCCAGCGGCCGAAGGCAAAGCTGCAGGGGAACTCTTGGCTGGAGGCAGGGGTGCCTTGAATGAAGGTGAGCCGGCTTTTGCTTGTCCAACTGGTGCTTGAACCGGTGGTGGCTTCGCAGTAGGCCCCGCTGGAGCAACTGCCATTTTGGACTTGGCGGCCAAAGGCGGCACAGGGGAAGGAGTGAACAAAGCTTTGCTCTGCGGAGGGGTCTCGAACTGGTTGGCTTCCATGCTGGGCTTGGGAGGTGGTGTAGTCTTCGGTGCAGGGCTGTTCTTAGCTTTCAGCGCAGCCAGTTCTTGGAGGGCTGCTTCGTAGTGAGCCTTCCATTTTGCAGCTTCAGCATTGTCTGCCTTTCCCGAAGTGGCAGGCTGCGAGCTTTGCCCTGGACTGGCCACAGTGGCTTCCGGAGACCGGTGAGCATCATCCAAGCTCAGGGTCTTGGCTCTGAGAAGCTGCTGGTCTGTGAGCTGCGAGTCCGCCGGAAAATGCTCTTCATCCGAACTGACACAAAGCACCGTGGATGGTCCCAGGGATACCTTTGGCACTTCTGGTTGCTCCACCTTGGTCGCCAGGAAGGAGCCTGGGGCGTCCAAGTGGGTGTCAGGCACAGTAGGGCTCGGAGCAGCCTTAGTAGTTGGTGGTGCGGTCGTCTTCCATTCCCATGGCTCCCAGCCTGGTCCAATGACATCGATGGTCATATAACTTGCAGTCTGAGCGACATCTGGGGCACCTGGGTCGCCCAGGTCAGCAGGAATCGTCTCAGCATCTGGGGCTGCAGGAGCCGGTGCTGGTTCCACACTTGGCTGCGCAGGTGGTGTATGAGCCACACTTGGCAAGGTTGAGGCTGCCGCTTCGCTGGGCCGCTCCCTTGCTAGAACTTCCTGCGGTTTGTGCGGCGCAAGGTTTCCCACTGGGACCGACGGTACTGCAGGTACCACTGGCTTTGCGCTAGTTGCCTCCGAATCCTGGGCGGAATGAAGGTGGAAAAAATGATAAAACTTGGCAAAATAATCTATGACCCAAATAAAAACCATACTAACCATGATGCTAAAATAAACAGCTTACATCATACTATCTCCATAACATACCACAACCAAAAACAACATCAGGAAGGTGAAAAAATGGAAAACTTGGCAAACATAATTTATGATCACCACAAACAAATGAAATTATTGATGCAAAAAACATATTGAACCATTACCAGTCCCAGTCCTCTGTTGGCTCCAGCTTCGCTTGGACCCATGCAGCCTGAGGCTTGCGAGGTAACACTTGTAGCTTGTAGACCGATCAAAAATGCAACAAGATGGCTAGCAGGCTCAGGATCTGACAACGGACACAGCGTGGTCACCCAAGTCATGGCCCTCGAGGGCTGCTTCATTCTCCTGTGTCCCCACCCAAAAAAATAAACAATTTGAAGTCACGAATGAACCGTGAAAGAGCAACAGCAGTCCTGCAACATCGCCAGAAGTTCCTTTGCAGTCTTACCTTGAAGTTCCTCAGCAGCTTCCTGCAACTCCTTTTGCAGCACCATCTGGGCAGGAGGAGCAGACATGTCAACCACGGTGGCCGCAGCACGAACTAGATCGCTGCAGCTCCAGGCCTTGCTCTGAAGGCGTTTGGGTTCCATCTTCCTACTTTGAAACTGAAAAACAGGGCTGCGGAAAAACGGCTAGGTGAGGAAAACAACATGCCAACTAAGTTGCAGATGCCAAAAAACAAACGGAAGTTGCGAAGAGACAACGCTTTGGGGATCTTTGGGGTGCTAGAACTTCAACCCTTTCATAAACCCACATTTTGCATACAAAAGTGGCGTTTCAGACCATATGGTTTTTATGTCCCCATTACGGATTACTAGCCTCTTCTCCGGGTTTTCTCGCTCCTATTTCTCGCATCTCCTCCGGGTATTCTCGCCGCTTCTCCGGGTATTCTCGCCTCTAGTCCGGGTTGCTAATTTCTCCGGTACGTATTTTGAATTTCTCCGGGTCATTTTGGAATTTCTCCGGCTAATTCCTGCATTTTATCCGGGGCGTAATTGGTGGATGTTGTTTTTAAAAAGTAACATCTGTCACATCTATAGGACCCCTCAGACATGAGTCGGGAATGCCCGTTTCCATCTTGCAGGTACTTTTAAGTGTACCGAGCCCCGCAGATATATACAAGACTCCATCAGCTCGGCCTCCGCCCAGCTGTCTTCAAAATTCAAGCGCTGGAACATGGCAGGTGCATTCCAGCCCTCCGCAGGCTCAGTTGCTAGTCTCGGGGCGGTGCTCTTTTTTTGGAGAAGCTTCGGCAATATCCTTTGCACCCGGAGGCCGAAGGCTATCGGGTAACTCCTGCAGATCAACACAATGAGAATTTCTTGGATCGCTGAACAAACCACCCCTATGCAAAAAAAACACATGCAAATCCAAGCAATTGAGGCCTGCACTGTGTACCTTTGAGCCATTTCGTCCCGGAGTACGAAACCTTCCCACTCTTGGTTTTCTTCTTGGTCGCTGTTTTGACAACGCATTTTTCGCGGGCCTTCTTCTGCAAGAACCCGCGGTCAAGCAGGCCAATGGCCTCACTGTTAGACCATGCTCGATGTCTCTTCCTGGGCATTGGTCTGTTTTAGATGAACACATGAATATTATTGGTCCTAATGTGCTATCTTATATACATCTTATTTCTGATAGCAAAAAAGTCGAGATGTACGATGATTACGTCCAGTTTCGGTGTGAGTGAGCCATAATGTTTCATCCACCAGCCCACTCGCCAAAGCTTTACCATCTGGGCGAATTGTTCCCACCGTGGAAACCACGGCAGCCGTGAGGAAGATGGCTGCTCCAACATCAGTGCACCGTTGAGACATACGGCCAGATAGCATAGCAAAATGCTTCTGGAGAGTAACAGGTTTCCAACCTCAGTATGTGAAAGGGTATAGTTATACATGATGGGATGGAAAAAAATAATTCCTAAAAAAAATGCGAACAAGTGGCTCGAACATGTGGCAGGGTTGTGTCCCCAAACGGAGTACAAGGAGACCTCTTTGAAGTTGCGACGTTCATCGCGCTGAAGCTCGTACACACCACTGCGAGCAGACAAAAAAAACCTGCTGGCGAAGTGTTCAGAAGCACCCAGATCGCCAGCCTTAATTGCATGTTTTTGTGACTTTGGGCGTCCAAACGTGCTGCTCAAAAATGCTGAGGTAGCAACGGTAAACCAGCAGCGTGTCCAAGATCGAAGGCGTTGCGTTGAGCCACCTGGCCTCCATATCGGATGTCGAGCTGAGCGGTGGCCACCAGGCCGTACTTGGTGGATTTGCCGACATTTCCATCGCCAGCGAACAGCTCGACACATGTCCACGCCTGCAAATTCATCATGATAGCGACAACAAAATATTTCAAGTGATCGCAAAAACGTATCAAAATACCAGGCCTGTGCCACTGTGGGCATACCGGTATGATAGAACGTCATTACGATCATCCAAAGGAACGCCTGACAGAATGCGACAGTGATCACTAATTATTCCTGTAGTTTACCAGTTGCGTGCGCTGCCAAAAACAAAAGGTGCCTTTGGAACTTTCATCATCATCAGCCGAATGATCAAACGATCTAAGGCAGCATCATTCGGAACAGCATGGTGTCGAGCCATGGCCACTAACTCCGGGAAACAGCTGCGGAAACAGCTGCGGAAATGCAATCATCAATGAAACCCTCTGGAAACAGCTGCAGAAATGCAATCATCATGCAAGGCCATGTGAAAAGGCTTCAGTTTGAACAATGGCAAGGCAGACAAGACAGCAAATTGCCAGGGGCACTTCGAGGAGGTCTGGCTGCAGCCCTTTGCTCGCGCTGAAGCCGCTTCTCCTTCTGGATGGCCCCACGTGCAAAGCGATGGCCAGAAGAGCGAGCGCCGCGCTTCACCATAGCACCTGCACAGAACGGCATGGGCATTATGCCTTTATGAATTGTCAATTAACACAAGCGAGTCTTGAGTGTCACTAGCAGAATGTCTGGCATGCCAGTGCATCACGCCAATGCATTCTTTGTTCCCTTCGCCAGGTTTTTGCGTCATCCTTCCTCCCTGCGGCGTCGCCGTGACCGGTCACGGTCCTCCTTCTTGCTCTTGTCCTTGTCATGTCGCCTCCGCCGGGCCGAGGTAGCTGGGGCTGGCTCGGAGGCATTCCTTCTCAAGGCAGCATCTTCTGCTGGCTCGGCGTCACTGGTGGTGGTAGTAGTAGTACCGGGTGGCGGTGCTGACACGGAGGCTCCTGGATGCAGTTCCCGAGGGATGGGGGTTCCAGAGGCAAGGTTTGCCGAGCTGAGGAGAGCACCTGACAATGAATGGCAAACAAGACTGAAACAACCAAGGTACACGACTAAGAACCCAAAATGGTTACAACTAAAAAAAGTATGTTAGTGCAAAAAATGTATCCCATATTGATAACAAAACCAATGTTTCACGAAAAACACAATTATTGATAATCCAAAAATTGTTACAACGAAATTGTATCCCTTGAACAATTTTGACCCTTGATGCCCAAAAATGGCGATTACCAAAAACACACATATGTTAAGGAAACATAATGCATGCAGCCAAGGCACCCCACACAGCTGGATCCCTGACCATCTGTTGCTGCATATACTCCATCACATGGCGCACAGCTTGTTGCGCAGCAATCACAGCATCACCAGACGTAGCGAGGTCTCCCCCTGCACTTGTTCCGCACGCCTTAGGCATTGGTGCACTAGCCTTGGAGCCTGGGACTGTAGCAGGTGCTCCTGCCGTGGAGCCAGCGGGTAGGCCTGCGACAGCGCAAGCTCTCTCCACCGCATCTGGCCGGGGCTTCGGTTTTGGAGGGCCAGCACCTGATGATCAATGAGATTTAAAGCCGAAAAATATGATGAGCAGTTCAACCAAGAGCATCGCGGAAAAAGTAAAAAAATGCAGCCAAGATGCCAGGGGCCCCTGCACCACCGTCTCCAGGTTCACTGTGGGTATCCTGCAGGGTCAGGAATATATATTATATATTTATAATATATATATGTTCGACATGGATTTAGTGTGAAACAACATAATGTAAAACATTAGATGCGCAGTCCTCGGAGGATTCACTGGGATCCTTCTTTTCCTTTTTGTTTGTCTTCTTCACAGGGCGAGGTGGGGGCATCATCATCATAGGAGGCACCATGTGCGGTGGTGGGAATGGAGGTACTGGCTGCGGGGGTCCATATGGCAGTCCGCCAGGCCCATAGGGCAGCCACATGTAGACCCACTGCCCCATCCCCATTGGCGCAGAAGGTGGCCTGACTGGAGAAGATGGCCTCATTGATCCCTTGGACGTTGGCGCCTCATTGCTGCACGCAGTCCCCCTTGGAGGCCGGCTTCCACCCTTCCTGGCGCACGCACTTTGAGAAAAAATGAATAGATAATCAAGCATGCAAGCGCACACAAGCAAAATAACTTATAGTCAAGTCACCCCTTTTCATCTCCCTTCTCTTTACCTTTTCCATCTTTTCCTTTCCCATCCCTTGCGTCCGGCCCTTTGGACCTCAGTGTCACCCACGATGCAGGCTAGCTGGGTGCAAATGATTCTCATGGACAATGGATAAAATTACGCTGTATATAGCATATAATATTATCAACTAATGGAAATTAAACAAAACATGCCACCAAGACACCATCCTTTTCCCTTGGGCGGACCATGGCGGCCATCGTCCGAGCTTCCGCCATCACCATCACCATTCGGCATGAGCGGGAGGGGCGCCGCAAGTCCCTTCAGCGAGGGGGCCTTATCATCCCTTGATATAAAATTGAGCCAAAAAGAGGCAAAGCAAACATAGTTTCACGGCTGACAACAGCAAACATAGTTTCAACTGCAAACTGCGGCAAGCAAATCCAGGTGAATGCCTTAAAAAAGCTGCGACCAGGCCTCCAGCAAATCGAAAGGTGGCCCCGCTGCTCCGCAAAGCAAGGTGGCATGCAGATGCCACCCAGCCATAGCAGCCAGCGCAGTCGGGTCAAGACCTGGCATGGCGGGAAATTGCACAAGCACATTCAATCACATTCATGTTTGTTCAGAAAACGGCTGCGGAAAACGGCGACAGAAGCAGTGTGGAAGCAACCTTTTTTTTCCCGGCTGAATTTGCATTGTTTGCAGCGAACAGCAGGTCAAAGCGACGAAAGCGCAGCTGAGGGTGGTCTGGGATTGCTTTGAAACGCGAGTGACAGCGTGGATTGACTGGCAAACGACTATACCCCATAAAACTGTACACCCTCAACTCGCTTCAAAAGCTTTCACTACATGGGACACCCAGCTGTTGGTAAGCCATCAGCATTCACCATGTCAAGGTCAAAAATATGACCAAAAACAACAGGATCCTATTCAGTGACCCCGGGCCCTCAGATCTTCAAACTTGTCATGGGCAGCCGCAGCGGTCAACTGCAAATTGTCGAAGCACGTGCTGGCTTCATTACTCATGGCCCACTCACGCGGATGAGCCACCAACTTCTCTGCCATCTTGTGGGCAACCAGGATGTTCACGGCGATGCTGTTGAACTTCCTTCCGGTGTAGTACCGCTGTGTCACACCGCTCTCCGTGGCAATCTTGATGCCGACAGCAGGGCGGGTCCAGTAGACAGGGATGGTGATCCAATCTGCAAACTTCCTGCAAGGTCAGATCATGAAAATATCAATAAAGTATCATGGATTTTCTTTGTCATAATGGTCTGATCACAAGATTTTGAGATATATATATATATATATACACAGGATAACTGTCCATGTATGATAACATATCATGCCAACACAATATGTGATCGTGGATCCACCCACCCCCAAAAAAATAAGTCGAGGTACTTCGTGTGGAGAGTCATCTCAGACTTGTCGTAGGACTGGTCCTTGAACTGCTTCATGACCTCGAGGAACTCCGGGATCATGTCCCTGTCAACCTCCGGAGGGTACTCCCACTGCCCAGGCTTCGCTTTGGACTTGGCAGCTGTGCGCCTTTGCTTCTTGGGCTTCGCCTCAACTGGCGCAGAAACTGCAGGAACTTCAGCCTCCTCCGTAGCCTCCTCCGTGTTCTTGCGCTTGGGTGCTCTCTTGGGGGCTGCCTTGTCGTCAGTCTTTCGTGGTCGGCCCTTGGCTTTCGCCTTTGGCTTCTGCTGCTTCTCCTTGTTGTTCTTTGCTTCCTCCCGTGCAGCTTGCTGAGCCTCCTTCTCTTCTGCCCGCACAGCGAGCTGCTTCCGACGGAAGTCTTCCTCTTCCGCAGCAGCAGGTGCTTCCAGGGATGCCTCTGCCTCTGCCATTACAGGACAAGGAGCAACGCTGGGAGGCGGCAGGGAAGAAACATCCAGCAGATCATCAGCTTCAGGCAAAGGCAGCGTCTCCAACATGTCTGCAGGAGAACCTCAGGTAAACGCGTCGTAACCTGTAGAATCTCAACCAATTTCACGTTCAAACACCGGCAAAACAAGAATGCCACCTAGAAACCGGTGGAAGAAGAAGATCTCGCGGAACACAAAGCCACGGCGGCAGCTTCAGCTTGCACACTTAAAACCTCTTCCTCTTTCTTCAAGGAAGACAGCCTGATGCTCATGGAAAGTGATGCAGGATTATATGCCGATCAAGTAGACACATTCTAAGTACACAGATTGTACACAGTATATATAGTCATTAATGATCATGTGCTGGCTTACAACCCAATCAGCATATTGCACTGTGTGTGAAATAAGCCAAGCGACATTCGGAGCATCAACTGGCGACGCATGGCCAAGGACAGCAAGGACTGGCGGAACTCAGGCTGGCGGGCTCCAGGTGAGGCGTCCAACTTCTCTGCAGGTGCGCTGGCCGCTGCAGGTGGCTCCAAGACTGCAGGGGTCACAGCAGGCGTCTCCAGCACTGGGGGAGCCGCAGCTGGTGCTTCCGGGGCTGCAGGTACCACAGCTGAGCTTCGGGAAGAGGCCGCCGCTGAACTTGCCGCAGCTGGTGCTTCTGTGGCTGCAAGCACCACAGCTGAGCTTCGGGAAGAGGCCGCCGCTGAACTTGGTGAGGGCGCCGCAGCTGGTGCTTCTGGGGCTGCAAGCACCACAGCTGAGCTTGGGGAAGAGGCCGCAGCTGGTGCTTCCGGGGCTGCAGGCAGCGCTGAACTTGATGAAGGCGCCGCACCTGGTGCCTCCGGGGCTGCAGGCACCACAGCTGAGCTTGGAGAGTCCCCCGCTGAACTTGGTGAGGGCCTCTCCTGCAGGGACAGAGTGACAATCCATGAAAATAAAGATAAAGATATGGTGTACAAACGGTTGGCGAAAGGCAACTTTGAAAAGGTAACAGCTGCAGAGAAGACATGGCTGCGGAAACATTGACTATTCACCAGAAAACAGTTGCGGGCAAGAAATGGCAGCAGAAGGAAGAGTAGGGACCATGTTACCTATAGAAAATGAACCTACAGCTGTGAAGGAAAACGGCCGCGAAAAAGCAAGATACGAACATAAGGAACTTAGAAATATCCTCAAGTAGCTACGATCACAACTTGTGGAAAAATGGCTGCGCAAAGATTTATTTTGAAATTGACGCACATCTGCGGGGCAGAATATGCAGAAAAATGGCGACAAAAGAAAATTAAGACAAACAGCTGCTAAGGAAAATGGCTGCAGAACAAAAGTTACCAATCATGCAATTGCTGCGCAGGAAATGGCTGTAGAAAAATGGCTTCTATAAACCGAGCCTGACATGGCAACAATGATAAATGGCTGCAGGGGAAGGTGGCTGCAGAAAGACGGTCAGCGCTAACGCTGACAAAATGGCTGCGAAAGAAAATTGCTGCAGAAGACTGGATTCGGACCACAGGTATAACACTAGGAACCCTGAAATGGCAACAAGGACATGGCTGCAGTGGAAGGTAGCTGCAAAAATATGGTTAGCGCCAACGCCGACAAACCAGCTGCGAAAGAAAGTGGCTACAGAAAAATGGCTGGGCACCACAAGTGTATACGTACCCGCAGAAGCCTAAAATAGCAACAAGGACAAATGGCTGCAGTGGAAGCTGGCTGCAGAAAGATGGTCAGAACCAATGCTGACAAAACGGTTGCCGAAAACACGTGGCATGAAGTGAACAAAATGGCTGCGGTGAAGACGGCTGCAGAAAACACGTGACATGAAGTAAATAAAAATGGCTGTGGTGAAGACGGCTGCAGAAAACACGTGAGATGAAGTGAAAAAATGGCTGCGGTGAAGACGGCTGCAGTAAACGCATGACATGAAGTGAACAAAAATGGCTGCGGAGAAGATGGCTGCAGTAAACACAGGACATGAAGTGAACAAAAATAGCTGCGGTGAAGACGGCTGCAGTAAACGCGTGACATGAAGTTAAAGAAAAAAGGCAGCGGTGAAGACAGCTGCAGAAAACACGTGACATGAAGTGAAAAAAATGGCTGCGGTGAAGTCGGCTGCAGTAAACGCGTGACATGAAGTGAACAAAATTGCTGCAGTGAAGACGGCTGCAGAAAACACGTGACATGAAGTGAAAAAAAATGGCGGCGGTGAAGACGGCTGCAGAAAACACGTGACATGAAGTGAACAAAATTGGCTGCGGAGAAGATGGCTGCAGTAAACACAGGACATGAAGGGAACAAAAATGGCTGCGGTGAAGACGGCTGCAGTAAACGCATGACATGAAGTTAAAGAAAAAAGGCTGCGGTGAAGACGGCTACAGTCAACACATGACACGAAGTGAACAAAAAGGAATGCGGTGAAGAAGGCTGCAGTTCAGAAATGCAATCACTCGAGGAACACATGATCTTAAAAGAAATGGCTGCAGGGTTTTTGAACATGGTTTACAGAAGGTGGCTACGGCATGAACCCTGACTTCAAGGTAACCAACCCTTTGGACCCAGCAGTCCTCCTGAGCACTCCTCTGCGCGCCACCTTTCCAATTCACGACGTCCACCCCGAAGTCCACAAGCAAGGACTTCATGACTTCATCCTGATGGTCGGTGGCGGCAAGTCATGAAAGCACAAAACAAGACCAGGCTCTTTAAACAACAATGTGGGGCCAAGTCTCTCTTGGAGGATTCTTCTTCCACATGACATTCTTCAAGCACCCCATCAAGTATCTCAGGCCCCAGGCTTCATCTGAGACAACCTTGATGCCGGGATTGAAGCCGTGCGACTCATGGAAAGCCAAGACCTCTGCTGTCAAAGTCTCTATGCACGCCGTGGCCGAACGAGCCGAAGACATTCTCTTCACCAAAGGCCGCAGCGCCAGCACGTTGTAGCGCACGTTCTCTGCGGTCTTGCTGACAGAATTGGTGCTCGGCTCTGGCTCTTGGCCAGCAGGGGGCTTCTCCAACAAAAGACGCTTGTGCGTCCGCATGCGGGTCCGCAGATTCTGGTCAGCGTCCCAGGCGTGGCACAACCCTTTCAAGTCAGTGAAGAGCACTGCCTTGGGAGCCATAGTGCGCCCCAACACCAAGAGCACAAGAAGCCTTCAGCCAAATGCCTGCGGTTCATGATGGTGAAAAGGCTGCGGCTGCGGCTTCAGGAGGTCAACATATCAAGTGCAAGTGCGTTCACAAATGACAAACCCTGACCAAAATTTCGATAAACATGCCAGAAGTACCTAAAAACATCGTCAGTCACGGCATGACAGGTGCCAGGGCTTGTTTTGAGAATGTGCAAATGGCTGCAGGGCTAACAAACTGACCTATTACGGAATTTCTGCATCTAATACGACAGGTGTTGGAATTCTAGCCTCTCTTGAAAAAACGAGCCATTTCGTTAAAATTGCCAAAATTCCGGCTTGTGAGGCTTAGCTGGTATATATTATATATATTATAGATACCTTGTAATTTCAGACTCAAATGTATCTGATAAATTCATTCAATGCTAGTTTTCCATGGAGACTTCTCTGCTGGCATTGGCCATTGAGATCATTCAGCATCCACAGCGGCTCCACTAAGGATGGTGCTCTGGTGGAAATTGAAGCTGCTTGACTCGGATTTGAGCCTTAGAATCTGAATCAAACTGAAAAATTGTGTCTCTTGTCACATCAACAGAATGTATTTCCAACTCTTCCAACTTCTCCAAACACAACAAAATATAACAAAATGCCATTGCGATTTAAGATATTTCAAGATATTCTCAAGGCGTCGGCTCGTTCCAGTTCAGCCTTTCTTTTCGCAATCTGCCGTTTCAACCTTGGAGGCTTTGTGCCAGGCATCAAGGCCGTGTGGCCTTGACATCTGCTCCTCTCATAAGTACATGAGAACAGGAAAACAACATAAACCGAAAACAACATAGTGGGGAAAAAATATGAGGAAGACAACTTCCAATTATTTCTGTGCATTCAATGATCATCAATTATACATCGATCTATGTATACAAGCATGATCTACTACGTATGCCCATCGATTGGAGATCGCTACCACCGCTCCCCAAGGCCATGACTCCTCTTGCAAACGCGAGATGTGCCCGTCGATGTCGTGAAACCTGACGCCGTGGGCCCATGAGAATTCGTGATATCGAAGCCATGAAAGTGCAAAAAAGTGACACCTAGACTCTTACCCATGACGGATCCATGGTGCTGCTATATCTGGTGTGCCATGGATCCCATGAATATACCCCCACCCAATGCAAGCATATATACCAGCACCATGGATCCGTCATGGGTTAAGGATTTCCTTTGCAAACATGTGCAAACTACTATCCTAGGGTAAACAAACATAGATCTGGAAAACCAATGGTTTCCCCTTCGGAACATTATCTACAAATGGTGGTTTTTCCACCTCTGAAGATGTTGTTTTTTAATGTTTTTTAGTTTACCCTAGGGTAACCTGATTTGGAAACCTGAAGATGCCTAGTTAGATTACCATCTGGTGATTTAACATAGCCATGGAAAATCACCAGTTTTAATAGGTAAACCCAGGTAAACCATCTATTTCGATTAGGGCCATCTATACCATGGCGAACTGTTAGTCATAACCAGATGGTAGTTGGTCTGCTTTGCCAAGGCTGGTCTGTTTGGAACTCGAAGAAATACTCGTCACGCTGAGGCCGATTCTGAAATTCATTCAACTTCTTGCGGACCTTGGAATGCATTTTTGGATGAATTCAGCCTACGGCATAAAAAAATACAAGATATATTGTTTAATATTCATATCCAAAAACACAAAAACACTCTTTGAATCTCTTTGAATATTATTTACTAGATTAAGATCTCAATTCTGGTTCCAGATTCTTCTATAAACCTTCTATGAACTCTGACATCCTGTTAATAACATGGCATTGTCATGCCAGCAAAGGACTACTTCCTCCCAGAATTCAAACCTTTTCTGACTTCTGTTCCGTCTACTTGTCTCTGTCTGCTGCTTGAGGAAGGCACCAAATCAATCCCGGGCACAATAACATTGGAAAATACTTGACTGTCCTGCAAAAATCCGGCACAAAGGCAGTCGTCCCAAACCACACACATCCGACATCAGCGGCTTGGTTTAATGCAGCTACCCTCTGGTAAACGTTTACATAACTATGGAAAATCACCATTTTTAATGGGAAAACTCACTATTTTTATGGCCATTTTCAATAGCTATGTTACATTACCAGAGGGTATTACTTATACAGATCTTCTGCAAGTTTTCCATCATCCCATTCCGAGAAAAACGAAGCGCATCAGTCCCGGAAGCGCTCTTGTAGCTGTTTGGCCTGAAAACGGATCAATTCTGCTTGTCAAAGTGATGTTCCTCCATTGGTTGATTGAAAGCCCGCGGAATTGTGGAAATATTTATATATAAATAATTAGAATATATAATATCTATATATATATATATATGTATATATCTATATACACTATACGTCTGCAATTTCATGCGCTTTCAATCTCTGAGTCCCATTTATTGCTGCCGTCTACAAGTTCTGAGCATTTCACTCTCATCTCTGTGTGTTGAACCATTGCTCTTCGAACCTGTAGCCACTGCCGGCATGTATCTTCCAACTAACAAATCGACCCTGCCATTCTTCGGGGGAAGATACAACTACTTTCCTCTCAAAATGTGCGATTCTGGAGGTCTCATGTCAACTCTGGATTCATAAACCCTGATTGATATTGTTTGATCAATTATGGGGGTTGCTCGCAAATAGTGATACTCTGCCACCAAAATAGTACTGCTACCCGGCAAACAGAGTCCAATTAAACAGCCCACCGGTGAATCACAATCCGGGGTGGACATTGAGTTAGTTTTCTTTTCCGGGAATGATCATAAATGTATATGTATATTATATATATATATTATATATAACTATATATATATATCAATGTCACTTCCCAAGGCATCCAGCATCCATCCATTCTCGTCACTGAAACCTCGTCACTGAAATCAAGGCATCCCTTTTTTGCCAAGGCTGAACCAAGGCTTCCACTGATTGCAGTCCCTGTTCCTTGTTGATCTTGTGCCAGTCTTGCTGATCATAGCCTCGCCGATGTGAGTCATTTTTTTCGACGGTTTTTTAGAAGCAACAAGCAGTTCATTAATGATAAGACCCATGAAAGATCATAAATTTTGTTGGTTATGTCAGTTGTGTCACACAGATTATTAGATTCATACAATGTGTGTATATATATATAATTGTGTATATATATATATAGATATTATAGATATTGATAATGATTCAATGATTCATGTATATGAATCTAGACTAGATCTATCATGTTTTATCATGTTCTATCATGTTCTATCCATTTCCATATACTCCACACATTGACCATTCAATCATTCCGACCACCTCCTGCCTTCCTGCCACAACGGAAGTCCAGGTTCGTATGGCAAACCGTAGTCGATGCAGTAGAGCACCAAATCCTTGACATGTCCATGGCTGGAAAATGAGGGCCCCACTGGGCATCCACTGGGCACTCAGCACCGCACTGTTCGGCCCACCATCTTCTCGTACAATGCGTTGTAGTTCTCCGTGACCTATGAATGAAACAAGAAACCACATCAGCTGCAGTGTGCCATGTGAAAGACCATTGACAGTTACAGAATGAAATGAAGATATATGACGATGATTTTCAGGCAGCCCCTGAGTCCCTGAGCCTGGTTGTCTTGAATCTTGGTGTTTGCAAAGTTCTGTACCACAATGGTGCGGGAACACTCCCTCATTGCGGCCGCCAAGTGCGGAAAGCCACCGTTGTTTGGATGGTCCTGACGTCATCCGTTGTTGCAGCAACTATCAGCAACTTGCCGTGGTTCCATAAATAGCTCTAGCAGGTTCTCAGAGAGATGCTAGACTGCTAGATACAAGACTAATTAACTAATGATATGATATACTATGATATAAGATGTATACAATGTAATATATATATATACATATTATTGTATATTCTGTTATTACTTTTTTATGACTTTCGTGACCTCATCCTTGTGCCGTTGCGCTTTTGCTGTCAGGGTCCTTACCAATCACCAAGATCACGGCATTGTCCGGCTTGATGAAGGACAGGGCGATGCGAGTGGTCAGGCGATTGCCACGGCTCAAACCTGCGATCGTCCAAAAACAGAGCCATATCCAATGACATCCCCATGAGAATCTGATATACCCTTTGGTCAACAAGCATAAGTAGCATAACTATGGAACATCACCACTTTTAAGAGCTAAATCAACTAAAGGAACGGCCATCTATACCATAGCAGTCCATAGCAGTCCAACCCGAAGTCCGTTGCTTTCCCGCAGAAAATTATCTTGGCCTGGGACATCTACAAGGCGCATTGGACAGTCAATGTCCTTGTGGAAGAGTTGCACCTCAAAGGGGCCATAAGGCGACTGTCATGGCGAGCCCCGGACCGTCGACTGTCATATGGTATGAATCTATCCCATATGACTACTATTCATAGACCATCCCCATAGATATCAATACTACTATCTCATATGCTATGAATATGGTATGAACAACTAGGTCTTGATCTATCCCCACATCACCACCACTTAGACCAACGCATACACTGGTGTCTCGTCAAAGGCATCGTCTGGCCGAACCATACTCTGCCCACGATATGCATCCTTGGCCAGAGTGCCAGCTGCACACATCAAACTTGGTCCATCTGGGTGTGCAAATTGTGCAAACACATTCCAAGCTGTCACATATGGAGGTTTCCTGAAATGGGGGTACCCCTAAATTATCCATTTTAATATATATATATATAGGATTTTCGATTATAAACTAACCATTTGGGGATCCCCCATTTATGGAAACCTCCATAATATTGCCACATACATGTTCATATTCTTCATGGATTGTCTCTTGCAGAAAGGACTTGACCTGTGACCCGTGAATTGAGAAGCCAGCCCGGTCCATGTTCAGGCAGTCAAACCTGAGATATTGATTCAAAACAACAAACATGCATACAATCTGTAATGATATGCTGCTGTACGTAAATCTGGTGAGCAGTTGGTGCTCTCAACTTTTGAGAAACAGTGTCAGAATTCACATGGAATGATACAGGATGATACAGCTACTAGGACTAGGAATCTGTTTACAACTATTCCATGTGTAATAATCTTCATCAATCTCAAGCTCCAATAGTCAACCCCCATGTCAGCCCAAGTGACCATTCCGGATGACCCCGCGGATCATTGACATTGCGGACCAGATTTGCAACCTTAGGGCGTGAGGGATGACCTCCTTTTTTGAGAACAATCTCAGCCTATGTCAGGCTTCACTTGCCCAGCTCATGCCATCTGTCCAGCTTTAGGAAACACTGAGGGCACTATATAGGGCACTATATAGGGCACTGAGAGCACTGCATCAGCAAGCGATGTGAAGTCTTCTTCTTTTGTGTAGTCGTTCTTCTGAAACTTCGTGCGAAACAAGACCTTGCGACACTTTGAAGCGGTCAACGATGCACCAAAATTTGATGGTTAATCGGTTAATCATGATTTTCCCCATATATCCTACTTATTTAAATGGGGTACAACGAATTTCTTGATGAATCCTCATGTTCTCCATGATGTTCACTAAATCTCCCATTTTCACACAGAGCCAAATGATGATAAGTGTGAAATCTCCCTCTATTAAGTACTGTAATGATAGATTGGCTAATCTCAAGTATATCCCATATCTATATCATGAATCATATTCCCAATTAGACAATTATCTGGGCAAATGATAATAATTCACTACTTGAAGGTCCACACCGTTTAGTAAATGGATAGCACAGATATGGCATTTACTATTTGTGCTAAGACTGGTTATAAGTATGGTTATATCTTGGCTATTTGAGTTATAAGTGATCTATGTGGTATATATGATTTGACCAACTTACTAACTGGTGCTGTTCAAATAGTATGTTGTGTATTTGATTAGCTGAGTTACGAATCTAGATACCGGGGTTATTAAGTTTTAAACTCTAAGTCGACTAACTGAGTTAGCCCACTTATGCGATGTTTTTATTTTTTTTAATGATATATATATAACCTCAGATTATACAACAAGAACCCCATTTCCAGCGTATGAACACAACCATTTTTTTTAAAACCATCTATCAACTTGCCAAAGCCTCGGCAAGGGAGGCAAATCAGGTGACCGGTCGCCAGCTTCTACAGCAGAGGTGCCATCCCCCCATCCGGCTGCGCCAGGGGTTTGGAGGCTGAGGGATTTCTTAATGAATGGGTTTTGTAAAGGTGTGCCATGGATGTAGTTTTTTTTTCATGCATGGTTGTTCATACATAGTCTCGGTGTCAGGGCAATTTGCTCGACGCCAGGGACGGAAAAATAAAATAATATATATATATATATACATGCATGTTTCATGACACGCCGAAATCATGATAATATATATTAAATGAATATATTTGCTGATCGTTTATATAACTGCCATCCAGTCCGTTTTCACGCATGCGTCATGTTTGAATTGTTTGGGTTCATGATATACTTGAAATTTAACAACACATGTATATATATATATTTATAAATATATATTTATATATTTTTCCAGCATCAAGTAGCCGCAAGCGTGAAGGGAAATCTCACCCATGGCGATCCCGGAAGAAGTGGTGCAGAAAGTGAAGGCCATCATCTCCGAGGCAGAGGAAGGTGAGCGCTTCGTGAAGAGCGTTCATGCCGCCTTGAAGGAGTTGGAGGCAAGTGGCCACTTGTACAAGCTGCAGATCCACAACCGACATGTTGGATGCCACCCCCAGAACAGGGATGGAAGTGGTGTCAACGGTGTGGACGTCCACCAGCTCCTGGACGACATAGTGACAGCAGGATTCGTTCCTGAACGGGTGAGTGCCATTGCCGTTGAAGTCTCCGACAATGCAGAGCTGGTGTTTAACCAAACACTGGTGTCACAACATGGCGGCCAGCTTGGCAGCATGGACGCCTCTCAGCTCAAGGTGTTGAGCTTGGCTGGCAGCCACACGAACTTCGTGATGCGGCTCTTTGACCAGGAGGTGGCGCATGAGAATGAGAAAGTCAGCGCCAATGGCAAGCTCAGCAAGGAGATGCTGTCCCGGCACGACATGGCATTCCACGAGGCGGTGGTTCATGGGTACCAGTGGCGTGTATTGTCGAAGCACGTGACGCAGCAGTTGCCAGAACTCTTGACGATGGTCCAGAGGACTGGCAACGCAACACTGGCACGTGGAGAGCATGAGCTTCAGCTTCTGAGAAGACTTCATGGAATCTGGGTTTCTCAGTCGCAGACGGTAGGACTGCACGTGAGCTATGAGAAGGTGAAGCGAATTGCATCGCCAGGCATTTCATCACCTTTGATGAAAACTTTGCCCCATTTGTTCACCTTCGCCCTCAAGGCTTCAGGTGGGATTACTCCATGGTTGTTGCAGGAGACAGAGGCTTTCGTGAGGGCCCATGCCAGCAGCACGAAGACCTTGGGGGCTGAACTCTGGCAAGCCTTGGGACAGGATGTCAAGGGGCAGACTCAGTTCTTGCGTTTCCGGCATGGAATGGTCACTCGACAACATATGTGTATATGCTATATTATTGCCTGCGCATATATAAATAAACTATATATATAAATTATAGTCGATATATATATATATATTATGTAATACATGTTATAAATATATATATATATAATTTTATATGAATCACGTATATATTGACCATGTGCTTTGTACCTGTATTGTACAAGTAGCTCCAAGTATATCACCACAGGTGAAGATGGCCTATGTGAAGGACAAGATCACATTGGCTGACATCAAGAAGGCTCTGCATAACAAGGACTTCAAAGACAAGGTCAGCACAGCTGAGAGCATCATGAACAAGTGGCGTTCACTCCTCAATGAAATCGGAGCGGACAAGAACAAGTCCAACCTGCTCTTTGCATGCAGCATGGCAGACATGGACCTGACTGCCCATACGTTGGACATCAAGCTGCCTGGAGAACGGCAGTATGACAAACCAGAAGGCTTGGCACATGATTTCTGCCTGTGCCTTCGGGGAATGGGATATGCAGTGGCTGATCCATGGGCAGACTGTGAAGAGCCTGAGCCTGCTTCTTCCAGTCAAGGCAGTGCACAGCCCTTCGACCCGAAATTGCTGATGCGGGAAGTCAATGATGCAGGCCAGGTGACGAACCAGGCTTCAGTTTTGAGCAGTGCAGGGTATGAGATTGGATGCCATGTGAAACGCAAGGCCGATGGCACTGAAGGCATCATCGAAAGCGTCGAGAGCAACGGCATGGTCAGGATCAAGGTGGAGGGTGAAAGCAGGCTTGCCAAGCTGAAGATGTCAGCAATTTTGAATGGCGAGTGGGTCAAGTTCACTCCGAGCGCCGATCCAGTGGTGATGGAAACTTTGGCTCAACACTTCATGGCACGTCAGGAGTCATGGAAGAGCCAACTGGCCATTGCCAAGTTGACCATGGCATTGGATGCCTTGGCCAAGAAGCATGACCAGGTGATCATGGATAAGTTGAAGTTGCAGTTGCGCCCCCAGAAGGCCATCATGGTGACGACCAAGTTTGCCAAGAACAAGCTGGTGTTCGTCCCATTGAGCACTGCCATCAAACCGAAGACACATGGTCATTGAACATGTATACATATATATATATATATATATATATATGTGTGTTTTATAGATTTTGTTCATGAACCATGGAGTATATCATAATATATATCTATTTAATCATTCATTCTTGAACCATGGAGTATATATCATGTTATATTATGTATAGATATTATATCAAGATTTCATGGGATATCATTGCATCAACATCACATGATGTCAGCGACCACCATGTACACCGTGCGCCATGTCAAGGAAAGACAAGGATGCAGACATAGTGGCCAGCGTTGCAGGGATGGACTTCACCTTGACTCCTTCCACGGTGATTCCGACTGATGAGAGGACGGGATGCCTGGCATGTTTCTTCTTGGTGGCCTGCACCCAAGTGGCTGATGAAGCCAACATGGAGATCACTTGGCACAAGGACGGCGATGTCAAGGTGCCATTGCTGAGAAATTCGAAGGCCCTGAGCCCAGATGACAAGCTCCTGCGCCATGTGCCGAAGAAGCAGGTAGCGTCAGAGGCACTGGCATTTTCTCCGGCCAAGCGCCGTCGTGTGAAGAGCTAGGATTCAGATATCTCAGCCAGAGGGGTGAATAAATGTGCACAGCTGCTACAATCATGTTGCAGCATGTAGCTGCCATGGTCCCATGATTATATATATTATATTGTATGCATGTGCAATCTATATAATATCTTGCTATATTCATGTCATTCATGGTCATGTTGTACGTCTCAATGCATGACCTCATGTATATATATATATGATATAATTTATATATATGTATATATCATGTCATGATAATGAAACTTATACTGCAGGTATATTTGCTCTCAAGGATTGATCAGCCATGGACTTCACGCTGGAGACCCATCTCGTGGTCAAGTACGGTGACCAGACCTGGGCACCGACACAGGTCACGGTTGACGATGTGATATACTTCCAGTTCGGTAAATGGGACCGTGGTTTCGTGAAGTGGGTGACAGGAAAATCACTTGACCTGAGAAAGGACAAAACCGCAGGCAGTGCAGACTGCAGTTTCCTGGACCAGCTCATCGCGAGGAGGCAGACTGCCTGTGATGATGCCCTCGATGCCGCCCTTCATCATGATGATGATGACAGCAGCCAGGTGAAGAAGCGCAGAAGGAGGGCAAAATCATGCGATGATCACTTGGTGCCCAAGGTGCTCAATATGAGCCTGCCACCCGTTCCTGAGGAGGACCTACCAGAGAAGCTGGTGCGAATCCTCTTTGATGGGGCGGGCACAGCCAGCATCTACATGGAGATGCACCAAGACATCCTCTATCACCTGAAGAAGGGGATCCAGCACTCGTCCAAGAGTGAGCGTAGGAAGAAGGGATGAAGGCAACTGAGCAAAAGATCCATGGGTATAAAAAAATGTCCACGCAGTCTTGCACTATATATAAATATATTACATGTATAATGTATATAAATATATTACATGTAAAATATATATATATGTATATTTATCTTTTTTTATATATAATAATAAAACACGGTTTTAGAAACATATATATTATTTATATATCTTTTGACATGGCACTTCCCCTCAAGATGACAATATATATATATATATATGTTTAACAACCTATATATCATGTACATGTTTGACTGTAAGTCAATTTAGTGGGAGGATCAACAAAGTCTGGACGTACCTTCTTTCTTTCGTTGTCAAATTCAGATTCATCCGGCCGCTATATCCTTTTCAGGGCTCACGGAAATGAGTCTTATGACATGGACCGTTGGATGCCCATGGACATAATCTCAACGATACACATGGACAAACACATAATGCCATGGCATACTTGACTATAGGCACTAATGACAAACACATCATTTCATGGCACCAACGAAATACACGTCTAAAATAGATCACCTTTTGGTTTCATAGTTTCACCTGTCTCACCGCGTCACTCTGCGCTGAAGCCATGACGCTTTTGAAGTTTACCATGGCCGAAGCCGAGGACTTCTTTCTTAACGGGTGTGTGCTTGGGCACGGTGATCAACAATCATTAGTTTAAAGTGCATGACCCATTGAACTGTCAAGTGCCTTGGACTAATTTGTATGATTTGGAAGGTCCCCATATACATTAGGACACCTCTTTTTGATAGCGTTTGCCAGGACGATGAAGCTGCAGCTTTCAATGGTATCCTGGAATATGGCATGCAAGAGGACTCCATGGGCTTGGATGGATGGGTGCCAATCAAAATGAGCCTCATGATTTGAAATGTCATGATTATAATATGACATATTTTCACATATATATATAATATCTATATATATATATTGTTTATATCATTATATATATATTCAACAAAATTGCATGCATGGCATCATATTCGTCAGGATACGCAGACAACGCACACCTGGGACAACATGGACGGGAAGCTCAGCTACCAGCGTCAGAAGGCATGGAGGATCCAACAAGGCTGGGCCCTCATGCAATACTTATATAGTCTATATAAGACAACTGTTAAATAAGAAAATATTCATAAATTAATATGTACTATATGTATGTATATGCCAAAGTGATGTGATTTACATATTATATATATATATGTGATTCTTTGCGTAAACATTTGGAACGGGTCAAAGTGTCTCTGATTGATCTCGAACATGCCGCCAGCTGACCTCATGAACACCGTCTGGCGCAACTTGGACAAGACGGATCGCAACGTTCCGCCAACTGACGGTCAGATTCTGAGTGGACATTGCTGATGACATATGTAGCGTAATAATATTCTATACACATTCACATGTCATGCTCACCGACAGGCTGGGAGTACCTCAGCGAGAAGACGGGAGAGTGGCAAAAGTCGAGCTTGAAGGCTCACTCCCTATAGAAGCCATGCCAGATAGTAACTTTCATCACTGCGTTTCGATGCAGGTGGAGGTGCTGAAGGAGGTCGACAAGCGACCAATGGACGACGAAGAGGTGCAGGCCACGAAGCGCCAGAAGGCACGTGTCATGTCAATGACCATGCATGCATGTATTCATGAGGTTTCTTGTAGTTCATGACCATGTATAGTTGTCTTATAGTGCATGATTTATATATATATATATAATTTGTTGAATGAAGTGTATCTCTTCATGCAGGTACCGGAGCCTGACAACCCACCACGCGGTGGCAAGATCCCCAAGAAGCTGATGCCAACGAACGACCCGAACCGCTACAGGAAGGCGCCATCACACTTTGAACATAGTAATTCAAAGGTTCACAGTCTGGTGGTCGTGGCAGGTGAAGTCAAGCGGCTCCAGTGGATCGAAGCTGTCACCCAAGGACATGAGCTGATGATTCACCAAAAATCACAATTTGTTTCTCATTAAAAGTTTTTTTGCAGGAGCCAAGCTATCCTCCCCCTGGTGACCGCTGGAGGATCAACCAGCCTCCAAAGGCACATCATGATGTTCATGTGTGTCCTTTATAGTGTTCAGATCTTTCCCAATATATCGTCTGTCAGGCTGTGCCGTTGGACGACCCTGGACGTTCGAAACCGAAGCCTCGTGGGGTATTGGTGCTTCCACCGGGGAAGGCTCCATCATACATGATCAGAGTTGTGCTGCCACATGGACTGTTGTGATCAATGTATAGTACTGCCACAGGCAAAAACTGGAGTTCAAGCTGGCGATACAGAAGTTGAAGCTGGCAGTACAGAAGTTCAAGCTGGCAATGAGGCCAGGGAGACAGTCGGCATCCTCATTATTTATTTGATTTCACTATATATTTGTTGCAGGTACCGCCGGTGGCTCGTCCTTTACCTCCACCGCCTACACCGCCTGCTCGTGCAGAGCCCTTGCCCCCGCCTCCATTGCCACCACCACAACAGGCAAGACACCACGTTCAGAATCATTCTCAGTCCGATCATACATTACGTGACTCTGGCAGGAGATGATGCCTGGTATCGCAATGATGCATCCTCACATGATGGTGCACCAGCAGATGATGCAGGAGGGACATGTTATATATATATACACATTTCTAGAATGTATTTCATGTATTGGTATGCAATGCCTGCAGGCCCAAGCGATGATGACCCCTGCTCTGGGTCCTCATGTTGGAACCTCAATGCGTTGACATGTCATTCAACAGAAGGATCTCATGTCAGTACCATATTCGAAGTCACCTGCATTCATGAACCCAGCTGGTGTGTGTACCCTATAGGCCGGTGGGATGATGCAGAACCTGCCAGCTGCGAACTCAGATCTTGAGCAAAGCTTTTATATACATTAAGTGTTAAATCATTTAAATTATGATATATATATATATATATATATATATGTGTAATATATATATACATATATTATTTATATATATAAATATATATATGTACAAATGTATACATATTACATACATGGAGCATGACTTGAAGGAATCGATAATGAAATCATAAAGATACATGTCACTCTGACCATGAGGTGGTAGCGATGTCACGGCAGGGATGGGCTGGAATCCCTGCATGTACACAACTCAGTCGCACCATGAGTGCTGCATGTATCATTCCAGATGCCATTGCCACTGAGGCCTGGCCAAGGTCCGACCAGCCAAGTCGGGGCAAGGCATGTATGTGATGGATCACTTTGTCAGTTCCAGCGGCGTCTGGCATGAGTCGGAACCTCAGTGAAGTTCAGTTGTTGTCTGGTTGGGGTGACTGGCAAGATCCACCGATGTGACTCAGGCCAGGCATGGGCCGCAACCGAGCCCGTCGTCCAGGCAGCAGGGCAGCAGGTGGCAACTTGGAGGTGGGGATCAGGTCATGTTTACCCTTATGGGCACCTTCTACATGTGTCCAACGATATCTTGACACATGTTCAGGAGATGCGCTGGCGCTCTGTGATGAACCTGAGCGAGGTGCTGGTGATGAGGGCAGGGCAGGCGGATGTTGCTGCAGATGAGGTGGCAACAGATAGCCCGGAAGAGGCCGAAGACTAGATATGACATGTAGAAGATGTCGTTCCGGGCGCATTCATACTCAAAGGAGTGGTCGGGTTTGATAAAAGGGAAAAATATTGAAAACAATATTTTTATCAATCTATAAAAAAAGCACTATAGAATACAATTTATTTTATAGATTGATAAAAAAATTGTTTATCACTTTGCAAAAAAATATAGATTGATAAAAAAAATGTTATATAACAAACTTTTTATCAATCTATAAAAAAATGGTAATCTACAAACAATTTTTTTATAGATTGATAAAAATTTTGTTTTGCACAAACGATGTCAAACCCAGGCCAAACCTCGATACAGGAAACTCACAACAGCTTCGATGGGTTGCTGGGAAAATGCGGAGCTTGGGCAAGCCAGACGACATGGGTGGTGGCAGTGGTTCTCCAAGAGGTACTTTGTTGTAGTTGGGGCTGTGGATTCAAGAGTTTTAACATATTGGGAGCTTTGGAAACAAAAAACATTTAATATTTGTGTGGATTGGGATTAGCTATGGTACCCCTGAAATAATTTCAACCATGGTGGTGTACGTTTGGTGCATGCCCTTTTTCATCCATGTGGGACACAGGTCAGTGATGTCTTTTTGGGATCCAAAAATAAGAAATGATGATTGTTCCCTCCATTTCATTTGGGGTACAAGGCAATGCAGTCTCGTTGGAACCCAAGAGTGAAATGATATGGTTGCTTCTTTGTCCAACCCATTTGATGTAGCTCAATGCTGTCTCGTTGGAATCCGAACATGAAATTGTAATTCCCTCAACTTAATACATATAGTATACAATTGGTTTCTTTCCCTCTGCCCATTTGGAGTGCGATTCAACAATGCTGCTAATAGATTCCAAAAAAGGATACATTGACTTATATATACTTTGAGAAACCACAAATGGTTCATATATGATTCTTCCTTTATTTGATGTCTAGTGGGAACATGTCTGAACCATAAGTTATATACAACTTATATATATGTATATAATAAACATATATATATGCTCACCGACAGGGCATCCCCTTGCTCGTTGGTAGGGCAATTGTATATATATTTTGAAGCTCATGAATTATTATGTATATATATATATATATGTTTTGCATGTGATTTCAACCACATAAACTTGCATGAAAGACCCTTGTAACTTGCACATGCGATCATACCAGTGTTGCATGGACACCCATGCAATGCAACCTCCTGCCGACACCAAGGAATGTCCGACATCTTGGACAGAACGTGTGAGAGCTGCTGAGGCTAAAGAGCCACCCACTGTGGATGAGTCGTTGCATGAACCTATATATATATATACAAATATACAAAAACTATATCGTACATAGACTATACAAATACATTTCAATTTCAGTACAGGAATGCAACTTTGGCACAATTCTCCACGAGTTTCTCACTCGGACATATATATGTATGTATATTGTCTGGGCGCAAGGTGAAGGCAGATTGTCTTCAACATATTTTTCTTGCAGCAGCTTGAAAATATGTGAGCCGGTCCTCAATGCTCTTGTCCAAGGATTTGAGCTATCATTGGACACACGAGGCACATATAACATATAGATGTATTCAATTTATCCTTCATGTATACATGTCCATCATGCATGATATATATATATATATATGCATGTTAGCACGCAGCAATCTGAACACCAAAAGATTCGAAACGTGGAGTACTGAGCTAGTCATGGCTATCTCCAAATCGGCGCTTGATCAAGATCTCCAGTTTGAGGGCCAGAAAGTGACCTTCATGCAATTCGCCTTCTTGAAGCGCCTGAGCCACGTGCCTGGGAAGGGGCACTTTCATAGCCTCTGGGGTGGACATTGGCAGAAGGTCATCAACCACGAGGACATATTCCTCAACGTCAGTGGCTATGGTGGTGCCTTCAAGTATATCTTCTACCAGACAGTGGAGGCACATGGCATGAAGATGAATATATACCTCCACTGCCATGGGAAGTACTACCCAGTGGGGATCATCATCCACACTGGCAATCCAACAGTTGTGGTCCAGCACAACGTGTATGCTCACCCTGAGCTGCCAGTGAGGGCAATCGAGTGGACCTATGCTGCCACCGGGAACTACTTGTTCAGCAAGTTCTTCTGGAAGGATGATGCTAGACTTGTTCACTTTGTGATATTTTTCTACATATATACATGTATACATATATACATATATACAGATATACATATATATATACATATACATATATACACACATATATATATACATATATATATATATATATACATATACGTAATTATATACATGTCTCAATGCTATATATATATACACATATATGTTTTCATATGTTTATATATATATATGGCACACAATATGGCTGGCCCAAACTGTCATGTTTGTTCAATGCTATATATGGCAGTACATCGTACAATAGATGTATATAATATATGGTCATTGATATATATATATATATAGTATACATATTACAAGCATATATCCTTTTGTTGTCATGCCAGCCCACATCAAGGAACGCGTCTCCTGGGGTGCTGCCAAAAGAGAGCTCCTTGCACACATGTGCAAATGGGACATGGCATTTCCAAGGGTCACCCAAGTGATTGATATGGGAGTGACCTCAGACCAGCAGAGGGTCTGGAAGGCTGAGAGGCTGAGTGATGATCAGAGCGCCCAGCGAGCCATTGAGAGCCACACGGAGAACACATGCCCCTGGGAGACTGAGAGTGGGACGACGTTCGAGGCCGAGTCCGTGGGTGAGAGCTCATGCACGACTGAGGCGCTGCCGAACACTAGCCCACCAAAGAAGCGTCGTGTCCGGTAGAACACTACTGACGGACAGATCCAAGATTCCATTCCTGACATGGATTGGTGTTTTTGAATTTCCAATAGGAGATTGAGAGTTCAAACGTGGCAAGCAAATCAAAACAGTTGGGTTTGGGGCAGTGACCACATCATGCACGATCTCATGTCATGTCTTGAGATGATGTACAACATATATATATATATATCAAACTAATACTATATATATATCATAAATATATGTATATATATATATAAGACCAAATCTAATATATATATATCTATATCTATATATATATATATTTACCAATCTATACATTGTTTTCATATATGCATGTTTGTTTACTATCTCATGGCAGTTTCATTGCATGTTGCTGAGTTGTTTCATTTTATGACCTCATGGCATTTCATGACATTATATAACCATATCTTATATATACATGCATGGTTAAAATATACATTTATGTATCTCAAATATAATCTACATTATATATGACATACCGAGGGCATATCGTCCATCACAGCTCATGTAGATATAGGCATGGCGATGCTGGCACAACAGCTGTCAGCCCTGAAGGGTTTGGTCGATGCTGCCCCAAGCAGCTCTGTCCGAGACCAGCTCTTGGGAAGCCATGCCGAGTCGATCAAGGCGCAGATCTTGAACAAGCCAGTGACTGAGGAGGAGGTGAAGTCACTGACTGCGGTGATCCAGGGAATGCCGTTCAGTGAAGTTCAGGCGTCAGAGTTGCTGGTGGCTCTCAGCACATCATATCTGAGAGCTAACAAAGCGGCAAGTGCTTCTGGAAAGAGCCAAGTGATGGTGGATCTGGTCCCTTACCTGACGGGCAAGGAGTGGGACATGATCCACGATGGTGCACTTGGCTTGAAGGTGAAGCTCAGGAAGCTGTCTGATGTCCTGATGAAGCTTGGCTGCCTCTACCCAGGCGAGCCGAGCAAGGGCCATGTGGTGTCACTGCTGAAGCAGTGCGGACACGACGAGCTCAGTGACCCCCAGACCTTCAACTTGAACCTGAAGCTGTTCAAGAACTACATCACAGAAGCCAGAAAGAAGGCCAAACTGGAGGACTGTGGTCGGGTGCACATAGATGTGTACAACGGCAACCCCAAGGACCTGCCGAAGGACATCTACCAAAAGGCCTATGCACATGAAGGGCCATGTGGACGACAAGACAGCCTGAAGGCAAATACTGTCGGCCCCTTGCGTGGCAGCCACAAAGACATGAGGCCTCAGGCCATGAGCAGTGCAGCCAACAGCACGACCTGTCAGATGTCGCAGCTGGCAAGCTTCGCATCGATGATGGCATCCTTCGTGCGGGGAGATGGCCAGCATGCAAATCAGCAGACAGCTGCTGTGCAAGCTCCTGTGCATGTGCCTGCACCTGCGCCAGCGGTTCAGGCGCCAGCACAGCCATCTGTGAGCACAACTGCTGTGGTGGCAGCTGAGCAACAGGCCAATGAGACGGTGAATGTGCCACCGCCGATCTCACCAGCCAAGCAGGCCAAGGCCATGGCAGCTGCCTGGGGCCAAGATCCACTTGAAGAAGATGATGATCTTCCTCATCGTGGACGTGGCCGTGGACGTGGCCGTGGCCGAAGAGGACGTGGAGGACGTGGCAGTGGCCGCGGGCGTGGCCGTGGCCGTGGGGCCATGAAGAAGCCTGCAGCCATGAAGAGGCCGGCTGCCAACACGGCCGAACATGGACCCAAGGTCATCAAAAGACCATCCATGCACAGTGGCACCAGAAGCCGTGGCAAGGAGATCCCAGGATTGAGTTGGGACCAAAGACTGAAGGAGCGTCCCAATGGATGTTCTGGCTGCAGATGGACTCCAGGCTGCTGCCCGAGTTGCTGGAGGAAAGGATGATGATCGTCGTGAGCGTCGCTGATGGTGGTAAAAAAAAGTTGGAGTGTGCGCTTGTCTTATATATGTCAGCTTCATGTAGGATATATATATATATATATTAGATTAAATAACATTATATATATAATATCATATATAATATCAGATATGTATATATAATATTTAATGTATACATTTACTATGTGTTATATATATATTATATATATATTATGATAAATCTATTTTATATGTTTATATTATATACATTGCTTTATGTACATATCATCAACTCCATGCATAAACTTTGAAGTAAGCCTTCGGCCGGGGTTCACTTTCTTTTTCATGGCATGGAATGTGTCATTTGGTTTGGCAGTCATATAGCATGGCATGGTTGCAGCATCGTATACTCAAAAAATAAAAAAAGGTTTCCTCTTTTGTTTCACCACAATGCCTCATACAGTCAACTTGGTTGAGTCCAAGATCTTATCATTATAGGTTTGTCTTCATCAAATTATGTTATATATAATGAAACCAACATGAATTATAGTTAAATTATCGTTGTCTATGACACAATACCAAGTCCATTCTGGTCACAATACATCAGTCTTTTCACTTTTCACAGCCTTTGTGAAAACATGGCCTCGCTAGCTGATCTGGGTCGATCTTCATATGTTTCTCAGCGTGGGCTGGCAGATACTTTGAAGAAGCTGCAGGAAGCTGGGAAACTGGCTGAGGATGAGCCCACGTCAAGGGCTTCCATCAAGCGGGCCAGGGAGCTTGAGCTGTCACAGATGAGCACCAGGTTCGGACCCATCCTTCTTGAGAAGACTTTGACTGGGGACACGAAGGAAACTTATTCGGTCTCCATGCTCAACCCCGTAAGTTTGTGGGCATATCTGGTTGAAAACTGTGATGGTCTCAAGCCCGTTTTGGACGAGGCTTTTTCAAAGCATAGGCCTGAGTTGAACAAGAAATGGGACTTGATAGTGTACTGTGACGAACTTGTCTTGGGCAACGCATTGAGACACCAGAACAACAGGAAACTTCAGGTGTTCTATTTCTCATGGAAACAGCTAGGGGCTACAGCATTGAGCAAGGAAAAGTGTTGGTTCCCACTGGCAGTCATCAGATCTACAGTGGTAGCTTCGCTCGGTGGGGTCACCAATGTTTGGCCTCAGCTCTTGGATGCTCAGTATATTATATTGCTGCAAGTGTTTTTGTTCACCCAAATATATATATATATATTATGTATTTATGTTATAAACATGATAATATTTAAACTATATAACATGTACAATATATATATATATATATTATGTTGTGCCAACACGATCACGCATATTATTTATAATACCATGCCAGCTATTATAATCATATATCATGTATATACAGTGGCAACTTATATATTATATCTGTCATGACAGCCCAGGACACCTTCTTTGGTCAGCACAGCTTCGAGCATGGGATTATGATCAGCTACCGCGGTGAAGCCTTCTTGTTTTTCTCACAGCTCAGCGTCTTGATTGCTGATGAGGTTGCAATCAAGCAGAGCGTTGAATCCAAGGGGGCGGCTGGCAAGCTCTTTTGCAGTCGCTGTTCGAACGTGATCAGCAAGTACTCATGGGACAATGCTGTGGACACCACGGGTCTTGTGCATGGGGCATGCACTGATGTTTCTCAGTTCAGGCTGCACACCAACGAATCTGTGCAGAAGGTCGTCAAGTACTTGGAGGAGCAGCATGGGAAATTGACAAGTGTGCAGTTCGCACAGCTCGAGACCCAGTTGGGCTACAACTGGAAACCTTCTGGCCTCCTGCGCAACCCAACTTATGGCCTGGTGATTCCTGAAAGCATCATGTTCGATTGGTTCCACGTCTTTCTGGTGCATGGGATTGCCAATCGTGAGTTCGCTTTACTGTGGCATGCTCTCAAACGGGTTGGGCTTTCAACCCGGCTGGAAAAATTTCTGGAATCATTTGAGTGGCCCAAGCAGTTTCAGGGCTCCAGGCCAAACAAGATCTTTGGGAAACGGGACACATCAGTGGAGCCACTGAAGTGCTCGGCCAGTGAGCTGCTCAGTGCATATGGGATCATCAGAGTCTTCATCGTGCAGTTTGTCTGGGAAGATCATCCGTCTGTGCGCCCATCATGCCAGACATCTCTCAGACTGTGTGAAGTTCTCGATCATCTAACTACACTGAATCGCGGCGGGTCTTGTTCATGGACTGAACTCCATGAAGCCATCAAAGGCTATCTGGATAGCTTCTTGGCACTCCACGGGGACGAGTATTGGGTCCCAAAATGTCATATGTCTCTTCATCTTGGTGAGTTCCTCCGGCGTCATGGGACGTTGTTATCGTGCTTTGCCCATGAACGCAAGCACCGCCTCGTCAAGAGATTTGGCAACCCGGTCAACAACTTCACTCAGAGCTTTGAGAAATCTATCCTCAGCGACATCATTCATGTTCAGGTACGTGAGCTGTGCGAAGAAGCTGTGGTTCTGGGCTTGTCTCTCTTCAAGGAGAAGAAGGTTGCCAAAGGCAAGATGGATTGGCTCTTCGAGTTCTTGGGAAGTTCTGAATGCTTCACATCCATTCGTGCTCAAGGCCCTGGAGGCCATGTCGTGCAGAAGGATGATGTTGTGGAGTTTCTCGACAGTGATGGATCATCTTCAGTGGGTCGGGTGTTGTACCACGTGAGACATGGATCCACGTTTTTGACTGTGCTTTGTCCCTGGAACCGGGTGCATGGCATCATGTTCAAAGTTAAACATGATCCAGCTGTGATCCTTTTGAGTTCTGTTGTCCAATGTTGTATGTACAGCTTGAAAAATGACGATGCTATGGTAGTCCGACGGTGAAAAAAGGTCCGTTCAAGTAGGTTGCTGCTGCTGCTCACCCAAGATGTCCACTTTTGTTGGTTCATGTTATCCATAAATGATCTGTACCTTGGTTCATGTTAATGCCCTGTAAACATTGGTTCATGTTATTCATATATACAAGTATGTTTGTCGTATATAATTGTTATTTCATGATATGTGCATTTATATATCCTATCATTTCCCTGCTCACGAGCACATAACGGCCCTGTAAGCGAGATATAAACAAATGATATATATCATCCAACATATATGTTTTACAAAATAATAGGGGAACACCCAGGGAAAATATTTAGCAATCTTCGCCCGCGCAGGTGCTGATGAGCTGGCGACCGGTCACTGCCATCCAGGGGAGTGGGATTATGGCGGCATAATATATAACATATATACTATATAAATATATAGTATATACCCATACTTAGCTCATATACTAAGTCCGCTAAGTTTGATGTAGCTAAGTGAGCTAACTAGATAGTATCTATAGCTAACTACTTAGTATATAACCTATCTAGTTATTAACCAACATGAGCCTTCAAGTAACCTGAATAGTTCGGCCATTTTGGGATGATTCCTCTTATTAGCCATGATTCCAGGGTTCGGGGGAACAGTGAGGTCGTTATAATTTGCCCAGAATTAGAATATTATATTTGTGTTATAGATGATTATCCCAGTTATACCATATTCCCAATATCATTTTAACTATTATATGATACTAATGATTATCCCAGTTATATGATATAATATGATTGTCCCATATTATATATATATATATATTATAGATATTTATAGATATTTATAGATATTATTATCATATCCCCAATGAAATCTTTATAGATGACTGATCCCGATGATATCATCTTCCAAGACCATTCCAACGGCCGCCCAGCGGCCTTTTCACGCTCTGGGTCGGGCGTCAACGTCATCACACATGGCCGTCGGGTACCAATTCCCTGGGCGACGAAGTTAAAGGGATAACCCAGCCTCAGCTGACTTCTCGGCAGATTTGGCATCACAGCTGGACATCCAGATTTAGCCCACTATTGTCATAATGTCTTTATCCAGATTTACCATCTGGTGATTTAACATAGCCATGGAAAATCACCATTTTTAATAGGTAAACCCAGGTAAACCATCTATAAATGGGCCATTTTCCATGGCTATGTTAAATAACCAGATTTACTATGTATCTTAATCTTGTTTTTACATTCATATTGTCTTTGTTGATGTTTATATACTATGTTACATGTTTATCTATGATTGGGATAACCCACTAATAATATACTATGTTGTTTTGAACGTTTTTATTTTTATTTTACATCTATTTTCATGGGGAAATGATGAGGATGATGATGAGGAGGAGGAGGATGTAGAGAAGGAGGAGGATGATGATAATGATGATGATTATGATGATGATGATGGTGATGATGGTGATGATGATGATGATGAAACATGGGATGGAACCTTTCTCTCCCTAAATGCAGGAAAGAAAACTGGTGACAAAATGTCACTCTGCTGCAACAAAGGGACAGGAAGTTGATGGTTGTTGACTTTCCTGATGAAGTGTCGCCAACAACAACCTTGATTTGACACTGCACGCATTCACCGCACATGCCAGGAACTCAAAACATCAAGAAGTACATGTCAGCCATAGAAGACATACGATAACATAAGACTATATAAGACTATGATAAAGCTACTGATTCTGGATATGTTGACATAATTCCTTGCGATTCTACATTCCGTGTCTGAAAAATTGTTCGAGTTGCGATCTGCTGTCCCTGATTCTCTAAGATGTCCAGGAGCTTGTTGCGGTCCTCAAACGGTGCCGCATTCTGGTGCGGCCCAAATATCTACATCCTCCAAATGGGTCCTGCTTCAGTAGGATCAAAATGATGATTAACCAATGGATTTTGGGATACTCCATGATACCCCTATGATACCCTATTTTCGGACAAACCAAGTTGGGTCGCTTCTTGATACACATCAGATTCAAAGTTGCCGAAATGATGCCAAAACCATCCAAACACTATCATCAGACATCATCCAAAACCATCCTTAAATGATGCCAAAATCATGCCGAAATCATGCCCCATCTTGACCCACAGGTTACATTGCGGACAAAGCATGTCCTGCAACTTTGAAAGCTGTTCTGGTTCCAAATTGGGTTTGACGCCATCCAACCTGCAAATCTGAAGCTGAACGAACGACGTGACATGTCATGTAGATCGAACCCAAACATTAGCATTTGACAACAAACTTGACATTGTCTGAACATGTCTGAACATGTCTGAAAACACTGCTGTTAGTCCGGCCATAACTTTCATATATTTTTTCAATGATTTCAACTGGCCCCAAGTTGTTTCAGCTCCCGGCTTCGAGTCCTTCGTCCACATCTTTCAAGAATTGACACGCACGTTGCGCGTGGTTAAACAATGTTAAACAGTCTCCAAAAATGAGGTCACTCGGTCACTCTTATTGATGTACCATTAAGATCCACTAAGTATATCTATTTATTTATGTCGAGTCAAGGTATTGTGTCTGAAAGCTTTGGTGGTAAGGGGTTGTGGTGTCAGCAACATCTGACAAATGCGCTGATGGCCATAAAGAACTAAGTTGGGTCTTTAATCTCCATGACTTTGGCGTAGTCTGATCATATCGCTCTAAAGCCATGAGATCCCAAAGTACTGCAAAGGAGCAGCTGAAGCATTGCCAAAGTCAACACCTGAGTCCTTCTCTCTGCGCACTGATCACTGAGGGTTGAAACTGCACGCTACACCCTTTTGGATCCTTTTGGGGTCGCCCACGACCGACTTGAGATCGGTCCAATGTCTTAGTTTCACCATGCTCCGGATTACAAAGCTGGACATAGCATCTCGCTCATGATGAATTAAACAATTTCAGCCGCAGGGCTGTGCACGAAATCGCCAGGAAAGCAATGGACAGCAATGAACAATCGTGAAAACACAGAAAGAACTTGCATACCAAATCATACAAACATATTTTTAGGGGGATGAACATCCATTTACCAGCTATTTTGAGGTTCACCAGGGGTACAGGGTTTTGACCCATCCAAACATATCCAAAGTGCAAACAGTGACATGCGAATTCATGCAGTGGCAGCCCAGACGGTTGCTCCACAGCTCATCACGCTGTACAAGGAGCCTGCCTCTGATCCACTCGGGATTGAGGGCAGTACGGTTTATGACTAACCTCAAGCTAAGCCAACTGTCAACAGATTGAGCAATACAAGTGGCCCATAGTGGCCCAAAAAAACATCATGGAACAGCAGAATGCAGAATGCGCCAGAGTAAGTGTGGGACAATGTATCGCCAAGTCAGATTGATCCTGGCCTTGAGACAGCCCAGTGACTCAGTGATCACGAATTTAGGGAACACCATCAGAACCCAACAATTGCCATAATCTCTGGTTACCCTCTGGTAATTTAACATAGCTATTGAAAATGGCCCATTTATAGTTGATTTACCTATTAAAAATGGTGATTTTCCATAGCTATGTTAGTTTACCAGAGGGTAAACTATAATTCACCTCAAATCTGGCTATGTTGGGATAGTTCAAAGTTCCCCCGATCCAATTCCCATAATTCCAGTTGCGAGCCAAGAGACGGTGGAATATGGACAACTTTTCCTGAGCCATGGCAATGAGCAGTGTTCAAAACTCAAAATGTCGCCCCTTTATGCTAGTAGCTTGGAAACTGGCTTCCTATAATATATAATTATATAATATTATATATATATTATAAGTTATTACTTATATTTAATTAGAATAAATTTCCTATAACTCCCTACATCTCCTATATATAATAACAGATCAACTTGAGTTTTGGCCATTGCTCAATTTCTTCGGAAAAGTTCAGCCCAAATTCTCCAATGAAGCAGCAGGAGAGGATGCTGGGCCGGATGCTGCACCCTGCGCATGGCTGACACGGTGAAAGTTCTATGGGTTGCATCCCTTATCATTTCATAGTTGCTTAGTAGGGAGAATGATTTAATTATCCCCATCATATACATATATGTATAATATTGTATAATTATATATATATGATTTATATATATATATGATATATGATGATATATGTATGTATGTATTTAATATATACAATACTTTATATAATTAATATAACATAGTAAAACATAGTTAATACACATCACAGTCTACAGTACTTTTTTTTGGCCCCCGAACGAATCAACCACCATTCAACCAGCCTTGGCGATTTGGTGGGAGTAGTGCCGCTGAAATGCACCTTCCATGCTACAGAGGTCACCTGACGAGCCATGCAGATCTGGCGGATGTGGGAAAAACATGGGAAAATGATGGAAAATGGGATGAACAATATGATCAATGGCTTGGTTTAAGGGAAAATCTACAGGAAAGCCCCATATTTAATGGGACAATCTATATGGTTTCCTGTAAAATTTCCCTTAAACCAATCCAATCAAAAATATGTGGGATTCGATTGGAACATATGAAAAAATTGCTTGCTTTGAGTCACGCAGCCTGAGTGAAGGTCAATTCCCTGCAATGTGTCGTGGAAAATACTCGGCTTTCCAGAGATATGGCTTCGGTCCTGCAGTGATGGCAGATTGTGCTGGCCGTGGACAAAAATGATTTTTAGGAGCCAGGGAATATTTCTTCAGGCAACTGATATTTAGCAAGACACACATGATACAAAGCAGCAGCTATACTTAATATCAATTGATAACATCCAAGAGTACTTGAGTGTTGCATTTCAGCTACTTGTAATAGGGTGCGGATTTTTTTTTTGTTTTTTTTTCTTGTTTTGGTATTTTTTTTTTTGGTCGTGGGCACGGTTTCCTCACTTTTTCCTTGTTTTCCATTACTTTTCCTTCGTTTTTCATTGGTTTTCCTTCATTTTTCCTCACTTTTTCCTCGTTTTCCAGTATTTTTCTTTGGTTTTTCATAATTTTCCTCACTTTTTTATCGTTTTCCATTACTTTTCCTTGGTTTTTCATAATTTTCCCCACTTTTTCCTTGTTTTCCATTATTTTTCCTTAGTTTTTCATTGGTTTTCCTTCACTTCCCTTACTTTTTCCTCGTTTTCCATTACTTTTCCTTGGTGTTTCATTCGTTTTCCTTCACTTCCTTCACGTTTTCCTCGTTTTCCATTACTTTTCCGTGGTTTTTCATCATTTTCCTCACATTTTCCTTCCTTCCTCAATAAGAAAACAGGAAGGGGGTATTGGGGAGATTGTCTATGGATTTTTCTATGTTTTTCTTCAATTTTTGTATGGTGTTCATTCATTTTTTACTGGTTTTCATTCTTACATTGTTTTCATTGTTTTTTTTTTTTCCGAAGTGTTCATTGATTTTTGGAGATACATGATGTGCAAACTATAAACTGTAGATGTATAGAGGTATACATGCATGACTAATCATGACTATATGCATATGTAGATCAATGTATTTACAAGTGTAATTAATATATCTGCAGGGTTTGGTTTTAGGGTTTATTTAGGATTGGTTTATGGTTTATTCTAGATTTGTTTAAGGTCTATTTAGGGTTGGTTTTAAGGTTTCTTTAGGGCTCGTTTAGGGTCTGTTTAGGGTTTGTTTAGGGTTGGATTAGGGGTTATTTAGGGATACAACATGTACATATAAATAACTATACTTATGTGGACGCAAATGCATGCACATGATTATTTACAGTTTATTTTGGGATGAAAGTTGTGTATATAAACAACCATATGTATATATATATATACAATGTATATACAATATATATATAGTCTAACCAAACTAGTGTATTGAAATGTGTGCAAGTTTGAATTTAAATAAAAAAAACGGGAGGGGGGGATTGGGGGGGGGGGGCGCAGCGCCTCCCCCCCAAAGCAGATTGGAAACACCTATTTTCACATGCAAGGTGCTGGGTTGAATGTGATACTCAAGGTGTATATACTACACGACATGCACCTTGGAAACACATGTGGAATGTAGGTTAAGGCACAACGATGCACAATAGTTTCATTTGATGTTATCATCGAGTTGGTTTAAGATCTCTTTATATAAGGTTTGGTTCAGGGTTGGCTTGGGGTTTGAATATCATCCCGATGATAATGCAAACCTTTAGATAGATATAGATATAAATATATATATATATATATTCAAATATATATATATAGATAATTATATAGATATATAGATATATAGATATATAGATATATAGATATATAGATATATAGATATATAGATATATATATATATATAGATATATAGATATATAGATATATAGATACAGCCATAGATGTAGATATAGATACAGATATAGATACAGATATAGATAGATATAGATAGATATAGATACGTAGATATAGATAGGTATAGATACGTAGCTGGCTTCATTATCTCCTACCCCCAAAGTTCGTACCCCCAGATCAAAATGGAAAACTGATCCTGTAATGATGTAATGACCCAATGTTTTCCAACCTTGTCAAAACTGAGAAGGTTTACTCTGGGAAAGGGATGTTTGTGTAATAAGGCTTATTAATAAAGGTTCCATGAATGAGCCTGTGGGCGCCAGCAAGACTTCAAATGGATCAAACCCAAATGATATGGGGTTCTTCATCACCTGCAAAAGGCATTGCTCTTGGGAAGCCTTAATAAACATCCAGGGGTTGATGTTGGGAAATTCCACCAAACGCGGGCTTGCTAAAGCCCAAAAATACAAAAAATGATGAGCATTGGATTGGGATTGGTAAGGCTTAATAAGGCTTAATACCCTTTACTACAACAGAACAATTGTTTTGAACATCGCGCCAAACGGATTGGTTCTTAATAAGGCTTAATAAGGCTTAATACCCCTTACTCCAAAGTGCACTTACCACAGGTTCTCTTTACTGAATCTGCACATCTCATGGGCATTCACAAAGCTTAAAAACTACTCACGTTAAGCCCGTTAAGCATTGCATATGCATTGCATTTGAAATCCTTTACATCCCTACAACAAAAGGCAGCCTTCAGTCGCTGCACAACTTTCCATCGGTGGTTGCAACATATGTAGGCCTTGCCAAGGGGAAAATAAGGACCAATCCGTTTTGCACTTTTTTCAAAAAACCTGTCCTCTTTTAGCAAGGGTTATTAAGCCTTACCAATGCTTATCCAAGCTTTACAAACATTAATAGTGCTTATTTAGTCAAACATGGTCAACACATATTTGCGCACAAAACCCATGGTTTTCCATTTTGATCTGGGGGTACGAACTTTGGGGGTAGGCAATAATGAAGCCATGAAGATATAGATGGATATAGATATAGATACAGATATAGATAGATATAGATAGATATAGATATAGATAGATATAGATAGATATAGATACGTAGATATAGATAGAAATAGATATAGATATAGATAGATATAGATAGATTTAGATAGATATAGATAGATATAGAATGATATAGATAGAATCAGATAGAGAGATAGTTAGATAGATAGATAGACAAATAGATAGTTAGATAGATAGATAGATAGATAGATAGACAGATAGATAGTTAGATAGATAGATAGATAGACAGATAGATAGATAGATAGATAGACAGATAGACAAATAGATAGATAGATCGATGGATGGATAGATAGATAGATAGATAAATGCTACTCAACCATAGGAGCGAGGAGCTCTAGGAGCCAGGAGCCATAGAAGCCATAGAAGCCACAGAAGCCGCAGAAGCCACCAGGAGCCACCAGGAGCCACAGAAGCCACCAGGAGCCAGGACCAAAAAAAAATAAAAATAAAATAATAAAAATAAAATCCCAAATTAAATTACCCTCCCTTGTAATATCTTATAATGAGTAGAAACATCAGTTGTGTTTACAACTGATGGCTCCTTCAGCGCTATTTCAAATCGGCGAGAAGCTCCCCATGAGGCCGAAATAATCCGACCTGGGGTGACTGGATCTCTACACGGTACAGGTGGTACCCTCTGGTAATTTAACATAGCCATTGAAATTGGTGATTTATAGTTGATTTTCCCATTAAACATGGTGAATTTCCATTGTTATTATGTTAGTTTACCAGAGGGTACACCAATTACATCACACGCCAAACTCCTTCTGTCATGGTCTGAGCCTTTGACAATCTGTTTGGCATCCCCGAAAAAGACCCTGTGGCAGCAAATGGTAAAAAAAGCCCCACAAAAGAAAAAGAAATGGATAGTCGCAAAGCTCCTGCCTCATCATCGGAATGCCAGCCCACATTTTGCGACTGAACAGGGCTGCAATCAAAAGGACTCATCAGCTGATCTCGCTGTGAGGCTTGATCCAAGCCTCGTCTTCGTACAAGTTCATGTTCACACCTCAGCAATGCGAAACGTTCGACACCAGGCAGGGTATCCAGTGCTCTGATCACTTCGAAGCAAGAGAAACTGAGTACAGTGCTGATACATGCTGATACAATAGTGTGCATGGGTGAAAAAAATCATCATGTCAAAAGCTCAAAATGAATTGAGCGGATATTGTGGAATACTAAACTTACAAAACCCTGTTTTTAACATGAACAAAACATAAAGAATGATCATTTTTTCTGGCCTCAAAACATAACTTTGGCACCCGATGGGACCAAGGAACTGTTGGGCCACTGATCTCTACTGAGGCCACACAGGTCTCCCAAGATCCGGGCCTCGACACAGATATCACGAATTTTATGGGATCTCAGGAGATTTTCGCTGGATTTTATATGACTTTTATGGATTGGTTTATGGATTGGTTTTATATGGAATTTAATGGATTTTATATGGGAAAGCAAACTTTATGGGCAAGTGAAACCGTGAAACCGTGAAACCCTGGTTAAGTTTTGGTTGTTTCGACATGTTTCGACCATTTTCTGGGGTTTCAACGGGTCATGTTTCCATAAAAACAATTCCGGGAAGGGTGTTTTTTCCCAGAGCGCAGGCCAATCACAGATCATTTTCATAGGCAGAAGTGGAGACGGGCCATTGGGGTTTGAATGAAAAAAACCGAAGCGGGGTACGTATGGAACATTTTGGCATGGCAGGGAGAAAACCCTATGCATTTTTGGTGACGATTTTCGGTGCTGTTTTTTCGATTATGAAGTGGGAAAAGACTTTCTTTGGATAGTCAAGTCGTTGACAAGCTGTGCGCAGGGTCGTTTATGCCAAATAGGTATATGGTTGATTGACAGTGTCAAATATGCATCTAGCCAAGACTACTGACGATGACAAAAAGGCAGCAGCACCTGTTGATACTTGTTGCCTTGCTGATCCACAAGTCTCACTTCCAATATCTTCCAAACATGTCCAAATAATGTTAAGTGGGACTTCCATAATATGTTCCAATCATCGCCATACATCTTCCATACCCATAGAATCCATGTATGACATATATGCTCACATTGGGGGTATATTGATGGTAAATGTTACCATATATAGCAGCACCATGGATCCTATGGGATATGTTCCATACAATTTCCAACGGACTCCCCAAGAATTTTCTAGCTGAGCGCTGGCCTCGACATGGTGGAGCCACTCGGGTTTTTCACGGGCTTGTACCTATGCTGAACGGCATTGCCAATATGGGTCCAAAAATCGGGGATGGGCCGGTCATAAAAAATGGCCAGAAAAACCACAACGGAGAAATCTATGGAAATATATGATGAACAATTGATGAACTATGATGGCATGTTAGTTGTGTTTAAATGGAACATGTGGATTTTCTGAAAACATCAAACAAAACATGTCCTTCCACAGCATTCAGCAAACTTGATTCTTTTTGAGGGGCACAGATGCTTCTCCGTAGGTGTAGCGGCAGCAGCATCCAGGTGACACATACCACGCAGTGCTTCGGGTGACAGCACCAGCCTTGCTCCGCCTCAAAGTCTCAGAGTCGAAATGTCCATCCCCATAGGATCCATGTATGCTATATATGGTAACATTTACCATCAATATACCCCAAATGTTAGCATATATACCATACATGGATCCTATGGGATCTGCGTCAACTTTTTGTCACTGCAACCCCTGAAAGTCTCCCTGAGCTCGGGTCAAAGTCTGCCAATCAGCAAACGCAAGCAGTTCTTGGAATTCCTCGCGATTGAAGCACAAGATACCTGTATCACAACTATACGGAATCCTGATCTATGACATACAGCATGACAGATTTAGGATGATTTAGGTTTCAACGACACTGGCCTCTCGAAGCAAAGCTTCGGAAATAGGCCTGCTTGTTCAATTCGGAGTGAAAGTAGGTGAAAAAGGCAAAGCTCTTCAACTCTTTTGCTGCTTCACAGATCTTCATCTGACTTGCCTGCGCTTCAGAAAGCAAAATGACCTGCGCTCCAAGTCTTCAACAACAGCCTTAGAAAATGTGCCGCACAGGTCTTCTCAAAATTAGAACATTCGCAGGCACCTTCTAGCTCTGCGAGGCTTCTAATTCTAAGGACTGAACTTGCCAGCCATCACAGCAGTCTCTAAGCAGTACCAAGGGCCTAGTGTCGCCATGCCAGGGTGACCCCCCGAATTCCAGTGATATCAGTGATGATCACTTTTCCACCGTTTTCAGTTTTTTCATGGCGTCATGAATTGGATATCCAGCTCAAGATATACTACCCTCTGGTAATTTAACATAGCCATTGAAAATGGCCATTTATAGTGGATTTTCCCATTAAAAATTGTGATTTTCAATAGCTATGTTAAATTACCAGAGGGTACTGTACCCCAAGAAGAGATTTTGGAGTCCTAGACTTTCCCAACAGTCCAACTTTTCGGTACCCTGGAATCCCTGGAAGAGCCATCAGCTGAGGCTCCACACCGTTCCTCCAGAGTGTCCTCGTTGAGTGGCTCGGGCGGCTTTGGCGCCTCAGTCATGGAGTATGATCATCGTTGCCCGATGATGGAGAATTTTCTCCGTGTGAAAAACTTTGGCGTCTTATCATGTTGCAAAAAACACAGGTAGCCTCCAGCAAACTAAGAGTTTTGCTATAGAACAGCACCATTTGTTAATATCTAAATCATGGTAAATCATATGTATCAATGGGCCATTGTTCCATGGCACTGCTACAGTAAGTTAGGCACAAGCAATTCAGGTAGTGGATTCTTTCGACGAACTTCCTGGCACTGGGCAACCAGAAAGCAAGGATAGCATATATGCTTATAATTATTGTAATTATATAATATAATATATACATCATATCATATAATATCCGATAAGTAATGATCATAACTAATGTATCATATAATATCCATCATACACACCAATTTTTTTAATAATCATGTATCATAACTAATGATAACATCCATCCATGAATACTCTCTCTACGTCCATGTAAATAGTATCATGAAACACGTCATCATTTGATCAGAAACACACAGCCCGGCCTCTGCCCCCACTGGCCACTCGCGCAGCTGCAACTGAGTGGACCAGCGCAAGCTGGCCACCAACTAGGCGAGTCCGAACATGTTCAGTCCGAGCGACTCAAAAGCGTTCAACTGTGGTACCCTCTGGTAATTTAACATAGCTATTGAAAATGGCTATTTATAGTGGATTTTCCCATTAAAAATTGTGTTTTTCCATAGCTATGTTAGTTGACCAGAGGGTAAAACCCAATGAACACATCCCCAATCTGACTAGAAATGGGTTGTAAGTTTTTACCACCATCCCCAACTGGAGGTTACCTTTAAGGGTTTGCCACAGTATGGCTGACTATCTGGGGATGCTCTTTGAAGCCAACAGTATAGCCATGTAGAGCCCATGCCTCTTCCGAAGTGGCCTTCAATTGTTGGATTCTGGGGCAGCCTCGCAGGGATGTTCAGAAAACTGGACCATCTTGACCACACGAAAAAGCGTCACTCATCTCAAAAAAAAACAAAGACATGTTTCACTGACATCTTCACACAGATCTTTCACACTGTCGCCCTTTTGAAACTTTGGGGATCAACGAGCCGAGCTGTACCAGATTTTTTGCGATGCCAAAAAATGCCAAAAATGTCGTAGCTGCTGGATTCATGAATGTACTCGATCACTTGGACTGGAGATAGTCACAATTTTCACATCATGGGTTTTTCTCAAAATTGGGTACGTAGTACTCAGTATCCCAAAATCCAAATATCAATTTCCAATGATTTTGGGCTCCCCCAGTTTTAAGAACCCTCCAATGGCAAATATCCAACCAGCCCTGCCTTGAAAGGTGGAAACTGGCACCCAGCCACCAGAAGACCCTCGGATCAAAGCCTACAAGAAACAGATTGAAAACCTGAATGAAAGCTTGCAGGCATGAAAAATATATGTTTAATATGGTTTAATCTTCATTATCTCTCATTTATATATAAATATTCTGTATATATTTGTCAGGATCAAATAAATTATCATTGACTCGTAGACTAGAGCTCTGATTTGCCGCGATGTACGAAAGAATCTTCAGGTTGTCATTTTTGTCACTGGATCACGGCTTCAAGGGAAACGCAAAACAGTGCGAGGCAAATGACATCATAACATCGTACATGTTGGTCCAAGAAACAGGGATACCACGGAATACCCAAAAAACCATCACTTTATGAATGGGGAAACGATAAGCTTCATCAACTTTGGGTGTACCCATGTGTACCCTGTTTTCAGATATGATACATGGCGCCTGGAAAAAAGAGTCGGTCGCCAAATTCTCATCGCTCAGGTAATATTCAACCTGACCATTGGAGCATCAGTAACATTCAGTATAACCATCCCACAGAATATCAGAAATGGATAGAAATGGGGATTGAAGCCTCCAAAATTCATCAAAATCCCATGAAGTCTGGTCCGATCATGCCCGATCCCGATTTTCGTAGTGGCCTGCAATCGTAGTTTCTCCATTCGAAGTGGTGATTCATCCTCGGAACATCCACGAAAAAAACATAAAAAACCAGCCATGGAGCTGATGACACCAGAAGCTTATGGGGATCCATTTAAGCAGTTCCGAACTTGAATGAACTTGATTAGCTACTTAGCTCGTGGAAAACCTTTTCTCACTGGGAAAACTGAGGGAAACCAAAGAACCATTGAACATATAAGGACATCTTTACAACTATGTCCGGTACAAATCATGTGTAGTCTGCCAAGATCTTGATCGATCTTGTATTGTCTTGCAACTTTTGAGAGCTAATGAGAGACCGAGACCCAACCTGCGAAAGCTGATGTGAAAACCTTGGTCAATTTGGCTTCAAGCTGTCAAAAGAAATGACCTTCGAAACCTCAGCCTTTTCTCTGGGTTCCAGGCTTGCAGGCAGCACCTTGAGCGCAAATTCCTCCCTGGAAGTTGCATGTAGCAGCATTGACCTTGTCAGATTACTGAGTGTTGCCGGAAAGGCTCAGCCCTTGCCACTGTGTTCATTCATTCATTCCACACATTTGATCAATGTGGCGATGCTGCATGCTCGCACTTTTGCGCAGTGCTGCGGTCCTTTAATCATGCCAGCCCTGTGGTCTGAGCAAAACTGTTTCTGCACGTTCCTGTGACTCCAGTTTAGTGTGGAGCAGCCATGCTCCAAACATCGGTCACAAGTAACAAACAATTTTCTCCCACAAGTGTGGATACTTTGGCCCTGTGGCCCTTTCCGGTGCTACAAGCACTGCTGGCATTTTTCGCTCAGGTTCTTGCCTGTTTAGCTCCTGTGGGCACAAGCTAAAATGCCCCTCTTGCCTCTCACTAGTCCATGTCTGACTCCTCATCTGCCATTCCACGGATGTACCTGCAATGGCACATTATACCTGTGACTTGGCTTCGGCAACTCTGTAGTTTGACGCTGTGCTTTTGATTTGGTGCGCATTCAATCTCAAAATACCTCCGAATTGGGGTAAAGTATACCTCCAAATAGTATTTTCAATAGGGACTCTTAAATAAACCAGTGGATTTTTCGGGTACCCATCTGAGAATCTGAAATCACTTCCCATTTTTTCGGTGGTATAGTACATCCCTTAAAAACGTCAAACATCATGATTCTCCCCCGGATTTTGGACACAACCGAATTCGTGTCATCCGAGCCACAAAACGTTGTTACAGCGGATGAAGACCTCCCCCAAATTGCCACGAAAGCTTCCCTCGACCCACTCCTGGGGGAACCGGGACATCACCAGCAATTTTATGGGATTTCTGAGAAACCATGGGATTTAACATGAGAGAAAACCCATTGATTATTCATAGTGGTTTTGACCAACAAAGTTAAGGGGCTGTACAACCAACAATATTAACTGGGATATTGGATGTTATTGGATATGATAATATGGGATATGATGGGATACATCACCAACAATATCAACTGGTAATTGCAATGTTTGGGTGTGCGTGAAAATCAGGGATAGCCCCACTGCCAATTGGGAATCCATGGGATCTCCATCTTATTCGATTTTCAGACAGGCCGAAAAAAAAAAAATCTCGGTCCAAATTGCGATATGATGGCATAATGACATAATGTGGCTAAAAAAACACCGGCCCTGCCTGGAGCCTTCCATTTTGCATGCCCAACATGCAACATTTTGGAGCTGGAACCTTTCATTTTGCATGCCGTGCCAAAAATGGTGGGTTTATGATTGGGTTTATGATTGGCTTTACCACATTTTTCCACCCCACCCCGAAACTGCGCTGCTTCCAACATGACCAACATTGACCAACTCCCGAAATAGGTCGATGTTTTTTCAGCCACCGGGGATCCCATGGGATAGGTCATGGGATTCCGGCATGGTCCGGCAGGGTCCGGTCCTCCGTATTCAAAATCTGCAGATTCATGTACTGGTCGATGGACTTCAGGGAGCCTTTGTACTCCATGCCTCGACTGGGAATTGGCCATGAAAAACTGAAGTCTGTCATAAGATTGCAGATTCAATGTTACGGATTTGAAAAGGATTGACAAGGAATCTATGAACACTGCTTCATCAAGCTGTTGATACCCAGCTTTCAACTACTTTCCATTGCTGTGGCTGCAATCACCGCAGTCCAAGGTTCCCCATTTCAGTTTCACCAGCACAAGTTTGCCTGCAACGAGCAACACCGCTCTTCAAAGTTCGATCAACGGTCGGTGAGGGAAGTTCTAGTGGGTGAGCTTAGCTGGTACCCTCTGGTAATTTAACAGTTTGCTATTGAACATGGCCATTTATCGTTGATTTTCCCATTAAAAATGGTGATTTCCAATAGCTATGCAAACGTTTACCAGAGGGTATGAGCAAGAAACACCATGAAATCCATGAAGATTGCTCATCCAACAGGAGATTCTGATGTCGATTTTTGGACACCGTTTTCGACCGTTTTCGCTTCACTTTTAGCCAGAAGGAAGCTTTGAAAGGCACTTGGACTTCATTGTTTCATTTCCAAGCTTCCACTGACACCAACATTCCACCTCCAAAATCTCCAACCAGAGAATCCCATAATTACCATATAATTACCATATTCGATACGTATAGATACCATGGTTTTTTCCTTACAATCCCTGGAGAAATCCTGGACAAATCCCTAAACAAATCCCTGCTGCGGCGCTTGTGAGGTCATTGAGGAAAGGCTTGGGGTTCACTGGCACGGTCGCCATGGCGCGGCGACCGTGAGCTGTCCACAGGAGCGATGGGGTCCAAGTCCCTAGATCCCGCGGCGACCGTGAGCTGTCCACAGGAGCCCCTTGCAGCTGCTTGGCTGCGATGGCATGCGATGGCGTAGATCCCGTCTGGCTCAGCAGCTCAAAGCAATAGGTATATTCTGGTTGCTAATCATGTCATACTGGTTGTTAATTATAGGCATCCCTATACATATGGGGTCATATGGGTCACACACACACACACATATATATATATATATTGTATATGTATATGTAGACATATATATATAATATTTCTTCATATATTACCTGTCATGGGCCATTATATGTCACAATAGTCTCCATACGTCACAGGTCAGTCTCAATCGCTCGCTTGCGAGTATCCTGAGCCTATCGCTCCATCGCCAGCCAGCTGCTCCCACGCATAACGCAGCCAAATGGTTGGACACTTGTCACCTGTTTCGCTCAGATCCCCGTCTCCTCGTTGATACTGATAGGTATCCATAGGTATCCATAGGTATCCATAGGTATCCCAAATAAGTGGCTTACCCTCTGGTAAACGTTTACATAACTTATACATAACTATGGAAAATCACAATTTTTAATGGGAACATCAACTATAAATGGCCATGTTCAATAGCTATGTTCGTTTACCAGAGGGTATATCATCTTATATCCCAATAAAACGAGCCTAGTATCACCGCCAATCATCAACAAGGAATGTTGGCTCAACTGAGGACAAGATGTTGGCTAAATCAAGATAGGATTTCTTAAATCCCTCCGAATTAATCACCCAGATCCCCATTTCTTTTGGGCAATACTACGTGTCCTTGTTATCAAACATATAACCAAATAATTGGCCACATATATCTCCCAAATAGTCGGATCCACGCGCTTTGATTTTTTCAGGATCAAAGCTTCGAGGTCTGGCCCTTTCCTTCAGAAAGTGTACCATCGTTTAGCAGCAACTCGACCTGGCGACCATTGGCGACCGCAGCTGTGACTTCATCATGCCCATAGGATCCATGTAAACGTATATATATGTATGGTATATATGCTAACATAAAGGGGGTATATTGATGGGATCCATGTTACCATATATAGCAGCACCATGGATCCGTCATGGGTCATGGTTCAATCAGAGCAACCAGAATCCTTACCTCTTCTTTTAAGAAGCCGTTCTCGAGCAGCACCTGAGATATCAAGATCACATCCTTCACCCCTGAGATCCCCTGAGTACATCCTTATCTCACCCTACTACAGCCTACCACAGCAGGTCACAGCATGATTTGAGCCATATGTTTTTCTGATTTCTGCTGGTTGTAGCAGGGTGATTGACAGATTGAGTCATGTACTTTGCGAGTGTCGCCGCCAGGGATGGGAGAAGGTCTGGGCCTGGAGCGTGGTGCGTCAGAATTTGGCTCTGAGATGATCATCATTTTCCCCATCAGAAATGACCATTGATGGCCATTGAAAGCTCCATTTCATGGGTATGGCAATGTATGGCAGTATGCCCCATTTTCAGACACAACCATGTTGCTTGATGGCAGCCACAGCTCAGGCTAGCTGCTCAGGATCTGGCACGTGACCGGGTGTACGTGACAACTTGGGGGCAGGTGCTGGTTCATAAAATCCGGGCGAACCTGAGCTGTTTCTCTGACCTCCTGTGACTAATCTGCAAATGTCTGCAGTCTGTATCCAAATGTTGCAGCAAGATTGTTTGCTGACCACCGAATCATTTACTGCAGGCAGGGTGTCAGAAAAGCACCTCTTAACTCTTCCTTTCTTTCTGGTGTGAGGAACATGTTCAAAATCTGATGGAATGCACTGACATTTTATCTAGTTTTATTTCCTGCCTAGATAGTGGCAACAAACCAGAAATGCTCGGACCACCACCAGGAGTCGCTTCAAAACCTTGGCGTCCAAAAAAACATACAGTGTGCCTAAAAATGAGATATAACCCAAAATCGCAACGATAGGAGGGAAAAACGATTAAATCTATGGATTTAGACAAATCTTCAGACAAACCCAAATGGGTACGCCGAGTAGCTGCCCCGCAGTCGATTGTGCTCATGGGCTGCCTCAAGGACATCAAAACTCCTGAAATCCCTTTCTGTTCACATCAAAATCGCTGGGATTTATGGATGTTATTTCATGGTAAATTTTATAGCTACTGATCCGTAGCCCAATGACCTACACCCCGCAAGACATCCTGTGGACCCAACCGCTTCTGCAGGATTCAGAACTGGTACGCAGCAAGCGTCAGTTCCTTTAAAAATTTCGGCCTAGGCCGCAGAGCGCGCCGTTTCTTAAAGGACAAAAATTCCGCATGAATATACCAGAAACACAAACTGACACGATTTCGTGCTTTACATGAAATCATTCATGCGTGACAAATAAAGTATTTTTGAAAATATATACTATAGAAAAATAATAACCGGCATTTGGCGCGAACTTAGCTTTTGCCACACTGTCAGCAATGATAGCAATGCTGTCATGAACATTGGTAGTGCATGCCTCAGCATCCTGTTGTCATTTCCCTTCCCCTCATGTTGTTTGACTTTCACTTTCCACATGTTGACTGGGCTGTGCCCTATGTTTTCATTATGTTCCACTTCTACTTGCATTACACATTTTATTGAAGCAATTCCCCATTGAAGCCATGGAAATGAAGCAGCCAGACACTCAAGAATCCCAAGGACTACCTGTTCCTCCTGAAGTACCACCACCGGCTTCGGCTCCAGCATCTTCTACCACTGAGACTCTCACACCTGAAGAAATGGAACTCATCAAGAAGCATCGAGCTGCTTCAAGAGCTTCCTCTCCTACAAAGAAACTTCGAACAGACCAAGGATGGGAAGAGTTTCTTTCAGCACTATCAGCCAAGGATGTTGAGCTCTCTGACTTGGACTTTGGACTCCAACAGGAACTACGAGCTTCACCTCCGGCCAGAGCAGATTTTCTAGCTCTTAACATCACAACACCAGATGCTCTTCACTATGATCCTGGCAAAGGCAAGCTTGAGAAGATTGACCTCACCAAAAATAGACCATTTACAGACCTACAATCAGTAGAAACTCCAACGCTCGAGATTCAAGAAGCTCAGGTCAAGGGTGCCATGCTCCAGTACCACAAAACCACTTTCTTGCCCAATCATCGATTCTTGCTTGAAGCTTGCAGACAGTTTTCCTCAAACACCATCCTTGAGCAGTACTACACCCAGATTCAAATTGACCCAATGGACTCCAGAATCAAGACCCTCAAGGCCAAGCTTGGCAACAAATCTCTCCTACTTCGAAGACTACCAGCCACTGGATTCACCAAGAACAACCCCGACTGGAACCTCAATAATAATACTTTTGTGAACTTGCCAAAGTACCTTTTGAATCTATTTCTTCTATGAGCAAACATATCATCGAGTAAGACTCCACCATCCTCAGACTTAAATTCCTCACTGAGAACCAAAGAACGCAGTTCTTCACCTGTCAAGCAGAACAGACTAGACTGGGGATTCCAGCAGAAGAAGTACAAAGTCAAAGCGGAATCACATTCTAGCACCAGTGATCGACTTGCCAAGCAGCCCTTCTACACCCTGCTTGAGATCTTCAGGAACATTTTACCAGAGGAAGAGGAGCGACATCAGCACTCTGCAGGAGCAGCCATCGACAGAACTACAACTTACAGATTCTCCTATGACAAAGCCTTTGACATTTCCAACACCAAGTTTCCATCATCAACTTTGCCTTATCCCATCCTCTTCATGGACATGTCACAATCCCTTGCCAACCTCCTTGCAGCACATCCTCAGCTTCCACTACAAGGTGCACTTGGCCTATCAAAACTACTCAGCAGCTCTTTCACCACTACCAGATCGACACAGGCTCCTATGGTAAGAACTCCAAATCCAGAGGACAAGGCACTGCTTCTTCAAAAGGTTCCCAGTCCAACAAAGGAAAACAATCCCAGGGTAAACCCAAGGGCTCCTACTCAGATAGATCCCCTGATCAAACTTTCTATGGCAGAAGATCTGATGACAACTCTGATTCAGGACCCCCAGGATCCACACCTACCACTTTCTCAGAACTGACAATGGACCTCCAATTGGCCCAAATCAACTCCAATGTGTACCTCCTGCAATTCTCTCCTTGGGACCAATCAACAGTGCTTTACTTGCGATCAAGCTCCACTACCAGACACCTTCAACTCCAAGATCTCCATGCCAATCTTTGACTATTGGTGCCCAGGTATCCTCCAAGATGGAAAACAATGCGCTCAACTCCTTGGACAAGGACAATGCTCACTATGTCAATTTCATCTCCAGTTCATCAAGAATGAGAAGAACTTCCATCAACAAATCCTACCATCCTCCTTTGAATGGACAAAGATCCTCCAGTTTGACCTCTACTTCCACCAGCTTGAAATTGCTGAAGAAGACTCCTTTCTCTACTACTTCAAGAAATCTACAAAATCTCTCCCTATGAAGTACAACCAGCTGGAATTTGACTCCTTCACCTTTGGCGATTGGCCACTATACTTCGTCCTCTTCTACCACCTCGACTCCAGGATTGATGATTGGCCACCACTTCCACACCCAGGCAAACTACCAAACAAACTCCCTGACTTCACAAAGATCAACCAGACTTCATCAACTCAGGGTACCCTATCAGTGAGAGACTCCTCACTGACCACCTCTTTGCATGCCAGTGGTACTCAGAAAACATCGGCAAGTTCATCAGGTACAGCCAGAAGACCATCATGGACAACTGGCAGATCTCCTTCAAGGACAACCCAGATATCCACCCTGAAAGAGTTGTATGCATCCCTTGGGACATCTTAGTTGCATCATCAGCCCTCATTGCCATTGACACCATTGATGACAAAGCCCTTCATCAACATTCTCTACTGCTCCCTACAAACTTTTCAGATGGATTTGTAGATGCCATACTTTCTCCACTTCAACCTCGACAGAGATCTCCCAACTTCACTGTGGACGAGCTCACCAACTTCATCAACAACTCATCCCTCTTCCAGGAGACCCCTACACCAACAATGATCTGAAGAACCTGAGCGCAGTTTGCACCTGTTTCACTGACTTAGCCTATTGGCAATTTGCTCATATTTTTCAAAGGCGCCCCAGGGATAAGTCTCAGATTCAGATTCCTAATGATTCCCTCAATTTGATTTGGACAGAAATTGCCCTTTCGAAGAGGCGCCCCAGGGGCGCAGTGGCTAGAACTTTCCTTAGCCGAAGCAGCACATAGAGCCACCCTTTTACATAACTTCCCCCCCTCTCCTTGGCCAATTTACCCAATCCTTTTACCAACATTTTGCCATAGTTGAATTAAAACAATTCTCCTCCGTCAGTATGAAACAATGGTACAACACCACCCGTTTCCTTCATCTTTTGTCACCAATTGCAGGAAATCGCGAGCAGTGGACTTGTCTAACCCCAAAATTGAAATAAGTAACCAGCTTGGATCAGCTTAGGGCGCGCTGCTGCGGACGTGTGGCTGAATCTGAGCTGCATATCGCTTCTGAAAAAAACAGATAATAACGATGCCCAACTCTTGAAAGCAAACAGTCTTGCTGAGCCTGTGGCCCATTCATTTCGGGTCTTTTGCTCAAAAATGCGGGCAAACTGCAACTTCATTTCTGGCCAAGCCTGCACTACGAGTACCAGACATACAAATCACACTTCAACTTCAACTGACAGTAACTGACTATAATAAACTTACTGATTGATTGAGGACATGACTTCAGAAACGACTGGAAATCAGACGGCCTTGCGGTCATACTGAGCAGGAAGAGCTGCGTCCTGAAGCCTGGGTCTTCTATTGACGCTCGAACATGCGGCGACTCATCGTCTGAAAGGCTGAGCCAAGAACCCAAGGCCTTTCAGCAACTCGGCGTAAAACTGTGGTTCGATTGCTTGAACCTCAAGACATGAAGGCATAAAATCTGTATAGACGATTCTAGACATATGAATTTAATATACCACAAACATACATAAATCATACAAATCAATTACAGGACTTGACTTCTCTGAACGACCACAGCTAGGCCGGAAACTGTGATGTATTGTCTGGTTCCCGGCTTTGCCTCGGCAAAGGAACACACCAGTCGGCTTGTTGACAACCAAACCACGACTGGTAGGGACTCGCAGCTATGGATTATGATATCAGACATTGGGCTGGTTGGTGGTTGAGCCACCCCTCTGAAAAATATGAAAGTCAATGGGAAGGATGACATCCCATATATTATATTATATTATATTATATTATATATATTCCCATATTAATTATGGAACATAAAAAATATATGTGAAACCACCAACCAGTTAAGGGTAGTTTCACATATCCCCGAACTCATCATCAACCTACAGGGCCCCCTCAGGGGTTGGCCAAACACTGAGCCAACTGCAGGATCCTCTTTGCAGAGATACACATCAGACCATGGAGGAGCTTGACCTTGGTACCCCAACTTGCCCCAACTCCCAGTCGCCAATCCAGGCAAGTCTTTCCTCAAAAAAAAAAACAAGCTTGGGACAAAGAACAAAATCAGAGGCTGCAAGATGGCCGTCTTTGCTAACCTTTGAGCAGGATTCAGGAACTGCCGACAATCAGACAGGCTTCAACGACGATTCTGTCCAAGCCCCAAACGGGAACAAATTTGCCGCCCTGCGCCCATTTAAAGAGGGGAAGAGCCTCCGGACGGGTCGCATGACACCTAAGCAACTAGACCTCCAGTTGAAAAACAAATGGTTAGAAGGAAAGGATAGTTCTCTTGACTAGCCGCTAAAAGCTGCTAAAACCAATGCTGCTTACTATATGGACCAAACATGACTGAAGACTGGTTAACATTAATGTTAAAATGTGTCATTGTTTTTCTGTCACCTCAAGATATCTTAGACTATTTCAGTCTTGAAACCCATATGGTGACTTGGAGGTAGCCCCCATTTTCAGAACCCCCGCATATCTGTGTCATAGTGCCCACATGTGCCCATGACCCTTTCGGTATCCCCAAGCGGCACCGTGTAATTTGCACCGTCCAACATGGCTGCATCAATGACTTGCCCTTGTCCACTTCTCTGTCTCTCAAGGAGCGCCTGGGTCGCAGATTTGAAGTACCCCATTGGTTTCCAAAAAACGACAACCATAATTTTTGGGGATGATTTTGGTGTAGCCCAATTTTAGGAAATTCCCACATGTGTTTGATTGTCTAAGACTATATAAAATTATCTAAAACACTCTGACTTCGAATGATTTCGCTGTTGACCTGTGGATAATCTGAATCTCTCAGTTCAGCTCAGTTTGTGGCCAAGAGCACACCCATTGCCAATATCATTCCTCCACCTGCCTGAAGCGCTGTCTGATGCACTCTGAAGGCATGGGGCTTCCAGATCAGGTGGATACAGCAGCGTGCTTTGTGCATTCAGATGGTATGTCCAATCGTCCAATGATGTCAATAGATGAATAAAATATTAGCAACTTAATACAAAGTAGTATAATGTAGTATAGATATCAGTATACTGATATCAATGATATCGCAATAATATACCATTCTGTCGCATTGCGCTTAAGGTGTTCCTGCTTGATAAATCACTCAGCGAAGTCACGTAGTCTCCAGCGAAGTTGGCGGGCGGGAAAGGCTTCTCAGTGCCACGTCTGAAGAAGTCCAGCAATCCTCGAGGCAAACAGGACAGCCGTGCAGCTGGCCTGAGAATAGACATTTTTCAGGAGCCAAAATTGGGCACTTTTTTTTGCACGAACACAAATAAGGATTTCATCGAGAAATGACACATTTAACCATAATCAATTGCGGATCTAATCAGTTCAATCGATTCATTGCTTGACAAAATCATGACAGTTTTCTACAGGCAAGCATGATATAGGATTTGTTCATCGGTAACTTTCCGATATACTGATAAACTTGATAAGCCAATTCTTGCCCCATCATTTGGGTGATCACATTTTTTTAGACCCATCAAACAGTCGACAAAACTAGACCCATGCCCGACGCCAGGCTACCAGAACAAGGTTTGTCTGAAAATGTGTTGACCCATATGGCCCATACCCCTCAAAATAGTCCATTTCCACGGGGAAAATGATGATTCTTGCATGTGACTAACCATCAAATTTAGGAGGTTTGCTCGGAATTCTCAGAGATTCATAACTGCGTCGTCCAGGAAAGGACGAAAAAAATCCTGACTAAGCATCAAATTTGGGGTGCCTCAGTGCCTTCCCCCGAATTTTCATATATTTTCATGTAGCAGAGCAGAACTGAGTCGTCCGGACCTGACAACGCAATGTAATTGCTGTCGTGGCCTGCCATTTGACGGTATTCACTACCACCTTGACCGAATCCTGCGACGACTTTTGCCCACAGACGGCGCATGAAGCATTCAACGATATGCAAGGCATGTTTTAAGTAACTCCCGATAGAACAGTATAATCCGAATCATTCCGAATCCATCAAAATAAATCATGCGCGTATCACTTTTAATATTCGTTTAATCACTTTTCTATCTTGAAGAGGGATACTTTTTTTGCGACAGAACTTGACAGAACTTGCTCAAATCTCGTCCTGTCATCCTGCCATAGATGAGCTTTGGGTTCACCGAGCATAAGACTTCTGGACCAATGCCAAGCTTCTCTACGACCTTGGCATCGATGGAAAAAATGTGTGGAAAATTTCCAGCGATCCAGGATCAATCTATTGGCTGGTTGCTTCTGGCCCATGCATATCCATGCATCAGGTATGTTTCAAAGCAACATGCAAATCTATATAAATCCCATTCATGGCCTTGGGTTTGAATAGCACGTGAGCCTTTTTTTAGCAGGAGAATGCTTGGTCAGTCAGGTGCCATCAGCCGGCATGTAGGATTCAGCATCTTCAAACGAAGAGCAGCTCGAATTTCCACTCTCACAGCTGAAATCAGGTTGTTGGCCGTTACAATGGGTGCCATGCTTCCGAACTTCTGGACGGTGAGACACAGCAAAACAAAGCATGTAAAAGAATGCTTGCTCACAGCTCTTCTGCAAGCAAGACTTGTTGAAGCTCTGATGTCAAACATGCTCTGTCATCCTCCTTGGATGAACTACCACTCTCTGCCGCAACAACAGCTCTTGCCAGCGTCTTTAAAGTCCCTGTCTGCGGAGTTTGCCTACGGTTGAGTCGTGTTGTAATCCGCCGGTTTTCTGAAATTTCAAGCGAACATCTCAAAAACCAGGTGGGATTCTACAGTTCAGGTGATATCAAACACTACTAATCTACATTAATTCTTTATATTCTTTATATACAAAAAGAGATAGATGGATATAGATGGTTTCCTTGTCACATCATCCTGCAGATCTTCCAGGTACATCAAGAAAACGATACGAATGAGTCTTTGCCCAAGCCTGCCTGGATCTCACAAACGATGTATACCTTGTAAGAGTGCTCCATGCCTTTGGAACGCAAAACCCCAATGGGGTCACTTTCAAAGGCTTCTGGCTAAAGCTTTGAATGCTTTCAGCAAACATAGAATGACCGCAGCACAATCGCGTTGCTTGTAAAAGCCCGAACCAAGTAGCCCATACACTTGCATATTCATCATCGGATGCATTAGGAGACATCAGCCTGTTTGAATGAACTGGCTTTTCAGATATTGCTCGCACTTTCGAGAATGGCAGCTGTGCTCGGATCCTCTCCAACATCGCCTGTGTCACTTGTTGTGAATCTGATGCAACCAAAATGGTCGGCTCAGCTTCCGAAGCAACTGCTGATAAAATGCAGTCAGCTATTTCCCTGATGAGTTTCATGAACAGATTTCTCGCGGCGGGTGACTCCAAAGCAAATTCTCCTTCCACCGAATCAATGACATACGTGCGTACGTGAATGGCCGCAAGCTCTTTGGGTCTTTCTCCACCAAAGGTTAGGTCTAACTGCCTCAAGGTGTGAACAGAAGGCTGCAACAGCAAATATTTTACGGCTTCCATGGGTTTGACCATCATATTGTAACTGCGATAGTGACAAGCTCTGGAACACGGACCAGTGGCTTCAGCTACGATTTCATGTCGCAGGTGTTGACTCCGATTCGGCTGATGCTCAAGCTCAAGAAGGGGAGAGAGGCCAACAGCCCAAGCACCGATATCCACGGCTCCATCGGCTGGAGCAACCTCGAAACGAATAAATGGTGAACTCATCAAACAGTAGTGCAAGTAGTTGGGTAGTGAAGCATCGTGAAGCTGATCTCCTATACCATTCCTTGGTCTCCAAAGAAAGACCTGAACACTCTCTTGATGTGCAGCTTCTTGATGCCATACTGCATAGCTCCTCAAAAGATCTTCAGCATCTTGTGGCACTTCTGTGTCAATCCATGGGCCCCTCCATGGATTTGCGGAAACATATTGTAGCAGTGCTGGCAGCAAAAAGGATATCTTTAAGGACAAAGGAAAGCGTTGAACTTTGACTGAGCCCATTCTTGAGCACAAACAAAGTAGTTCATGGCATGGGCTGACAAGGAACAAAGATCACTTTGCATAGGGTGGTATGAAAAAACCCTGTTGATCGCATCGTGGCAACCCTGCATTCTTGGTTCCAAGAAATTATTGCATTTCAACATGTACTTGGCTGGTATTGAGAAGTGCTTGAACGATGTTTGCTATCGAAGGCTTCATCATATCTTGACATGTGACATATTTCTCGGTACCTGAGGCGCCTGCCCCAGGTCGGAAGGGCTCCAAAAATACATCTGCTGATGCTGCTAAACGTTTGAGAACCTTCACAGGCTGCCCAATGACAGGGAAAGGAAGCTGATAGAGACAGCCTGGGACAACTGCTTATGGCCAGTCCAAATACCAACGGATCCTTTGACACAAAATGCAACAAATCATAGAACACCCATGAAAATCATTGCTAAGAAACCACGTCACGTCAAAGGCCACAGCAATCACAGCTGTAGCTAAACCATGCTAAACCATAGCAAAATCATATATAGAAAATCCTTCTTATACACATCATCCACATCATATAGATATATATGATCATATATGATCATATATGATCATATATGATCATATAATCATATATGATCATATATATATATATATATATTATATATATGGACCCAAAATATCACATCAGTCATCTAATTTTGGGTCCATCAACTTTGCACGGCGGGACAACTGCCTTGACGCCCTCTCGAGATTTGATGTCAATTGCAATAGATCCTGGACGCATCGAAGATTAAGGCAGCAAAAATGCGACGCGACAAATGACCTCAAAAAAAAGGGAGAGAATGGACATCATGTTGTGGATTTGTATGAAAAAAGTGGGGAAACCTCCCAAAGTTACCAAATTTCATGACTTTATTGTCATGGTTTCACAACTCGTATTCCCAATAGAATGGCAACTTTGGGAGTATCTCCTGTTTTCATACACACACAAGTAAATAGTGCCAAGCAGCTTAAGCAGCTAAAAACATTGCTAAGGTTGCGTCGCTTTCCCCTTGAAACGGGATCTTGCTGTGATAGAACGATACCGCCCTGCCTAAGCGCTACAGTCGCTACAGTCTCTGAATTCATCAGCATGTTGTGGTCGGCAGATGTCGGCAGCGTTACATGTGGAATTTCTGAAAAACCTCTCGAGGCTTGCACGCTTTGCACACCGTCACGACCTGGGCAGGTGGGCTGCACGGGATAATTTCAGAACCGGTCAGTGTCATTGGGTGTTGGAATGTCGATGTAGGCCCCAAACGTCGGCTCCAAAATCTGCCAGAACACAAGCAGCTAAAGGGCAAGGGCCAATACCTGGGAAGTGATGCTTCTGCAAACGACAAAGAAACTACCAGGCCATGCAGTTTTTGTCATAGAAAGTCTTGAGGTCTGCACCTTCGAGTTCCAAGACTTTCACCCCAGCCAGCGCCATGTCCGCCATGTTGCTCCGTGCCATGCTTGAAATGGCTTCTAAGTTGCTGCGGAATGCTGCTGCATAGTGAATGCTGCGGAGCACAAATGGTCTACCGCAGTTCTGCTTCCTCATCCTGGCTGCATTTCCTTTCCAAGAGAAGGAAGAGGGGAGAAGGAACATTGCAGTAAAGACAAAGGAAGAAAACGAGAAAGGTGCATTTGAAATAGAAAAAAACAGCGAAATAGCAAAAAAGAAAGTGCTACGAAGTTAAAACAAAGGGAAGAGTAACAGGCAACGGAAAAAATACAAACTGGAGAAATACTGTAATGAAAAACCGAGGAAGAGCTATATAGATACAAACGACGTGAAATTGGAATAAGAAAACGAATATGAGTTTGCTAAAGCAAAGAGGCTTTAGTGCAGGAACGGCCCCCACTCAATCTTGGAAAAGGGGCTGCCAAAAGAACCCTTGGAAAAGGAACTAGAAAAGGAAGCAGAAGGGGAGAAGAAAATTGAAAATAAATTGAAAAGGAAGAGAGTGAGAAAGAGAAATTTGAAGTGCAAAAAATAGTGAAAGAGTAAAAGGGATATACAGCGTTGTGAAACCCGAGAAACAAGGAACAAAAAGAGGTGAAGGTAAAGAAGAAAAGAACAAGGAAGGCCCCAAACTGGCAATGGAAGAGGAGAAGCAAACAAACAAATGACAAGGAAAAAGAAACAACCAACGGATACGAAGCTGCATTTTGGCACTGTTACAGGGAGCTATAAAGCTTGGAAAAGAGACCCAACAAACAAAGCAACTAAGGAAAAGAAACTGGAAAGGAAACAAATAAGGATAAGAAGAAGAGAGAAGAGACAGAGACTGGAATGTAACAAGGCAAACTGGAGAAACGATAGCACAGCAGGGAAACAAGAAGGGAGAAAAGGAGCGGCAGGAGGAAACGGAAAAGGACATGGAAAGGAGGAACACACAGATAATAAAGAAACCGTAAAGGGTCAAAGGGAAGAGAAGACAGAAAAACATCTCAGATTCTAGTTGACAGGGCCCTGTCATGGGCACAAAATGGAGCCTTTCATACGTGAGTTACGTGATACACACTACACTACACACTGGATCCCCTCCCCACTGCCCTTTTTCATCTCTCTCTTCCAGCTCCCTTTGGTCCCCATTTTGTTTATTTCATTTTATTTCTTTCTGCTGCATTTCTCTGTCTATGAATTGTGTGTTCTCTTTATTCCTGGCCTTGCCTTTCCAAGATCGCAAGGGCCCCATCACAATCACAAAAAGAAGGCTTTCATGCGCAGCATACTATTCACACTATTCAAATTCACAATTGGTTTATCCGCTTCATGTTCATATCCTCTTCTTGCTCTTGTTTCTCCTCCGGCTCGTAGAGTGTGTGGCTCAAGGTTGTGTGCCGCGTGCACGTTCAAACAATGACAGGATGCTTGATCAGCTTATCTTTTTTCGCTTCTGGTTCCCTGTTCTCTTGAACCCTCATTTTGGGTGACTTTTACAGTACTCTGTGGCCTTCCACTGTGTTGGGATGTTACAATATAACTTGATGACTCTGGGTTTGCGAACCCAGAGACGTTGTTGATGACCCTCTGCGGATATTCGGCTGTCTCCAAAGATTAGTTTTCGTAACTTGTTTACATAAACCATTAAAAAACCTAGAAAAAACCTAGATTAACCCTAAAGAAACCATAAATGAACCCTAAAGAAACCCTAAACAATTACTGTACTACATATACTGTAAATGATGCAAAAACCCTGTGAACATGTATATAGTGGAATGCCTGTGGAGTGGAGCGCACGTGCTGCGGGGAGTGTTTGTTCTTGTCCTCGGCCTCTTCTTCTTCTTCTTCTTCTTCCTTTGTTGTTCACATGTTCCATTTACGCATGTGTAAAGCTATATTCTTTGCTGCCTAAACCGCGGAATTGAATCAGACAAAAAACAATGGCCATAGAACATGTGTAAACATGTGTGCTCCAGGAAACCTTCCTTTTGGCTTTTAATCAATGTCCTTTCCCAAAGTGGAACAAAGACAATTTGGACTTGGCTTGCCAATAATACCATCAATACAACGGGAAAAATGCTGGAGTACAAGAAGCCGTAATAGAAATTGGAGAAGGCGACACTAAAAGGAAGAAATTTGAATGTATAGTGGGTTTTGCACGTAGAGCCCATTTTGTGCCCGTGACGGAGCCCACTCAATGTCGGGAGCTGTAAAAGGAAACAGAATGATACGTCATGAAGAAGGAAGAGAACAAGAAGATGAATTGAACTGGAACTGAAAGAGGAATCAGAAGGGGGAGAAGAACATTGAAAAGAAATGAACAATGGAAAATAGTGAGAAAGGGACATTTGAAGTGCACAAAATAGTGAAAGAGTAAAAGGGATAGCGCTATGAAACCGAAGAAACAAGGAACAAAAAGAGGTGAAGGTAAATAAGAAGAAAAAGAACAAGGAAGGCCCCAAACTGGCAATGGAACTGGAGCAGCAAATGACAAGGAAAAGGACACAACCAACGGATACGAAGCTGCATTTTGGCACTGTTACAGGGCGGTATAAACCTTGGAAAAGAGACAGGAAAGGAAAAAAATAAGGACAAGAAGAAGAGAGAAGAGACAGAGACTGAAAACCCAGTCAATGGAAAGCACAGTTAAGGGAAAATACCAGTTAAGGGAAAACCCGGTGAAAGGTTAAATGGATAAAAAAATAAGTTAAATACTCAATTATGTAAACATGTTTAAATGATTGAAATGATTTGGTGGCCATGCTGGCATCTTTTTCAATTTTTGGTAATTTTGGTTATTTTGGCAAAGGTTGGAAATTTTAGAAGTTTTGACAAGTTTTGGCTATTTCTCAAGCTTGGGCAATTCTTGGCAACATTTGACATTTTTGTTTATTTTGACTATGTGCTAATTTTGATGACTTTTGCCATTTTTGGCAATTGTTCGACGTTTTGGATTTTGGCATTTTTTTGCAATTTTTGGCAATTTGTTGCTTTTGGTCATGTTGGCAATTTTGATTGACTTTAGTCCATTTCGGAAAAGTTGAGCAATTTTGGAAAATGTTGGCTATCTGTCGATTTTAGTAAAATTTGCCAATTTTAGCAAATGTTGTACTTTTGGCAATTGTGGCAAAGTTTCACCAATTTGACATTTTAACATTTTTTTTTGCAACTTGTTAATTTTGATCATTTTGGGAACTTTGCCAATTTTGGCAATAATGAATGGTTTTGGCAATATTGGTTAACAAAAACTATCTATTCTTTTTAGGTTAAATGAATTAAATCAATTAAATTAATTAATGAATTAAATCAACTAAATTAAGTAAACTAATTAAATTAATTAGACAAATTACATTCAAAACAACACAGTACTTAATTTAATTAATCAAATCAAATTAAATGATTAATCTAATGAAACTAGTTAAAATAATTATACTAGTCAAATAAATTAAACTAATTAAGTTAATTAGACTTAAACAAAAATACATTATTTAAATGAACTAAATGAACAAAATTAATTAAATTAAGTAAATTAATTAAATTAGTTAAACTAATTAAACTAATAAAACTAATAAAACTAATAAACAAAAATCAATTAATTCAATTAATTGAACTAATCTAGCTCTAGTTAACTAAATTAATCAAATTAAGCAAATTAAGTGCATTAATTGAACGAATCAAATTAGTTAAACTAATTATATAAATGAAGTAAATTAATAAAATTGATTAAATGAATCGGAAAAATAGGTTAACTAAATTAAGTCAAATTATTAAAGTAGACTAATTGATTTAAAAAAAAAATGATTAATCAAATTAATTAAATTAATGTCATTAATTAAATTATTCCAAGTAATGGAACTAAGCTAATTCATTAACCTAATGAAAATTTTAAATTAATTAAACGAACTTAATGCATTAATTAAATTAATTAATTTGATCAACAGTATTCAACATTAATTATATCAATGAAAATTAATTACATCAATTAGGCTAATCAAATTAATGAACATAATACAATTAATGAAATTACCCAAAATTAACTATAGTCATTAAATTTATGAACTTAATTAATTGAATGAAATTAGTTAAATTAGTCAAATTAATTAGAGTAATTAACATTAATTAGATTAAATAACATTAATTAGATTAATTAACATTAATTAAACTAATTTCAAATTCATTAGATTAATTGGGTTAATTAAATGAATTAGATTAACTAAAATAATTAACTAAATTAATTTAATTGATTACATTAATTAAATCAATTAAATTAATTAAAATAATTCAATTGTTTAAATCAATTAAATTATCAAAGTGTCAATTTACTTAATGTGTTTAAATTGATTAAATGAATCAAATTGAATTAAAAGAAAGAAAAACGGAGGAGAACAAAGCAACAAAATAGTACCTAAAGGTCTCTCGATCATATCTATATATATATACATATATATTATCTGATGGGAGAAACATGGAAAAACTCTTCAACCAATCCAGTAATGTCAACTGTCGCGTCGTGTCCATGAAAACATGCGGAGTCTGGCCTGGCTTCTTAGGCTCTAGGACAAAGACCTGGTGTTCGATCCATGGGAGACTCACAGAGGTGTTTTGCATCAGACGGCTTAGCCGTAAGCACACCAAGTAAATCTCTTGATCTGGATTTAAAACTATGCTAATGTACCAAAAACATCCAAAAACCTATTGAATAGTGATGTGCCAACGAAAGATAAACAAATTTTGCCTGCGAAAACCGGCAGAAAACGCTTCTTAAAACGACATTGGATCGGGAGCCGTTCCTCGGAATGCGCAGACACAAAGTGTTGCACACCGCCGTGCTGCTGAAGCACCCAGCGGTGTGTACTGCCGCCTTCCTGCAGAGTTGGTGGCCTGTATCTATTGGATTCATTGGTAAATGATAATCAATGGTAAATTAATGGTAAATGAATAGTCAGGGATTTATTTTTGGGAAATTATAAACTTACGATTTTCAATGGTGAAAAAAATAGTAAGATTACATAAGATTACAGTATACGATGTCATGAATCCAATACATTCCAATCCTGTACTTGTGAGAAATCTGATGAGTCGGGGTCAAGATTCGTGTTTGTCTGAAAATAGGCTACCCATGGCTACCCCGGCTACCATCAACTGGTTTAGATTCTAACAAGTCTAACATGTTTCATATAGTTTTTTCTGTGGAACTACCACAGTTTTCTGGTAGATAGGCTCATTTTCAGGCACCCCGATACTGGAAATTAGCTCATGACATATAGTTGGTGAGTTGAATATCCGATAACATATCCCTATATTATTATCCCCGTAATAGATGATAGTTGGTGAGTTTCCCTCCGGTAACCGTGGCAGCCTTCACATCCCACCATTTAGCCACATGTTCGGGGGAAACCCCAGCCAGCAAAGTTTCATGTTACGGGAGGGTACAATCCATAAAATATCCCCATGAAATAATTGTAGTACACCCAAAATCCTCCATTTGACCATCACCAGCAACATGCCTTTCTGTACTAAATTCAATTCGGAATATCCACCATTGATTGCCCCAAAAAATGTCCTAAGCCCATCGAATTTTGTCCCAGGCCCAAAGCCGTAGCGGCAGTGCCTGCTGATAAATGTAGCCCACTGCACTTGCTGGGCAACTGCCACCACTCCACCTTAAAGCTGAAATTGAAGCGCCCATCGTTTTTGGCCAAATGACACGTTTTTTTTGTTGGTAAAAATGCCCCATCTTAACCCATATCTAAACCCAAACCTAACCTTACTACTGTCTAAAAACATGTATATATATAATATATCTATTATATAAATTTATACATTACATTCATTATATCATACATTATTATAATACCATGTGAACCATGATTAATGATTCAATAGGAACAAGTCACGAGAGATATATCATGTCACTCTTGGGGTCCTATCTTTTCTTCAGTGCTTGAGGCCTCTAGGGATATGGCTGAAGAAGCTGAATCAGCGCCCAAACGGTGGCATGGTCGCCTCCTAGATGCGGCCACCCGACATGAATGGCTAACAGTACAGGACCTTCAATGGCTGCTATACTTCAAGGTTTGGGACATGAGGAATCTTTTTTATTGGATCGGATATTGTAACTAAGATTAACTAAGCATCAACTAATCTCAAGTATGGGTGTGTCTCAAAAATGGTGAATATAGAGTTCAAATATGGCTGCTTTAACAGAGAAAAATCATGATTATCCAGTTGATGGAATGGCATCCCCGTTTTTCAAACAAACCCATATATGGTTCGACTCTGCCATGCCTCTTGACAAGTTTCAATCAACCTCTTTGCATTTTGGAGCATTAGACCGGGCTGGTCATTGCTCTAGTCCGGACCTGCATCGCTCCAGTATGCCATGGGTCTACATTGATGGCGGCTGCGATATGAAATACTTGGGACATCTTGGGACTTCAGTGATATTCTCTGAGTAGGATTCTCTGACTACTATGATCGAAGGGAAAAAACACGTGTGACATCTTCTCACTGTACTTGCCTCGCGCCCTTTTTCAAATCTAATCAAAACCATGAGTTCCACATCGCACTGTCATGAAGTGGTACACCATGTCTCAGCATGTCTCAGCTTGGTTTGATCAAACAGCTGAGGGTCAGGGCGGATGAAACAGCAAGCATATCCAAACATCCATGGACGCGTCGTGAAGCAAGAGCCCACTAACAATGCTTGACAATTCGAAAGTATACCTGAGTGTATATAATATACAATATAAAGTAATCATGAAGTACTGTCTAGGAATCCTCGCATGCTCATGTTTGGTTGAAATCTGTGAAGCCTTTCTGAATCAGGCCAAGATCATACAGGGATTCCTTGACAAAAGCATCAAATGGCGCATTGCGTTTCGTCCCCTTTGATCCCTCGCATCAGAAACAGTTCATGGCATCTCAGTGCCAAGCTAAGTAAACCAAAGTACCAAGGGGCTGTGGCTGAGAATGTGGATCAACCCCATGAAATGATATAAAATTGTCATTTTTAGGGGAACAGAGTTTGAAAATGATGAGTTGGGGGTGCCCTATGTTCAGACCTTGTCCCCAAGTACTGTCTAGCATCAGGCCAAGCTCCTCAATGCCAGCCCCAGGATCTTATAGAGATTCACGGAGCACCAAACAACTGACGTGCGTAAAGCCAGCAAATCACATGACACGATTCAAAAGCATTCAAGGTCTTTCAAATTTGGAGCCCTGTAAGAGCGTGACAGGAAGGCCATGTAAGATCTAATATTGATCTATATAATCCAGGCTAAACTTGATGGATTCTAGTTTTGGTCTGAATTCATTCGACTTCATCTTTGCAATGCTGCTTTCGACGGGTTCTGAAGCCTGGCTATCAAATTGCGAAACCAAAGGTTAGGGTTCCAGGTTAGGTCCTCACCGACCATGCCATAAACTTCATTCGGGCTGGAAGATCAGCCTAGTGTGTTTTATCAGCCTGAACAACAATGGTTCGGGCAAAAAATCAGCCTGAGGTCGGAATCTTGAATTTAGATGAATTTAGGCAATTGTAGCACTCTTTGGCAACATAAACACGCGTTGCAATTTGAGGGGGTCAAAAGGTTTGAAGTGTGGCTGATACAACCTGCAACATGATCCAGAGCTTGCTCTTCGGGTCCGGCAGGGAACGCTGCGATCTAGCGCTTGCAGTTGAGGTCCGGCGTGGAACACTCTGATCCTGAGCTTGCTGTTCGGGTCCGGCGGGGAACACTGCGATCTAGTCTAGCGCTTGCAGTTGGGGTCCGGCGGAGGAGGCGGAGGAGCAGGCGGGTGAGGAGGCGGAGGCGGAGGAGGAGGCGGAGGAGGAGGCGGCGGGACAGCTGACATAAAATCTAACAACCCTCACCTGACAGGTGGGGAAAAGGGACCCAACTGATAAGCCAACTGAGAATACAACAGTGTTGCATTTATTCAATGTTTTCCCCGTACACCTCAAGCATGTCAAAGCCAGCCTTGGACGCTGCTCTTCCGGCGATCTCAGGGCTCTTCGGGGACATCCCTGAGGACAACCCACCAGGATCTGGCTGGGTGAGATTATCGAATCCGAAAATGTGTTGCGGGGTGACTTTGAACGCAGCATGGGACATAGCTGACAGCTATCTACAAACAGTTGTAGAAAACCACACAGAAAAAAAAAAGGTGGATTTGCACAACATGCGAAAAAAAAGGTGGAGTCAGTGGAGTCAATCACATGATCTATAATCTGCATGTCCTAAGACGTCCCAAGCATGCATGCCCATTTCTGCAAACTTCCACGGTGGCCAGACGTCGAACGGATGGGGCGCATTGCAGCCTTCCTTGAGGAAGTGGCAGCAGTCGCCAAAACTCATTCGCTGCAAACTGTAGGCCAGCTTTGGGCCAGCTCTTTTGGACAAGTCACGGTCTTGTGCGTTTTCTGCAAACTTCCACAGTGGCCAGATGTCAAAAGGATGGGGCGCATTGCAGCCTTCCTTGAGGAAGTGGCAGCATGTCGCCAAAACTCATTCGCTGCAAACTGTAGGCCAGCTTTGCTTTGGGCCAGCTCTTTTGGACAAGTCACGGTCTTGTGCGCGCAAACTTCCACAGTGGCCAGACGTCGAACGGATGGGGCGCATTGCAGCCTTCCTTGAGGAAGTGGCAGCATGTCGCCAAAACTCATTCGCTGCAAACTGTAGGCCAGCTTTGCTTTGGGCCAGCTCTTTTGGACAAGTCACGGTCTTGTGCGCGCTCCAATCATTGCAAATCACCCATCCTAAATCACCCCCTAAATCGATTCTAAATAAATGGTCCCAACTATGTGGAAATTCCATGAAATTCCCTACTAAACCATGGTTTCTATAGGGGGTGTTTAATATTAGGGGGATGGGATGAGATCCGCCAGAAATTGGAAGCACCAATTAGCTAAGAACTCTCTTCATCGACTGTTTCTGCGCTGCCCTCTCCCAGGCTGTCCACAAGACTTCCAGTTGCCCGTTCCACGTTGGCCAGATTTCGCATCAGCATTTCAGACATGGCCGCTCGAATTTGCTTATCCATTCTCTCAAGGCTTCCCAACTCAGAGATGATGTACTCGACGATGTCTGTCCTAACATGGTCCCAGCATGAATCTATGCAGTTTTTCAGGGTCGGAATGCTAATAATATCCAAACACCCAAAATCACCCAAAGGGTCGGACGAAGAAAACTGCACAATTTGTCAAGTGATATCGATGTACCACATGAAAGTCTTTGGGTTTCCACACAAACGGGCTCAGCACAAAGACAACTCCGGTTCCACACTAAACGAGGTGTGCGGCGCGTGCGGATTTGCTTTTTCATCGAGTTTCTTGTCTTTCTCTGAAGTTGCCTCACATTTGGCAACTTGCAAAGACTTGATCTTCTTGCCCACCTCCAACGCAATGTCAAAGGAGCTGCAACCATCCTGCAGCAAAGGGCACATTATGGCACATTGGCATGTCATAGCATGTCCATATGTCAAGCATAGCTAACACAACACATTGTGACACGTTCACTTATATATTATGTCGAACCACTGAACGACCCCCCTGACCTACAAGTTTTCCAAGTTTTCTATAGCCCCAAGTCTCTAAGGAGAATCTTACGACAGTCCGGCCAGCGAAGCAGGAACAAGAACTTGCCCGAAAATATGCACTGGCAACTGGCAACCATGAAAAGATTTGGTCTGTTTCATGGACAGAAACAATATTGGCTTGCCAAATTTCCAGGTAAAGTTGAGACAACCCTGTTTGCGCCAAGCAGCATCACCTATCACGCCAGCGTTGGTGACAAAAACCAACTCCAAGTGCTCCCGGCTGGACAGGAAATATTCGAATAAACACCAAACTCCTCAGCTCGGAAGTCTCTGCTCTTTGGGCAAAGGGTTTTTTTTGCGCAAGTGCCAAGAAAGTTAAGAAATAGAAGAAAAATGAGACACTATGAGACAATGACAAGTACATTTCCTTCACTTCTTGACATGCACAGTTGGTCGAGCCGCTTGTGAGAGGCTGCACTTCCCGATCTAAGACCATCGCAACTCCTTTGATTCCGGAAGTCAAAGTTAGTGCAAAGGCGCTCTCCATGGGGTCACTTCACAGTTCGGCTCCGATGTTCCACTGGTTGTTCGCCTGGGCAGAAGTCAACTCGAACAAAAAACACATCTTTCAATATTGTCAATTTATTCCAGACAATTGAGCCATGTTTTCTAAATGTCATGTATCCTGGCAACAAATAATAAGGAAATGCTTACGCCTGTGCTTATGTTTTGCTTACGCACACACAGGTTTTGCTTACGCGGATATCTTGTCTTACGTTGAGCTTAGGTTGGCTTGCGCTCATCAGAGTTTTGCTTACGCCATGCGCTTGCAAGGGGCCCCTTCCTAAACATGGACGCAAGGGTTTCGAATGTGGCTCAATTGTATCTTCTGTCTCAGTGGAACATTCCCTGTTCATGTCAAAAGCTCAGAAAGATCTTCAGCATGGAGGTACATCTACAACATCCTACAACGTCACGCTCCACTGCCGTGCTTGTGAAACAAACATGTAACATGTCAGTGGTGATGGGCCCGTGTTCTCCTCCAAGTCGCAAACGAACAGATCCAATATGCTGCATAGAACCAAGAAGCGGGGCCCTCTTTGGACAGAGCATGGCACTCAATGGATTGCACTAAGTGTGGAAAGCTGCCGCCCCAGCAATGAGACCTTACCCAAAATGCTTGGGTGGCTTGGAGCGGCTTGGACAAGCCGAACAAATCAAGAAGCACTTTGTCAAAAGTAAATGCCAAGCGACACAAAATAATCGACCTGCCTGCCACCCCAAAGAGTTACAAAGGAGATTCGTTTGCTTTGTGTCACGGGCATTACTATGTTGGCAACCACAAAGTGCATATTGCGCTCCAGAATGAAGCCTGGGGCAAGGCAAGGGACAGGACAGGACATTCAGATCCCAGGATTAACATGAAATTTATGGCGAAAAAAAAAATGCTGACAAGAACAAAGAAGCTCTCGAAGTGCTTCCACAAGCCGCGCAAAGTCAGAACCTCCAAGCCCTGATTGCGAGGATGGCTTGCATCAGACCCTGCGGCTGGCTTGCACTTGATCTGCTCACTGTACTCATCCAAAGCCCGTGAAAATGATGTCCTATGATATCGCCATTGGATCAGCCAGGCCACTGGCCAATGCAGCACAGCAGCAAGAACAACACAAGGAACAGTCATATAGATTGATGTAACCTTAGGCAAGAATTGTCTTTACCAAAACAAAACACAAAACAACACTTTAACTCGTAAAACTATCATCCGTCCAACAAAGTGGTTCTCGTTGCAAGCCAAAGCGGCGGAAACATGCTTCACACCGTTTCCGGAGATCACTGCTACTTGGATGATTACAGGTAGCATTGTTATCACTGATATGCATACAGTGATCAAGCCGAGCAAGTTTATAAAACCAACGGCATGCAAAGAACCCTTGCACGAAGCGCAATCAAAATCGGGATTCGTGTTTTGCAGCAAAAGCCTTCTGTGTGCAATGTTGTGAACTTTGACTGCCTTGGTCTTCTTGTGATCATAGTCTAGCCATCTCAAGCCCGTTCCCTTCGCCTGATAACGCACCCACCAGTGCACCAATCGAGACAGGCTATCGTGAAGATCAACTATGGGCCCTTGCACTGAAAGCGTGAACATCCTCTTGCTTTCAGCTTGTGTCGGGTCTGCCAAATCTGACTTTGCATCAACGATCACCAAAGGAGCCTTCAAAATCTCGAAGGCGAAGAAAGTCAACAAGACCATGACTGCAGCACCTGTCAAAAGCGTGATCAACTCCGTCTTGCCTGGTAGAACATTGCAAGAATCCGTTCTTCCATCAGACCAGGCAATCAAGATTCCACACTTCTGACAATCGCCATTTTGAAAGTAGAAGTGGGGCTTACCTCAGCTACCAACTGGCTGCCAGGTAGAGAAGCAATCGGATAGAACATATCTAAAATATCGCGAAATGGCATGAACCTATCGGCGGCAATATTGTCAATATCTGTCAATTGATCCATTGCAGGTCTAGTTGCAGAATGTGCACGTCTCGAATGTTCTTTCCAAGGGCACCAAATCTTGCAAGTTTTTGGCTGCAATCCTTCCATCTGCTGTCTGCAGGCTCCAAACATCAGCTATAATTATGTCATAATAGATAACATAACTATATATTTACACTATCAAACAATGGTACAAAATGGTACAAACAATTGGGGTTTGATGATCTAATTCTTCTGGTAGCCCTGGATGTCTTCCCACCAAGGGCTGGTGAATAGCGAGCTGAGAGTCTGGTAGCCGGAACACTTGCAATGTTGTGTCTTTCCTTTCGACCTCGTTGAGTGATTTCCAGCAACTGCGAAAAAATATTGAAAAAAATATGAAAAACTGGCATGACAATGGATGGCACCTGAAGCACCCATGAATTGACTGAATGTTTGTCTTAGCATGTCTTAGCAACCAGAGGAGAAATTAAGACGGCTAGAGAACTTTGGCAAAAAAGTCCACATCTGTTGTGGCACCAAGTGGCACTGTGGCTGTTTTGGAGCACTGGAGATGTTCAGAGCTCACGGTACTTAGCTGCTTTCCGTCCTTCGTTGCACTCAAAGTAATGCCCCAGGTGCAGTTCTGGCACGAAACAGTCAAAGAGTCGATCTCGAAGCCATCCTGCACCGACGTCGCTTCTGGTTTTCATTACATGCAATTAATAATCAAACACATGATTTAAAACAATGTAAACCATAAATAAACATTAATATAATATTATATAATCATATATATAGCAACATGTGGCGCCAGCTGTATTTCACTATATATTTCACTGACGCGCCGACCCACCAGACTATTTTGAAAACCAGATGCCATCGGGAAGTGGAGCAATGTTCAAATATCGAGGTGGAATGAGGTCCCCCAATCGGACCAATCCAAAAAGGGCAAGGCCGGAGAAAATGTCACGAAAGAAAAGTATATTTAAGTGAATTACAGTACAATTTTAAGTGATATTCTGAAGATTTCTCCAGAAGATTCCATGCGAGCATCTAGAAAAAGTCAAAACCCCCAGATTCAAAATAATCGCACGGGCTAAGTACAACAAAAATGCAGAAGGACTCACACTTCACTTGATGTGCGGGAAGAAACTACCGATACGAGTCTTGCAAATGTGACAAATGTATACAAATGTATACAAATGTGACAGCACACACACACACACTAGACAAGAATGGATCATTATATGATCCGGCAGGAACTGAATCCTGAAACATGCAAACCAGCCTAGATGGTTTTGTTTCCCAAAATGACCCAAAGTTCATAATACTGTCGGCGAAATGGTTTCGGCGAAAATCTGAGGAAGGTTCTGATGCAAGTAAATCTCAAAATAGATTCCAGATTGCGACAACAGTGCAGCAACAAGACAGCGTGTTCAACAGTTCAACTTGATTTCTGCAGGTACACAGTTGGACGTCTCCAACTGCTTCCCATGACATCACTAGCTTCGTTGGCCAGCGTCGTGATGCCATGCGCTGGCCCTCTGCATTATATTTAGAATTAGAAAGGGAGAGGACAAAGGAAGAAAAAGAGAGAGAAGAAGTTTTACATCTATTCAGATGTTACACACACACACCCGGCCGGAGCCGGGTCAACCCTGAAAGGCAAGAGGAAGAAAAAAGCGGACACACGAAGGGCAAACGGCCAAAAACAGCGCAGGGGGGGAGAGGGGAACAGACGGACCTCCGGAACCAACCTACACGGCGAAACGGACCTGAACAAAACAGCGCACACACCTAAACCCCACGACACATTACGGAGAGGCACGCGGGGAAAATTAGGGACCAAATGGGGGACTAGTTGATGACCGACAGGAAAACCAAAACAATTAATTAAAAACAGGATTCAGTCCCTAAATGCCTAAAGGTCGTGCGATTATTCCCTGCACCGGGACCGTGGTCAAGTCGTGCCCCAATGGCATAAAACAGCTTCCAAGTTCCATCGAATTAGATGCACAATATGTTTCACCTCACCAAATACCAAAGAGACCACACCTGCAGGAAAAGGACATGCCTGTTGCCTGTTGTCTTGCATGTCATGTCTCATCGCACACGCTGAAGCTGCAGTGAAAACGGAGGTTTCTGAATGTTCGGAATGGCTTCACTTGAAAGAGCAGATCACTGGGATCCCTGGGACATCCGGAGCAGCAGGAGATCTCAAAATGGCTGACAAACCGTAAGGCCAGCTGTTGCAATTTACTTAGATGAATTACCAAATTAAAATGTGTGAATTCAGAATTCAGGACTGTCAACACTCACCCTGAAGAGGGTTGCCTCAAATGGCTCCATGGCACCATGTCGGAGCCACCATGGAAATCACACTAGACAAGAATGGATCATTATATGATCCGGCAGGAACTGAATCCTGAAACATGCAAACCAGCCTAGATGGTTTTGTTTCCCAAAATGACCCAAAGTTCATAATACTGTCGGCGAAATGGTTTCGGCGAAAATCTGAGGAAGGTTCTGATGCAAGTAAATCTCAAAATAGATTCCAGATTGCGACAACAGTGCAGCAACAAGACAGCGTGTTCAACAGTTCAACTTGATTTCTGCAGGTACACAGTTGGACGTCTCCAACTGCTTCCCATGACATCACTAGCTTCGTTGGCCAGCGTCGTGATGCCATGCGCTGGCCCCCTGCATTATATTTAGAATTAGAAAGGGAGAGGACAAAGGAAGAAAAAGAGAGAGAAGAAGTTTTACATCTATTCAGATGTTACACACACACACCATCTGACACCCTCCCGGACCCTCCCGTCCTTGGCAGCTAGGATCTGTAAATTGTTGACAGGTGGCTCGTAGTCGATAGTCACTTGGTCGACCACCACAGAGCTTGGGACACTTGGCTGGGTGCTGAGCAACGAACTGGACGACTGGAGGTGGATCCCGGAGAGGCGTACCTTCTCCTTCGGGTCCTTTGGGCAGGCTGCAAGGGATAGAAGACCTGAGCTAAAACGACCACTGGCGTTGAGGACTGCATCTGCTGCGACATGGAACGTGCTGTTTGAGCAACTTCTGGAGCATCCACTGTTTTGGAGCTCCACCCCATGGCCGCTGATGACATCCTCAAAAAGAACGCGTGACTGATCTCTTAGGTGGAGGCAACTTGCTGCCAGCACGCTGGAATTCTCACGACCTTGCGCCTGTTTCACCACCAAGTTGGACTGAGACGAAAGGAGCACTTGGCCATCTACGCGACCTCCCGAGCCTGATCCCACTGCAGTGGAGTTGCCAATGGAGATCGAACTTCTGTGCAAAGTCAAACCAAGCACAGAAAAAGCACCACCATCTGACCCTGTATGGGTGCATCTGACCCTGTATGGGTGCTGAGCATGGCCACTGCAGATGCGTTGACATATGCTACTCCTTCTGCACAAAAGCCTGCACCAAGCAGCTGGGCCCTGGCATTTTGGATGCTAACTGTGGAATGACTGATAAGTATCCTGCCTATGGCAAAAAATCCTCCTCCAGACATTCCAGCCGTCGCATTCCGAAGGATGACTCTTGAGCCGCTGGACACGTTCAATCCGCTTCCTGTGTGAAAACCTCCCCCATCTCCTGTTCCAGCATGGCTGTTGGAAATGTTCACGGTTGGGTCCCCAGCAATCTCAACCCCATCAAAGGCCAGGAAACCTCCTCCATTCCTTCCAGTGGTCACATTCTGAAGGCTGAGAAGTGAGCTGTTGGTCACCTGCAACCACTTCTCAGTTGCCAAACCTCCACCGTTTCCTTTAGATCTTGAATGGGAAATGCGGACACAGGACATCCCATCAATTACAACTTCGTGGTCAGCAAAAAAACCTCCACCATATTGCCGAGACGTGGCATGTTGAATGCTGACTGTGGACATGCTGATTATCGAAGTCCTGCCGTATGCAACGAATCCGCCCCCAGACCGTCCAGCTGTCGCATTCCAAAGGATGAGTCTTGAGCCAGAGGACACCTTCACATCCTGACTGACAAAACCTCCACCCTTTCCTGATTCAGCATGGCTGTTGGAAATGTTTAGAGTTGAGTTCCCAGCTATCTCCACCTCTCTTTGGGCAACAAAACCTCCTCCATTGCTTCCAGTGGTCACATTCTGAAGGCTGAGAACTGCGTTGTTGCTCACCTGCAACCGTTTCCCCGTTGCGATGCCTCCACCGTTTCCTTCAGATCTTGAATGGGAAATGCGGACACAGGACATTCCATCGATTACAACATCGTCACCAGCATAAAACCCTCCACCAGCTCCACCATATTGCCGAGACGTTGCATGTTGAATGCTGACTGTGGACATGCTGATTATCAAAGTCCTGCCGTTTGCAACGAATCCGCCCCCAGACCGTCCAGCTGTCGCATTCCAAAGGATGAGTCTTGAGCCAGAGGACACCTTCACATCCTGACTGACAAAACCTCCACCCTTTCCTGATTCAGCATGGCTGTTGGAAATGTTTAGAGTTGAGTTCCCAGCTATCTCCACCTCTCTTTGGGCAACAAAACCTCCTCCATTGCTTCCAGTGGTCACATTCTGAAGGCTGAGAAGTGAGCTGTTGGTCACCCGCAACCACTTCTCAGTTGCCAAGCCTCTACCGTTTCCTTTAGATCTTGAATGGGAAATGCGGACACAGGACATTTCATCAATGACCACTTCCTTTTGGGAATAGAATCCTGCACCATACAGCCGGGCCCTGGCATTTTGGATGCTGACTGTGGAATGACTGATAAATGTCCTGCCTCTGGCAAAAAATCCTCCTCCAGACAATCCAGCCGTCGCATTCCGAAGGATGACTCTTGAGCCGCTGGACACGTTCAAATCCTTCTCTGCATAAAAACCACCCCCAATTCCTGTTTCAGCGTGGCTGTTGGAAATGTTCATGGTTGAGTTCCCAGCGATCTCAACCTCTTCAAGAGCAACAAAACCTCCTCCACTCTCTCCAGTGGTCACATTCTGAAGGCTGAGAAGTGAGCTGCTGGTCACCCGCAACCACTTGTCAGTTACGAAACCTCCACCTTTGTTTTCAGATCTTGAATCGGAAATGCGGACAGTGGACATCTCATCAATGACCACTTCCTTTTGGGAATAGAATCCTGCACCATACAGCCGGGCCCTGGCATTTTGGATGCTGACTGTGGAATGACTGATAAATGTCCTGCCGCTGGCAAAAAATCCTCCTCCAGACAATCCAGCCGTCGCATTCCGAAGGATGACTCTTGAGCCGCTGGACACGTTCAAATCCTTCTCTGCATAAAAACCACCCCCAATTCCTGTTTCAGCGTGGCTGTTGGAAATGTTCATGGTTGAGTTCCCAGCGATCTCAACCTCTTCAAGAGCAACAAAACCTCCTCCACTCTCTCCAGTGGTCACATTCTGAAGGCTGAGAAGTGAGCTGTTGGTCACCCGCAACCACTTGTCAGTTACGAAACCTCCACCTTTTTTTTCAGATCTTGAATCGGAAATGCGGACAGTGGACATCTCATCAATGACCACTTCCTTTTGGGAATAGAATCCTGCACCATACAGCCGGGCCCTGGCATTTTGGATGCTGACTGTGGAATGACTGATAAATGTCCTGCCGCTGGCAAAAAATCCTCCTCCAGACAATCCAGCCGTCGCATTCCGAAGGATGACTCTTGAGCCGCTGGACACGTTCAAATCCTTCTCTGCATAAAAACCACCCCCAATTCCTGTTTCAGCGTGGCTGTTGGAAATGTTGATGGTTGAGTTTCCAGCAATCTCAACCTCTTCAAGAGCAATGAAACCTCCTCCATCGCTTCCAGCGGTCACGTTCTGAAGGCTGACAACTGATCTGTGGGTCACCTGCAAACGTCCGCCTGTTTGGAAGGCTCCACCATTCTTGCTGCATCTGGTGTTCTGGATGAGGATCCTGGAATTGTCCTTACCCAAGGGCACAAAGACCAGTTGAGGAACCAAACCTTCAAAACAAAACATGTGTTATGTGACGTAATTAATTAACATAATACAGTAGCCCTGAGAGTCAGCAAACCACCCCTTAAATGAATATTAGGAAAGACTGACACTGCTGGCATCCGTTTAAGCACACCTCCCCAGTACAAGGAATGCACTGAGTGCCCCACAGAAATGTCGATATTTCCCGCAGAGAAACCAGCGCCGTATATCGCTGCAACGTTTTCGATCACAACTTCCGAGTGGCGGACGCTCCTTGGAGACTTGGTGAAAGATGGTGAAAGATGGTGAATACCAGAACGAAAAGCCATCATAATTGTCACAGAGAAGTCAACGGCACGGAGAATCGCAGTATGCCAAAAACGTCAATCATGGTCTTGGCGAAGTTACCAACAATCACTTACACCTTAATTTCTATGTTCTTGGCCTGCTCCTTGGCCAGCCACAAGCCTTAAGGGTCTCCCAGTTTTGCACCTTGGACCACTACTGGACGTTCCAACCCATATCTTACAAAATGTTTGCCTTTGGTTCTTCAAAAGAGATTGAAGCAAAGTATCATAAATGGGTAGATGCTGGAGACAAAAACAATTTTCCAGCCATTCATGCTTATATTTCATGTAAATATCCAAAACACTTGCTCAAAACCAGCTTCTCTGGCAGAATCAATGTTCCCATAACCGGAATATACTATATTAACTACACATGTGTTGATCAAAAAAAGGTATCTGGGGCAGCTTCAATCGACGATCAACCGCGATCAAAAACAGTGTCAATCCGGGGGAAGAATCTGTCGTATCTGACACTATTTTTTGTGCAAAGAATCGTCAAATCATGGCTTATATTATAAATTATTAACATATATTAACATATTGCAAAAGCCATAAATTTAACTCATTTTTTTGGTCAAACGGCCTTGACCATTTTTTGGGGGTCATTACGGCTTTGATCGTCTGGAGCCACTTGCGTGAGAGTTGCTACGGCTTTTTGTGGCCTTTTTTTCAACAAAATGTCGAAAAAATACGGTTTTGCTACGGGGGGGCTTGTGTGAGAGCTGTCACGTTAAAATACGCTTTTGCTACGGGTAGGACAGCAATGTTCTTTTGATTTGACAATTTTTTTGGTCATTACGGGTAAAAGCAATAGTTTACAAAAAAAAATGATCATTGCGGTTTTTTCCCATAATGACCAGAAAAAATTGTGTTTTTGGCTTTCCAGGATATTACACGGTGTGAGCCAGGGCCTACTCGGGTGGGTTGAACAATCGCGGATCAACCGCGAACCATCGCGGATTCTATCGACACATGTTTTGAAAACTGAATTGACCCGGTTGGGTAGGCTTTGAACTTTGTTGTTCTGATTCTTCTTTGCTATCGGCTATCACTATTAAGAACACAGTTTGCAAACAAACCGTCCGAGAACAACTATATGATGCCATATCATACTGATTTCTCCTCTCACAATCGTTGATTCTCATACAACAAATGGTTGCCTCAACCGCGAAGCAATCGCCGATCAATGCCCTTTCGTAATTTTTAGACTTGCAAATACGATCGGCTCCCATACATACTGCATATATCATGGCAACCCATGGTAACCCCCAGTAAATGGGCCCAGTTGAGTTGGATTGTCTGGATCACAACGACATCCAACGACATCCAACGACCAAAAACTGCCACCTAGGGTCAGGTCTCCATCAGCTGCGAAGCCACCACCACTCATTGTAGTAGCTCCAGCATCTCTCACCTTTGATGTTGACATCCCAACTTTGTGCCCACTGGTGCAGTTTCAAGAATTCATTTCCGAGATGACACTTTTTCGCTCAGCAAAATCCTGAATATTCCTGAATTTGGAAACAATCCAAGTAGCTGTTAAGCGGGATCTGGTCAAAGTGAATGACCCCTTGCTGTAAAAGGCGCCACCAGGTGCGGTAGAGTTTGGCGATGGAGCTCCATGCCACGCTTCCACGTGAGCATCTGCAAGCAAAACACTCCTCGAATTCTGAAGGCCAGATTTCTGGTACAATCAATCCGAAGTCCTTTGCCATTCTAGGAGTGTCTTTATGGCAGTTTTCTATAAGAAAATCATAGTCAGTTTAAAAACACCACATAAGTTGGGACCTTTCTTGGCCTCTTTCATGGTGAGCAGCTGAAGGGTATGTAGAACTATATGGACTCCACAAAAAATACCTATGGGACTGTCAAGAACTATATTACTATGTGATAAAAATCCTTTAAAAATCATCAGGAACTATATGAGGAATACAAAAAACACAATAAAACACCTGTGGAACTATTTGCAAAATCAAACAAAATCCCTTGGAACTATATGAAAAAACACACAAAATTCCACCGGGATTATGTTGAAACTCATTAAGATATGGAGGGGGCTACATGACATATGTCTTCACTTTCGCCCAGAACCGAAAATTCTGATATTTTTCAGGGGAACCACCCTTAAATATTAAGCCCAGCTGCCAGCATCAGCGTCATCATTCGAATACATTCTGAAAGCTGCCCTCAAACTCTTTGTTTGTCAGTGAATACCCAATATCAAAAAGGAAGAATTGAATAAAGTCCTGTTGTGATTTTGCAACTAGCATTTTGCCAAAGGCTGGAAACCAAGGGTATTAATGCATACTATCCTTGTTGCTGGACCCGAACCAAAACCTATATGGAAAGAATAGAAGTGGTAGATTCGCCCAAGTCCTCAAAGACAGGGAAGCAACACAACCATTCACAAATCTCAACTGTTGGAAATAGGAAATCTTGTTTTCTTCCCAATCATTTGGTCATCTCTAAACATAGCTTAGGAGATTTCCCATTTCCAACAGTTGAGTTTTTTTTTGGGCGGGGTCCTCCTCCCGTCGTCTTTGTGTGCATTCATTTGGCTTTGAAACCCCCGAGCCCGTAGAACCAAAGGCATTTGAAGGTGCTGTGTGGCACCTTGTTGCCAAGACAAAAGCAGCAAGCCCTCAGCACAAGCTTTTTGTTTCCCCAAGTTTCAGAGTCCTTTCTGTTCAAACAGTGGCCATAGCCACTCGCTCTTGAGTTTCCCCACCCGAGCTGGACATTTCAAATGTCCAGCATGTCCGGCATGAAAGCACCAGTTACGTATTCATTGATAGGGACATAAGTACCACTTCCCCAAAGATCAAGTTGAAAGGGTTGCTACACATCAAAAAGGCTGGTTTTGACGGATTTGAACATGTTCTAGAAATGCCAGGCTGCACTCGGGCTCTTGAAAAGGGATTGAGAGTTTTTCGGGCAGATACCGCCATGTTGGCTGGAAGGCGTGGCTCTTCCAAGAGGGAATGCTGAAACCAGAAGCTCATCATTACTCATTATTTTTCCTCAGTCAGTGTGTCAAAAGTCGAACAACCAATAAACAACTGATTATATAACATTTGGGGCTACAACTCAAGCCGAAAGAGCCCTATGGCCAATCCTGGCCAACTCACATATAGTCCGCCAGCCGCAACTCTGAGTTAGTCTTAGCAACTCTCGCAAAACACAACCTTTGATCCTTTCCGACCCTACTCAAGTGATCTCAGGACTGCTTTCTCTTCTTGCCCTTGTTGCTTTTGCTGGTTCTCTTCTTTTTTGCTGGCTGCTGCACGTCATAATCATCGTTGTCATCATCATTCTCCACCTCTGGCTCCTTGGCTCTCTTCCTTGGAAATTTGTATGCTACAAGCGGCGTGCTTACTATCACACTTCCGCTATTTATACGCGTGTCACGTGTTAGTGTACGTATCAGTGTGTGCAAGTTAAACGTAAGCAAAACAAGCATGGTAAAATTGAGTGCCGGTCGCGATGCAGGATTCCAAAAGACACATGGGAAATGCAATGGAGTGCTAGCTTAAAGATGCAAGTTACAAGTTTGAAGTTGAGAAAGGGGAATAAGTAGACAGTATTGTTTTAAACAAGAAAAGTGAAATTATATAAGTTTGAAATAACATCAGGCAGCGTATCATGTTTGTAAACTAAGTATGCTAAAATATGATTTATGTTCAAACACATGATATAATATGGCTCTTTAGAAATAGTTCTGGACGGTTCAGAACTATTCCTTAGAATAGTTTAAGAATAGTTCTGGACGGTTCAGAACGGTTCAGTACTATTTCTAAAAGATATATTAGAAATAGTTCTGGACGGTTCAGAACGGTTCAGAACTATTTCTAACACCGGAACTATCCAGAACTATCCAGAACTATTTGGGTTTTAGCTCAGGAATAGTTCTGGACGGTTCTGGACGGTTCAGTACTATTTCTCAAAATATATTTGAAATAGTTCTGGACGGTCCAGATCTATTTCTTATGTTGTTAATTTTCGAAGCATTTTTAAAGATGTGGTAACTTAAGTTAAAACATATGTTACATATGTTCAACGATTGATAGAACGTACATGAATAATCTGAAGATAACGCAACATGTCTTGAACCTAGCAGGGGAGGTTATGCAGTGTATCCTCAAGAGCTACACCTTATGGGCGTGCTTAAGGCCACCACGAGCTACCTTGTATCTTGCTGTTCCCAAAAATCATAAGGATGGAAATGGTACTCGCAACGAAAGTCCTGGTCCATACGGTCCATACGTCCGTACGATTGCAGGCTGAAACCATGCTGAGCCAATTCACTAGCCCACGCTAGCCCAACTCTAGGCGAGGTTCCATCAAGGATGCATAGGCACTGTTCAGAAACTTGGTCTGCATCTTGTTGAGGCGCTCCAAAACCTTTGGGATCTCTGTGTAATTACTTGTTAAGCTCGACCTTCAGGCGCCTCATTTCAGCCCTGTCAGCTGCTCGGGACTTCTCGGTTCTTTGCCCATCCTGCCATTCGGGGACATGGCAGAATAGACGGGCAGCGGGAAGAAAAATGCTTGGGAAAATGAAATAGTTCCGGCCATTTTTTGAATCAAATGGAAATAGTTCCGGCATTTTTTTCCCAAAAAAGAATAGTTCCGGCCGAAAATGATAGACTTTTCAGCTAAGAAATGGTTCTGGATAGTTCTGGACCGTTCCGGAAGCGGCAACTGTTCCACGCTCCCGCCAAACCTATCCCAGCTGGGTGGTCGGAAAGGAAGTCGGCATGGCTCCCGGATAGTCCTCACTTTTGGGTGGCGGTCTTGCTCCCATGTCCAGCGCAGCCAAAACTCCAGCCACATACCTTCGAACTTGAGACACCGAAGACCTTGGGTCCTTGAACCAAGCAACGGTAACTTGACTTACCATATTTGTCCTTGAACTTTGGGTCATTCTAGCGGTATCAAACAGTCGCCAACCTTTTGTAGACCAACCATAGCGCTGGAAACCCTCATGTCAACCACTACCCTCACCTCTTTGTACATGTCGTTGTGCGCGATGCTGCATTCTCGCAAGCAACTCTGGCAGTGGCCGCCCATGATCACGTGGTCCATGTCACTGAAGACGTGGTCAAGTTAGCTTCCAATAACAAGGATGGACGATGCTATGGCAATGGCCCTGACACCAACCTCAAATGGCATTGGGTGAAAATGAGAATCACCTTGGGCGAACCACAATTGGGGCCCCATCACGTCCAGCGCAAGTGGACCGTGGTGACACATGATTGCCCTACACACCCTTTCGAAAGTCCCGGCCTAGTATCTCCAACGTACCCTAGTGTAGCCGCATCAGACACAAAGAGAGGCAAATGAGACCGTGCATGTATCCTGGCCACGAATTAAAAGTGAAAACATACCAGGATCCGATCCCCATCAGCGATTGCATGTCACTGTGTCAAGTATACAGTATACGGTACAAGTTTATATTATATAGGAGGGTCATTTCATTTCATATCATATCATATCATACCGTGATATTCTGAAGTGATGTGATATATATATATGCTTTTGCTATCTGATATCGCCTGGCCCCTCTTCCTGGCCAAGGGTCTGCAATCCCCATGGTGTGCAACAATGAAGTCCCGCTTTGACTCGCTAATGTCTGAGACAGCCAGTGTAAGGAAAGGTATTGGACGCTTCAAGTTGCGGTTCAGCTCCTGCCTTGGCTGGGCCACGCACACTGGACCCCACAAGACAATGATTCACTTTCTGCGAACCTCGCTAGACTTCACCCAGCGGAAAGACAAAAACACCCCGCACACACCCCAGAAAGTTGCAATACCCGCTTGAGATAACAAGTTTGGACCAGCTTGGTTGCATTGCATATGTTGCCGTAGCTGCTCCAGCGCATTCCTCAACCAAACTGATCCTGATGCGCGAAACCAATCCGCGTTTGACTGCGGACAAACAGGAATAAAGGAACCACTAGCCTTTGGAATTTCAAAGCTACAAGTTTTGCCGTAATGCCGTGATGAGTAATCTTACGTTCTGTCGCGTTCAAAGCAAAAAGACAGGACATCAAATTTGATTTGCAAACAACATCGACTTTGGCCAAGTGTCGAGCAATTCTCCAACAGCTAGTGCTCCGAAGCAGAAAGCTGTGGGATGTTGGGCTCGGGAAACTGAATGATGTTCTTGGTCCACAACATGTAACCAGGCTTCTCCAAGCTCATGTCCTAAGTGGAGCTTGGGTGGAAAGCAGGGTTTTTCACATACACCACGCCCAAAAAAAAGGGTTTCCTAAATTCAACTGTTCAAGCAGGGATCTGAACATCATGAAGCTGATGTACTCGAAACCGAAAAATTAAGTCAAATTTCCTGTCGACATCAAAGGTTGGATGGCGCAATGTCACAGCATCATATATAATCTCCTTCGACCATTTGCAGTCAGACTGCTTTTTTTTGAAATTTCTTACCCCCAAAGTGAAATGAACAACAAGGAATGCTGCTGTTGATGTGTACTTCAACTTTGAACGGCATATCGGTCGGGAAAAACCAACGGTTTGATTGTGTGTGTGGTCCTTCCTGATCGCAATAAGGTGTACAAAACAAATGGATCAAGTTAGAAACCGTTGGGAGGGAGAACATGAACATGACATGGCCATTTAAACAAGTCACTCAAGGAGATCAGGTGGAAGTTCAGAATCTGCAACTGCTTCAGGCTCTGAGTCTGAAGTTCCCCAAACAGTTGAAGCATCATCGAGCCCCGACCGATCCCCCGAAACTGCTGTGGTCATTCCGACCAATGGGAGACCTTGCCTATATTGAGCAAAAATACTGGCCACATGTGGGTTGCTTTGTCACACTCCCACCTGGACCTGCGTTGGAGGAACAATGCAATAATAAAGCCATCAGGATTGTTGGTGTAGCTAGTATCACTAGCATCTGTTTAAGGTCAGGCACATATATACTATGCAAGCTGGACCTTTTTATTGAATTTCCTGGGCCTGCTTTCCCTTGAATTTCCAGGCCATCTGATTTCAACTCAGCCCTGGCCAAGGATTGCACAATGATTTGTGATACACAATATGCAAATATAATATACAACTTATACAACATGATATAACATAATTCCTGCATGTTGAAGGTTATTCTTGAGGATATATTAGTGTGGGCGTTTGTTGCCCGAAAAATGGCCCAACCATCCGGGATTTGCCCACTAAGAATTGTGTCATAAACTTGACACATGGTCTTACATGGCTTTATAGCTTTGACTGTTTATGGTCAAAAATCAATATAGTTCTGCCCATTGTTGGAAAAACAGCAATATAGTTCTGACCATTTTTGGATAAAAAACAATATAGTTCTGACCATTTTTAGACAAAAATGAATATAGGTCTGACGGGTTTTTTGAAGATGTTTAACAGGAATTAAAGTAGTTCTAACCATCATTTTAAATAGTTCCAGCCACCCAAGATATAGTTCCAGCTAGGGGTATCCATCCTCACCATAACCCTAAATAAAGAGGACAAGGAGCCTCCTAACACATAAGGTTTTGAATTTGCCGTGTAATGTCGGATAATGTTGGATCCTGATTAGTAGCTAGGTTCGCTATTAGTGGCTAAAAATCCCAAATTGTTCAGCGCCGTCAGCACCGCTGATTTGATCTTCCGGTTCACCCCAAAAAAATCTTACACTAATTAGACTTCAATTGTCGCCAACTGAAATCCTTACTTACATATGTATACATATGTAGGATTTTGTCCTATCTAAGAAACAGTGTCTTGAAACTCAACTTTTTGTTTGAGGGGGGTACACACGAATTAATCAGGACGGAACATTGCAGCCGATAGTGCAGGCAGGGTTCTTGGCTACCAGACGGAGCGAAATCATCTGAAATTGCCTGCCAATTCTGCCAATATGGATGTTGACCCCCCTCCTGCGCAGAATCATCTTACTGGTGCTAAACGCAGGGAATTTTCGGGAATGATCCACAATAACAATCAATAACATACAATAACTATCAATAATCATCCCAGCAACCCCCAGCAACCCATCCATTCCCTACGTAAAACGCACCAGTAAGTCATCAAACGACTCCAACCCGATTTCCTCCAAGGCACCCGGTGATGCGCAGCTCCCCGGAGCTCAAGGTCAGAATCCCGGCAGCGGCTCCAGCGGCTGGGCGCAGCTGCACGGGTGCCCCATGCGACTGCAGCTCGCAGAACGGCGCTTCCACGCTGGGCCTTGGTTTTGGATCCCATGACGGATCCGGCTGGTGCTGGTAGAAAAATGCTCACATAAAGGGGGTATATTGATGGGATCCATGGCACACCATATATAGCAGCACCATGGATCCTATGGGGATGGTTTTGGGCTCTGAAGTTTCTGGCTTTGAGATGGTTTGAGGGATGTTTTAAATATACCGATTTACAGGAAAAAAAGGGGTCAAGGTTCAGTTTCAGAAGGCATCTGAAGAATGGAAAAGGAGCGCAACTGATAACATCTGATAACTGATAACTCTGAAATTGCAGGATTCAAACGCCGCATGTCTTCACCAAGACCATCAAAGACAGGGCATCTGATGTTCAGTGCAGTACTCCCTATACATGTCAAAACTCAAAACAACCTTCGCCTAAGAAACCCCTTTATCTAACCTGCAACGCAACCACCGCATTCTTCAGACCACCCCCTGTGACCGAGCCACTTGAGTTGAAAACACGACCCGACCGTCAACTTTTTCCGTTCACAAAGTTCGGCCCAGCGAATAACCTCACAGTCCTTCAAGCAGGGAATACCAGGGACTGCACAACTCGGTGATGTGTATCCGCTTGGAATATACCTATATACGGAACGTAACAAATCCCGACATTTTGGTGTTGGAAATTCCAATGAATTTAAATAAATAATGAAAAGTGTTCCCGAATAGAATTGAAAATGTCAGAAACAAAACACAAGCAACTGCAACGAGCAATCAGCACTTTTGCTATGCAGTTGGCTTGTGCGGCTGGGTTTCTGTCAGATGCCAAACGCATCCATCACAAAACTGATTTCATCTGAAACCCAAGATACAGTGGTGGTGTCACACGTCTAATCCACCCAACCCGCAGGAGCGTTGAGCTCGCGCAAAGGAGAATCCAAAAAAGGGTTGTTAAGGTGGGAAATCACCACTGTCAAAAGAAAGTCAGCCGCGGCCACCTGGCTCCAGTGACCTTAGGTGGCGTTGTAGTCGGTCTTACGACGTTTGGAAGTGTTACCCGAAGGTTTAGGGGCAATTGTCTGGTCATCCAGAAGAGCCCACAGAAATTTAAAATGGGAAAAAGCCTCACTCACTGGTAGTTGACGGTCAGGGCGAAAGCCAGTGAAATTGGGATGAGTAAGTTCATCGGCCCATCGGTTGTAGTCCCTCTTCATGTGCGAAGGTGCCAATTGAACCCCTGCAGCATGGATCCTGACGATGAGCTGCATAAGGGAAGCCGATGTTGGCATGTGCTTCGACTTCTGGTTCAAGAGGGCGAAAGTGTTGCCTTGATTATCAGAAATGAGACTGAGTCGAGTGCGGAGCAATGACCTCCCACCCAGAGTCAAAAGGAAGTGGGTCAGAATCAACGTGCCGAACATATCCAGGGCTGCTATGCGCCTTGTTGGGTCTCCGTCTTTGTGAGCCCAAGGGTGGTCTTCAAGGGGGATCTTGTAGGGAAACCACCAGGTTTGTTCCTTGGAAGGGTTTTCAACCCGAAACCCTAAATCATAAACCCTAGAACCACCAGTTGTTCCTTGGGGAAATCCACCACCCGTCCACAGGGGTTGACTTGAAATCTCAACCATGTATTCACCTCAGATAGCACTGTCTTGTGCCAACTCAGGGGACACCCCAGAGCCGCTAAGAAGAGTAGTTTGGATGTATCCTCAGTGGCCGTGTCTGTTCTAAGGAGCCAGCAGAAATCGTCCACAAACACAAAACCCCAGTCAATGTGTGGAAACACCATGTAACATAGTCTGAGGAGTAGTGCCGCCATTCGGCCCCAATAGAGTTGAGCGCTGGCCATTCCATAAGTGCCCACCTTGTTTATCCACCATTCTCCATCAAGTTGTGCTACCTGGTAGCGCCATTCATCCGATTGGACCTTGATGCGGCGGTGTGCTTTTGAGACATCTGCCTTCAAAAGCGCCCAGGTGGTTTGTTTTTGTGGAGGGTGCCATGCTAGGTCGGTGCAAGACGCTACCGTCCCAGATGTCTTCTCCTTCTTGGTGGTCAGCCAGTGGATGGCTTGGACACAGTCCATCACTGTGGGTGCCGTGGTCTTTTCCACTGTATTTTGTTGAATGTGTGAGTTGGCATGGCCCCAACTCCCATCGTAAATGGTGCGGATTTTGTCTCCTTCATCAATTGCTGCCAGGGGCCCTGGGCAGAGTTCCTCTGGGGTGCATCCGCATCGAAGGGCTGCCTCCTCCTGTGTGAGTGGGCCCTCAACCATACCCATGTCCACCTCTTCCACAAAGGTCTGTCTGACCTGGGATGAGAAGTCCTTGGCCGAAGGATAGTTGTCCCGGCCCATTGGTATGAGAAGATCTTCCCACAGGGGGGATTCTCCTTTGAGCTCTTCTTTTGTTGGCCATATGCCAGGTGACGTCCATGTGGGGGTGGTGACCCCCAAAGGGACCCCTGTGGCAATACTTGTGGGATAGGTTGCATCTGCATCTCCACCAGCTTCCGCTAAGGCTGAGATGAGGTTCAGGTAAAATGGCTGGCCTGGCGCCATCTCCTCTGCAGTCTGGAAGTCGAGCCCAATCCTCTGGGCAATGTTTTGCCGTGTCTCCAGAAGAAGCTCCTGGAGAACGGGTGTTTCCTGTCACCCCTGTTGATGGACTTTTGGACGTCCTGAGCACACTCCTGCACCAGGTGGCCAATGGGGTCACCAATGTGTTTGAGCTTAGACTGAGGTCTCAGTGGGGGAGGTCTTCTCCCCGCCGAGGGTTTGCCCCCTCCATCACGCAATGGTCTGGTCTTGAACCCAGATTGGACAATAATAGGGTCATCATCCAGAGTCATAGTCTGGGAACCCCATCCTGTTGACATCCCATTGACGGGTGTCCCTTGTTTGGAATGCTCTGGATGATTGCCGCTGCCAGCCCTGCCATAAGGGTGGGCGGATATCTGCTGAGGTCACTAGAGGTCAGCTCTGGTGACCTAGCGTGTTCCGTGTGGTTGCACTGAAGGCCTTGTCAATGATGGAGTGGAAGGTCCGTTGAAAAGGTTGTACTCTTCCGAGCCACTTGTCCAAGTCTGCATTGGTCCAGGTGGATCTTGTGGTGCTGGACCTCTTTTGCCCACTCCTCGTAAACTCTGGTGGCCCATAGCGATGAACATTTTGTGGCGGCCGGTGCCCGGCTACACTCAGCTGGATCACGAGGGTGTTCCAAGAATGAGTGGAAACCTCTGTACTGCCTGGCTTTGGAGGCCAGGGCGGTGATCACCATTTGGCGGAGCAAAAGGATACTGTCCTTGTCTGTGTCCAACTGTTCTTCTAAAGAGTTTGAATCAAGGCCCCATGTCTGAGAGGAGTCACGCCCTCGTACTGGCCTGGGTGCTCCAGGTTTGGGGAACCATCGTAGGATGCTCCATGTTCTGCAGTTGGGGCCGCCCCCCACAAACGTCAACTGGCCCCCCGCGGCGGCGCAGCAGAGAGTTGAGTAGAATACATCATCCATGATGTCGTTTGGCCCTGTTTCTGGTGGCCTCAGGATGTCCACGGCGAGGAGCCTGGGGCCCAGGTCCTGTTGTTGTTGTGTGAGGATGTCATCCAGGGCCCCCCCGTCTCTCGGACCGGTGTAGAGGAGCAGTATGTCTCTACCCTGGAGACCCGCCGTGGGTTGTGTGGTCCATGTAAGGCGTTCCAACAGCCTGTGTGGGACCGATGAAAGCCACGGACAGCGCCCAAGCAGGGCCTGTCCAACCATTGTCTCGGTTGTGTCTTGTGGTCGGCCCACGGCCTCTGGTTGTGGATGTGGTGTGATTGTGCCGTTGTGGCAACGTGGAGGAGGCCCTCCAGGTTCCGTGGTTGCATGGGTGTTGATTGGTGTGGAGTTATCCGTCAACCTTGGTGGATGAACGGTGCAAGACGCTACCGGGTCCACCAGGAGTCAACGGTTGGGGCATTGCTCTGGGTTGTGTTCTGAGGGCGCGGCGTTGCATACCCAACCATTCTTGAGGACCGGACAGTTGTGGGATCGTCCACAATTCCCTGGGCATTTCTTCTTGAGGAAGTGGTCACGACAGTACTGCACTCCCTTAGGTGAGATCTTAGCCCAGTTGGAGGGCCATTCAGAGTCCTTTCCTTTGCCAGATCCCATGGCCCCTTTGGTCTTGCCCCCTTTGGGCGATCCTTTTTGTTTGTTCCACTGTGGCTGAGCTGGCGACCACGAAGGCTGACGTCCCTTCGACTTGGCCGGTCGTGTCGGGGAGTCTGGCCCAACTGAGCCTTTGTGTCCTTTCTGCCGTGCCACTGACTCATAGACCTCCCTTGTCCAGAATAGGGTGTCTTGTCGTAGTTGTAACATGGCTTCTTTGAGGCCCATCCCCCCGTAGACCAAGTTGTGGATCTCTCACCACGCTTTCTCTCTGCATAAAGAAGGACTTGTTCACTGGGTGGCGGTCTCCGGTCCGCAATGTCCTTCCCCCAGAACCACCGGTACCAGTCTTCTAAGTCCCGGTGAGTGATGTTCAACTTGGGCATGCTGGGAAAGGAGAGGATGGCCATGAGGAGGTTTGTTCTGAAGACCAGGTGCATGTGCTCCAACTGTCTTCTCGTAGTTGGTAGCTTCCGTGTCTCTTCTTCTTCCTTCTTTTCCCATCCATCGACTGTCACCTTCTTGGATGTCTTGATGGGTCTCTCATCCTGGTCCGGTAGTGCTGAGATGATGTATTTGCTGGCAATCCAGCCAACCTCACCCTGTGCACAAAGCTTGAACTGTTTCTTCAACAGGGCATCCGAGCCTTGGTCTTCCAGCCGTGGAATTGGAAGCTGGACCACCGTCGTCCAGGTCTGGAGGATCTGCCTTCTGTCACAGAGGTGCACCTAGCGAATTGCCAGTTGCGTTGCGGTCTGCATGAGTCCCACTGGGCCCACACGGCCATGATTCAGTCCACCTGTTCCCAGCAGTTGCTGGGCTTGCCTCACTGTGAGATTCTCATTGCCAAGTGGTTGGTCTTCTCTTGTGTGATAAAGGCCCTTCCACGGTCCGTATGGCGGAATTGGAGGTCTGCTGGTGCATTGTTCCTGGCCTCGGTGATAGTGGACCATCGGTCGGTCAAGTCTTCCACGGAGCGATGCCCATCTGCCGCCATCCGGGCCATGATGAAGTAAGGTATCTCCTTATACTGTGCTGGGATCGTATCAGGTAGTGCATCCAGCACCTCAGGCACCGCCGCTATTCTCGAAAATAGGGCAGTGGTGGGTGGGTTTTTCGAGTGCTTAGATCACAAGGGGAAGACTTGAGCCAAAATGGCAACTATATCGTCAACACATTACTTGCTCTCCACAAGTTCCAAGCAAAGAAACAAGTGTTCCCGAATAGAATTGAAAATGTCAGAAACAAAACACAAGCAACGCAACGAGCAGTCAGCACTTTTGCTATGCAGTTGGCTTGTGCGGCTGGGTTTCTGTCAGATGCCAAACGCATCCATCACAAAACTGATTTCATCTGAAACCCAAGATACAGTGGTGGTGTCACACGTCTAATCCACCCACACCGAAGGTCGGGTGACACCACCACGCCAAACCGAAGGATGGAGCCCGACCAAGGGTCAGGACCTCCCCCTCGGTGCCAGAAGCTAACCGCGGAAGGGAGGTCCCCCCAAGGTTGTTTAACGGACTAAGGTCCCTGCGGGCAGCTTCTCATCTTCCGAGGCTGTGTCATTTGCATCATCTGAGAAAAAAAAATCTGAGCTCAGTGCGTCTGAGTCCGAATCTGAGGTGCTAGCTGCTTCAACTTGCATCGTAGTCCCCCCAGCCTTCCCATCCTGGTTGAGTAGATGGATGCTCATAAGCCCGGTTGAACGACTAGCTTTTGAGGCACTGACCACTCGGAGGGAGGCCCCCTGCGAGGTAGCCTCCGGGAGGCGTGGTGACCAATTGATCTTCTGCCAACTCCTTGCCGATGAGTCTGGGGAGGCAACTTGTTTCTCGGCCAGGGCGTGGCGCCTGGAACTTTGGATGGTGGTGATCCGGACTTCTCCGGACTGTCTCTCGGGGTGATGGGTCCAACTCAAGGACCTCTGTGTCCCAGTCCTTGTGATTCAAGTCTATGGGTACTGTCTTGGCTCCCGTAAGGTCAAGCTTCCCCAGCTTGTCGGCAACCTCCGTTGATCAGGGCGAGGGATCAACCCCGTGGAGTCTGAGCTGATCGTGGGAATGAGTTAGATAGTCTGGGAATGAGATAGCCCATGTCCTTAAACTTCTCCTGGGCCACAAGTCCGTCCCAAGCTTGTGGCAGGATAGACCACCAGTCCAGCCCTGTGAACGAGTAGAGCGGGGCGATCAAAGGGGCCGGGTTCTTATTGATCCGAAAGGCCCTGACGGTCTTGGTCTGCCAAGCCTGGAACTCCGGGGTGGTCTCCTTGAGTTTGCAACCCGTGGGGCTGGTATGTTGGAGGTCATTGACCGGGCGTTGCAGGCCACTTGGAATCTGGTCATTGCACAGATGTAGCGATCCAACATTCTCCCGCAGCGATCCTCTCCAGCGCCACGATGCCCTCCCTTGAGGGGACTTGGGCCTCCCGCTGTGGCTTGATGTTGGTATGTTGATAGATCGTCGAACCGGGCTGCAGCATGCCACTTGGAATGTCACCATCGCGCAGATGTACTTGTCCATAAGCTGCTTGGGTGAGAGCTTGTCGGTGCCAGTGGTTACCGCAAAGTCCCCCGGCTGCAACCTTTTCCCATGCCAATATGCCCGCTTTGGATGGAGCTGTGCTTTTCGTGGAAGTTTAATGTGTGTATCCACAAGTCCCTCCTGGATGGTCTTGCGCTTGGCCTTCAAACGTGCCATGGAGTCCGGGCCCGGGAGACCAAACTTGGATGAGAACCATCGTAGTGTGTTCCACAGCCGTGACCAGCAGAAAGTCCACCAAGGTACTTGTATCAGCTGCCAGGCGCTTTCCCAGGTCGAAGTCGTTGGAAGAAAGCATTGGGGCCAAGGAGCCGCCTGTAGCGAGCATTTCATTGATAAGTTCCTGCACCTGAGCCCCACGAATGGTTCTGCAACCCTCCTTCATACTGAAGACTGCCTTGGCTTGATGTTTGGTGTCTGCACATAGCTTCGGTCCCTTGGCTGTCAGCTCAGAGTCAGAGCAGACTCCCATGCTGGCTTCCATTGAATTCAGGACACTGCTTTCTCGGCTCAGCCTTCTGTCGATTTCAGGCCCTTGGCCCACGGATTTCCACAATGGTGGTGAAGCCCAGTTTGTGGACACTCTCAAAACAGAGGCAGTGGCGGCCATCCTGCCCACCATATAGTTGGGGACTCGCCATGCCGTAGGTGCCACCATTCTCCGTTCACTTGTGCTAGTTGGAAGCGCCAGCCATCTTGTGTGATTTTGATTCTTCTGTGGGCCTTTGAGACGTCTGCGTTGAGTATCGGGTGGCATGCTAGGTCGGTGCCAGAAGCTACCGTCCCAGAGGTTCTCTCCTTCATGGTGGTCAGCCAGTGGATGGCCTGGACACAGTCCATGACTGTAAGCGCTGGGGTCTCTTCAGCCGTGTTCTGTTGGATGTGGGCATTGGTTCGACCCCAACTGCCATCGTAGATGGTGCTGATCTTGTCACCTTCGTCAATGCAGGGGACCTCGGCAAAGTTCTCGCCAATGGACGCTAGGGGACTTCGGCAAAGTTCCGCACAGTGCAGTCACATTGCTGGGCTGCCTCTCCTGAGGATAAGGGTATTCCACCATGCCTAAGGATGATGTCTTTTACGCAAATGTCTTCTCCCCTTGTTCTGAAAAGTCGCTTGGCTGATGGGGAGTTGTCCCTGCCCACTGGCAGGAGAATCTCTTCCCAGTCTGTCCACATGTCAACCACGAAGGTCACGGAACACCCAGGCATACTAAGGGCCTATGATGTCCATCGTCTCAGTTCAAAGGTGGCAGCAGGCCACACAAGCTAAAAGGCCACCAGTGCCAACCAAAGCAAGGGATTGGACGTGGTGGAAAACAAACAAGTAGTGCTCAAAAGTAAAGTCGTAGAGGGCATAGGCAGGGTGCTATGCATCATCCAGCAGGTCTGATCAAGAAAACCGCCAAACCAAGTCTTGGGGCCTCGCCCTGGAGTTCCTCTTTTGTAGACCAGATTCCTGGCGAGGTCCAGGTAGGAAATTCCCAAAGGCACACCTGAGGATGCCACGTTCTCGATGTCATCCACATATGCCGCCAGTGCAGTGATCAACTGCAAGTGGAAGGGTTGGCCTCCGCCACCGCTTCTTCCTCATGGATGTTTAACCGGATGGCCTCCGTTAGGGAATGCTGTGTTTGCGTTCCCCCCGGTTGGTGGACTGTTGGACCCCCTGAGCACAGGGCGTTGCCAAGGGAGCTATCAGATGCCCAAGGTTGCCAATCTTGAGGTTGAGCGCAAAGGTGGTGGCCCGGCCTGGGGATGGTTTCCCATCCCCGAGGTCTGGTCTTGAAGCCCGATTGGACAATGATGGGGCCAACAGCCATGGTCATTGCTTGTGGAAGGGACACCGAGGAGGATCTGTCAGTCCTTTCCCTGTGTGGATATGTGGTGCTCTGGGATCAAACTAGTGCCGATTGCCTGGGCCAGGCCCATCATCATTTCCTCTGGGTACCTGCTAGGGTCTGGTGGTGATTCAGGGTCAAGGCCCCTTGCGCATATACTTCTGTAGTCCAAATAGATGGATGAGCACTTTGTAGCGGCCGGCGGCCGGCACCAGGCTGCAATCCAGTGGGTCCTTTTGGTGTTCCAAAACGGAATGAACCACCTGCTGGCCGCTGGCCTGATGCGCCAGGGCTGTGATTACCATCTGTCTGAGCAGCAGAAGGCTATCCCTGTCCGTTGTCTCAAGCCGCCAGGCTCTGAGGAAACGCGTCCCCAGAGCACCTGGTTTCGGAAACCATCTGAGAGGACAGTTTGGGCCACCCCCAACAGACTGCCATTGGCCCAGGCAGTGACACAGAGTTGTGAAAATAAGACATCGTCAAGGAAGTCCTGGTCTCCCTGTCAAATAGGTGTTTGTCCGAAGGAGAATGACTACGGTGCCAGATGCTACCGGGCCACAATCCCCCGTAGCAATTCCTGCAAAAAATCCCTACCTCAGGCAGGCTGGACTCTGGCTGCAGCCAACTCATTGGTCTTCCGGAGGCCCTCCAAATCCGGATTGCTCAGTCCGAGTCTCGAGAGAATTTGTCTCAAGCTGCCAGGCTCTGAGGAAGCGCGTCCCCAGAGCACCTGGTTTCGGAAACCATCTGAGAGGACAGTTTGGGCCACCCCCAACAAACTGCCATTGGCCCCGGCAGTGACACAGAGTTGTGAAAATAAGGCATCGTCAAGGATGTCCTGGTCTCCCTCTTTGTACATTGGGCCGTATACGGGCAAGGACCTGGTCCAGTGCCCTGTGTCCTGACAGGTCCTGGGGGCCCATGTACAGGGGCAGCAAGAACAACCCCTGCAGCTCGGCAGTGGGTTCCCTAATCAATACCAGTCACTCCAGAAGCCTGGAATCCACGAGCGACCACCTGTGCGAGGAGGCCCCCCGTGCTGTCCTGTGAAAATCTTCTCGTGGTGATGGTCCGTCAGGTGGGGAGCGCCCCCCAGCTGAGGCCTTGTTTGTACTCACTTCCTCCCGTCTGCCAAGACTACCTCATCTCCAGGAGTCAACAGTCGGGGGGCACTGTTCGGGAGTGTGCTCTGTTGAAGGCTGCCAGGGATGCCCCCCGTTACAGGCATCAGATTTGGAGGCCGCCTGGCCGCAGACGGCTTGCCTCCTCCATCTCGTAATGGCCTAGCCTAGTATTAAAGCCCGATTCCGTCAGGCGACAGGGTGGCAAAAGTGCCAATCCACCCTGACATCTCACAGTTGGAAGTGTCAAATAAACATGGCGGCACGTCAACAAACATGCCAATCTGACCTGAAAGCTCACAGTTTCACGCACTGTCATATAGACATGGCGGCACACCAACAAACATGCCAATCAGACCTGACAGTGCGAAGTTCAGGTTGAAAAACATGCCATACGAACCCTGCAGAAAAACTGCAAACATGCCGATCCCCCCTAAGAGTCTACTGTTTGGACCATGTCAAATAAACATGGCGGCACACCAGCAAACATGCCAATCTGAACTGACAGTTCGAAGCTATGTTTGGAACTCATCACAATACAGGGGGGAGACCGCAAACAAGCCGGTCTAACCTGACAGGTCACAGGTTGAGCAAGGCATCTCCACATGGCGGCATGCCCACAAACATGCCAATATCTGACCTGACAGCTGAAGTTAAGTCTTAAAAACAAGCCGTAAGAACATGGCAGCAGTACTGCACGCATGCCAATCCAAATTCAGCCAGACTGCAAACATGCCGATCCAACCTGCCAGCGCACACAATTTGGAGCATGTCATCATATACTGTAAGCATGGCGGCACACCAGCAAACATGCCAATTGGAGCTGACAGTTCGAGTTGAGTACGGCATATAAACACGGCGGCATGCCCACAAACATGCCAATCTGACTTGCATCAGGGACTCCTCCCTCTCGATAGGTAGCTTGTCTTGAGGAACCCAAAATCCAATTGCTCCGGCCAGCGCCAGAGACTGCTGCCAGTGGGGGCGACCCAAGTCTCCCACTTCCACAAAGCCAGAATCCTTAGTGACCTTAGCATCTGCCAACACCCCAGCTGGTCCAGCCTCAGTGAGCCTTAGTTGCCAGTTCTGTCCTTCCACTGCGATGACCGAGAGCGGGGTGGAGCTCAGGTCAATGGGAGAAGAGCCCTTGCAAAGAAGACACTTGGGAAAAGTTCCCCATGGTGCATTACAATCAGAGCAAACCAGTTTTGGGGCTGCCCCCGGGTCCTCCTCTTGCAACTGTGTGATGGAACCACCTCGTTGGACTGTGTGGCACACCTTCAGCAGCTCGTTGTGCTTCGCAGCCCGTTTGGCGATGCAGTAGACCTCCAAGGTCTTCGCCATTCAACAAAGATTCCCAGCCGGTGTTTGTGCTCTGGTCCACCTGGGTTGTCAGCGTCTCCTTCTCAAGAGTCCGCATGGTCGCCATGGAGGCTTGTTCTGCCGATTGAACGAAACCTGGGGGGGCTTTGGCGCCAGAAGCTGCCACACTCACCTCAGGCTTTGGCTCCAGTCCCAGCTCTGCCATCACCTTCTCGTCTCTTTAAGCTGGTTGGCCAGGGTCTCCTTGGTGATGGCTGGGTCAGGGTCACATTCAAACTCCATCTCAACTTCGGCCGGTGCAGCCTCAGTTGTTGGAAGGTTAAGTAGCATGTAGTCCTCCCCTTCAGCCACGTCCGTTCCCACCAAAGAAAAGAAGCAACAGTGCCCGTCTCACTCGCCATTGGGCTCGAAGACGCCATAGTCGAATGGAAAACGGATTTTTTCGAGTGCTTAGATCACAAGGGGAGGACTTGAGCCAAAATGGCATAGCCATTTTGGCAACTATATCGTCAACACATTACTTGCTCTCCACAAGTTCCAAGCAAAGAAACAAATATAATTACAAGCACTTATATATTTATACGGATCTGTCCGTCTATCTGTCTATCTGCAATACTTGGCACTATGCTCCTATTATACGCCCACTTCACCCATGTTTGTGCATGTCTGTCTGTGTGCCTTTGATGTTGTAATTGGAAATAAGTAACGAAGCACTAGGACAAGTAAGGAAGTTGGAGAGGGACACTACTCTGCAAACCACCCTGACTGAACAATATATGGTGCCAATCTGGCATTGGGAGGTCAATTTCGAGTACAACCTATGGGATCCTCAAGTCCTCAAATTTCAACATAGTTCAGCTGCGTTGCGTCAGCGTGAGGCCTCCCATCATGCCTTAACATCTACTACTGCTTGGCCGTGATGGCGCAAACCAATTTAGACAAACACTTTGACACGCTGCAATGTTTTGAAAAATGAACGTCCGTTCTGACTCACAAACATCAAGAGGGCTCATCCATCCATCGTACATTTAATAGGTTTTCCACTGGAAACATTATTTATATTATTTCAAAAACTTGAAAGCGCCAAGGTGCGGTATGCAACCTGCCAACTAAACAAACCATATAGAAATGCAGAGGCCGAACCGCCAAAACCTTCCGGCAGAGTTTTCAAGTCGGTGAAACGATGGTCAATGAAGCACAATGCCATGCCGTTTTAAATTGTTGGTCCTGGCAAATTTAAAGGCAGAGTCAGACTTTCGCTTGAACATGTGAGGCCTTCCAATTTCCGCAATACCTTCGGATTAGTTGCAGGCCATGCCATGACCATGTCACGCCTGCACACATTGCCAGAATGGAGAAGGCAAAACCTCTGCTTGTCTCCTCAAAGGTGCTCTCTATTGCTATGGACACACAACTGCCACTACTTCAGGACAAGGTGCCTCGTCCTCAAGGTGAAACATGGTGAAGCAGCTCCAGTTAGTTGCGTTTAATATGATGCCATTTAGATTATTGTGGGTATGTAGTTCCCTACTGTAAGTACTTCGGTGTGTTGGTATGTCTATAGGTATGCATGAATGAAATTGCATGAATGTATATACGCGCGTCACACACGACACGCAAGTCACGCACATCATGCACGTCACGCACGCCACGCACGTCACGCGGGTCACACACGCATGTCACATGTATACAATGCTACATGAATGTGTGTGTATATTGTATGCATTTTCCACCCACCAAAACATATGCGTGTAATGTGTGTAACATATGATGTGCATGTGTGTTCTGCACGTGCGTTGGCAGTTTACATACCGCATTCCCAGCACAGGCTCCTGCACACTTTCACTCACTAAGCTTTGGGAGACTGGAGCCACAGCTGATGCAAAGAGCCCAGAAAGGACCTGTGTCAGCATCAAGCCTGGCAGCATTGGCTGACGACAAAATGGAAGTCCGTGTTTCTTATGTTGCCTTCCCAACGGCATTCAAAAACCCAATACAAAAATATTACACTGGCAAGAGGCCCCGAACAGTGTGGGGGGTAGGAAGGCAATGAACTAGACGCAGGAAAAAGTAGCTATGGAACAGTAGCAATGTGCTAGATTCAGGCCAGACATTATTGTGATTGCAGTGGAAGGAACTTGTTTTGGCACAAGAAGCAACGCCATGTCTACTCGTAGGACCTCATACCAGAACCTCGTATCAGGACATGTAATGCAGGCGTGGGAGTTCTAGGAGTGTCAGCCCCATCTGTGGGATTGGGGGCTTGCAGTATGGCATGCGGTGCGCAGAGTGGCGTCACCCCATCTTGCAACACTTCTTTCTGCTTGAAATTGGCGTGTGCGGAGTGTTTCCCAACGGGGTGTTTCGGATCTGCCCTTCTTGCTAGTAGCTTCTGCACACTTTCTTTTGTTCTGTGGTGTGCGGAGTTGCTGGTTGGCGTCAGTACCACCTATGTATTCAATTTTTTTGGCGGATGTTGGCGGTTTCACGCATCGACGGTCTAGGGATGCTTTTATTTTCCTTTGGCGGGAGCACTGCTTTGTAGTGATTTTTGCGGAGCACTAAAACAACACCAGGGTGGTCCACCTTTGCCTTCGCAAAACCATCTTCGTATTTTGGCGCAAAAGTGCCTCTATACCAGACATTTCTGATCTCGTAATGTTTATCATTAGGGTCTTTTTTGATCTTTTTTGCCTTCTTCCAGCGACCAAATCACAATGGGAATCCCGGTGCGGTTGGCTGCAGTTTGAATAACAAAATTGTTGGCCCAGTACTTCCTCTGAGCAGCCTGGGACAAGAGATCCTCGAATTCCTTTGGTGCAGCAAGGCCTGCACGTTCGTAGAATTTTTCAATTCTGTCCTGCGGGTAGAACGGCTCAAAGTCTGCGCCGTGAGCTTTCATGTGTTTCACTGCTTGGGGCCTGAGGTCGCTGGCAAGGGACAAAATATTTTCCTCATTGTCTTCTTTGCCTCTGGCACAACCATCTGCTATAACAAAGGATCGGAGAAAGCAATCCCATCTCCTCTTGCATCTTTCTCTGACCAACCTTGCTTCTTGGATTGTGTGATGTTCTCTGGCCACTTACTAGGCAAGAAGTCGGTTGCTGCTGCTTTTCATCGTCCTTTGTAGCAGATTGCGTTTTCTCGCCCTGGCTTGGCTGTGAATCGAAAATGGTGGCTGGAACCTCGGACTCTTTGCCGTCATTCGCTTGTGCGTTGTTTGCTGGCTCAAACTTTTGCTTTTTGGCAGTTTGCTGTTGCTGCTCCTCCAATGTTTTTCTTCCTTTGGAATGGCACTGCTGTCGCCCCACTTTTTCCCGAGGGCTCGACAAATATTTCATGGAAGCTGCTTGCGCCCTTCAAAGAAGGCGGTGGAAATCAAGATGGTGTGAAGGCCATCTTCGTAAATTTCCATTTGATCTGCTTTGTTCGGCGAAATGCCTGTGAAGAACGGAGCTGCTTCTTGCTGGCTGGCTTTGCTGCGGTGGTTGATCTTCAGATCTGTCCACTGCTGAGTTGTGAGGAAGTTGGTGAAATCTCTCTCGTCCCACATAACTGGTGCACCAGCTAGCTTCATGGCACCTTTACAGGGCATCACTTGTGGTAGTTTGGTCAATGCCCAAATCACTTGCGATAGCGGATTGGGGTGGTGCCGGCTTGCTGCTGGGTCCTTCTGTAATATGTCTCGTCGGACTCACCTCTTTCCTTAAGCATCCAAGAGACTTGCTTTCTCCAGTTTGAATGAAGAAAATTGCGGTGCGACCGCTTTGTGCAAGGAGTGTTTGCGCCACGCCCTTCTTTCCCCATTGTCGCGCCCAACTGCCGCCAGTGACGGAACTGACAGTTAGGCCATTGATCTGCCATTGTTGGATATCTGCGATGACTTTACTTGGTGAGTGTCTGGACTGCGAATGGATCGGTGGCACTCTGGCGCTGTGATCCGGATTGGTGTTTTTGCTGCAGCTTCGGAAGCTATTGTTGCCTTCGTCGGTGGTTTTGGCTGAGATCCACCATCGCAAGATTGCAGGGCGAGTTGCGACAACGAACCCATACCGTTGTTTGCTTGTCTTTGTCGAGGATGTACGGGCCACGCCAGAAAAGAGTCAAAGGACTCGTGGGGTCAAAGGCCTGGATAGCATCTTGTCGGTCTTCATATTGCTGCCAGGTAACTTCCGTGATGTCCTGGGTGGCCTCTTCTGCTGTCATCATAGTTGGGGCCTTGTCCCATTCCGGGGTGATGAAACTGTGTGTGGGTGTTGTGGTGTAGTTGTTGTGTTTGTGTCCCCCACCATGCCCAATAGTAACCCACCTCTGGTCGTTGTATGGCTGGGGACTGCTGTTGGTCATTGGCAGTGCGCTGCCATTGCTTCTAGAAGGTCTGTTGTGCTGGTCCTTTGTTTGGTTGGGACCATATTACTTGCTGCTTACTTGCTTGCATGCGTTGTTATTGCTGCTGCTTTGTCGTGACAGTGCCAACTTTACTGGGGTCCTCAGTGTCAGGGTGGACCAGCTTGCGCAGCGATTTTTGGAAAATGTTTTTTGGGTCCAACGCCTGCACTGCCAAACTGGCTTCTACAATGGTACATTGCGAGCATGGGAGATTGTGCCGCCTACTGTTCGTACCTCTTCCGCAATTGGCAGAGGCCCGTGGGCACGACCTGGACGTCGTAGGCAGTCGAAATGCACATGAACATCTCAGAAGAGGCCGTTGATGCGAGAATTTACAATGAAAATGCCCCACACCAAGACCTTGACAACCCCGCGGCGCAGACTTTGTGCGAGCCTGCGCAGTCGAAATGTGGACATCGCACAAGGATGCACAAGGGCACTTTTATGCGAATTTACCGCAAAAATGCCGCGCCCCAAAGAGCATACCCTGATCATCCCCCTTATAATATTAAGTTGAACCCGGGGGGCGCCATTTTATAAGAAATTCCTTATGAAATGGGAGTTCCACGGGAAAAATTCCTTATAGAATGCATATAATTCAGGAGAAGCAATATAGGGAACTCCAATTAGCATTTTATAAGAAAAAACGCATTATAATATGACAGACCAGAGTCCAAAAAAACGGCTTATAGATCGTGGCCCAGACAATTTACTTTTTTGGTGATTACCCGATATACATTTTATAAGGTGGGAGTGGAAATTCCACAAATTATCAGAGATTTATACTGAAAGTGACAAACTGTCATTCTATAAGGCACCTCCAGGGCATCTTATAAGAACAAAAACTGTGCAAACCTGATTTCTCCGGGATTCTCCGGGTATGTTTTTCTCAGTTTGTGCTGGTAAAACCTGTAATTATCAAAAGAAATTGTTTATATTGCAAAGATTTGCAAAGTAAGTGTACCTTATATAATGGATATTCAATAAAAACAAACATGAATCTTGCACGCATGCAATAAGCTTTTGAAACATTATAAAATGGCAAATAGTGATTCAGGTCACTGCTACAACAATAGGCATAATATAAGAAACCAAAACAACTTACTACCTGCAGGCGGCCTGCCTGTTATACAATGATAATCGTACTTTGTGGTAAGGATGATATGACATTATTGCCATTTTATAGTTGCATAATACTACATATAACTACTATATACATCTATATGCATCGTTGTGCATCTAGATACATGTATATTATACATGTTTAACACCTTTATACATCTAATAGACATCTAATATATATAAAAGAAAGTACGAGAACATAGAATACAGAATTTTGAAAAACAGGTTTTGGGGCATCTTCCAGAATTGGAAAAAAAAAACGGTGTACATAGAATATCCCAGGAGTGTACATAGAATAATTTTAATTCTGGAAGATGTTTTTTTTGTTTTTTTTATCAAATTTTCACCCGTACTGTAGCATAAATGGACATAAGTGGACATTGTTCAAATTGTCATCTCACTAAAATCCTTTGGATTATCAAAATATCACTCATACTGCAGCATAAATGGACATAAATGAACAGTTTTCAAATTTTCACCACGCCAAAATCCTTTGAATTATCAAAATATCATCCGTGCTGCGGCCTAAATGGACATAAATGATCATTTTTTAACTTTCACCCACTAAAATTGTTTGAATTATCAACATATAACCCGTGCTGCAGCATAAATGGTCATAAATGGATATTTTTCAAATTTTTCACCCCACTAAAATCCACCAGAACACAATAGAATCCCTCACAAAATTGTTCAAGCTCACCGAAGGGTGCCCCCCACGACCGGTGTCGAAGGACTATTAGAAAGAAACTATTTTGCAATGGAAAATAATGAAAACCAATGGAATTAGGCGGTGTTCCTGAAAAAATGGATGAATATTTTCACTGGGGACCTATATTCTATGATATTCTATGTATGTAGTGGCTGCATTTGGCTACGTCATTGGCGCTGAGTGCCTTCCCAAACTTTGAGGAGGCCCAGCAAGGCTACCTCCATAGCTATACATCTAAATTGGGCAGTTGAAAATAATCATCTTTTGTGTATAAAAACATTTTTTTTCCGTGAAAAAAAACAATTTGCTGTGAACACATTCTGATTTTCAGTGATGTTTAAGGACATGAGGTGTAAGTTTTTATCAAACTTACAGTTTTGACGTGTGAGTTTACATCAAACCTACACTAAATTTACATATCAGGAGTGTAACTTTGATGTAAACTTACATGCACAAGTGTAAATTTGATGAACACTTACATGTTTGAGGTGTCAGCTTACACCAAACTTACATTTACAAGTATAAGTTTACACTTTTGCGTGTAAGTTTGATATAAATTTACAGTGTTGACATGTAAGTTTGATGTAAATTTATACTTATACTTATGATTTATGATGTGTAAGTTTAGTGTTAGTGTAAATTTGATGTAAATTTACACATCAAAAAGTGCAACTTTGATGCAAATTTACATCAAATTTACACCTCATGTCCTTAAGGGTTCCCGTCCCTGCCGCCAACCCCAGAACAAAAAAAACACAAACATTGAATCATTGATGTATCGTATTTGCTGACCCAACCAACTTTCATGGGAACACTCCTAACAGTTTTTTATACCATTTTTTATGCGAACACTCCCAACATTTCTGTATAGAATTTTGCTTTTATGCATCCCCCCGTTCTCATAGACACCCTAAGACATGTAAGACACTCACTTCTTTGCAGAACTTCATACATAGAATAGAAGTCCCAAGGGAAGATTCATCCGAGGAACACCACCTAATTGCATTGGTTTTCATTGCCAAATAGAATTTATCATTTTTCTACGGGACCAGTCATGGGGGTACGTACCCTTAGGTGAGTTTGAAAAACTATTTTTTTCAATACAAAATCAAAATAAATTGATCATTTCGGGGGACCCGTTTTTTTTCTTTATTTTCCAGTTCAGGAGCTTCAGACATCCAGGGTTGCCTCCCTCCAAAGGGAATGATGTATGTAATATATACCCTTATACATGTAAGAGACTCAATTCCTTGCAGAACTACATACATAGAATTTAAGGGGCGATGATTTTTTTATTTTGTTTTCAGTCTGGGGCAGTTTTCCTTGCTATTTGCTACATTTTGGGGCTAAAATCTGTGATTTGCGTGCTATTTGCTGCATTTTGGAACCAAAATCTCTCTGATTTGCGTGCTATTTGCTGCGTTTTTGAACTAACATCTCTCATTCTGCATGCTATTTGCAGCATTTCGGAACTGAAGTCGCAAACTTGGGTAAATAAATCGTAAATTTGCCCGATAATTGCAACATTTTAGTTTCGCCCATTTTCCCATGGGTTTTCAACGATGTCTGGATGGTTTTCATCGTTTTTTTGATCGTCTTCAATGGTCTTTCCGTGGTTTCAAAGATTCTTTAGGGTTTCTTGTAGGGTTCTTGAGGGTTTAGGGTTTCATTATGAAAGTTTTATTTAGGGTTTCTTTAGCGTTTGATTCAGGGTTTCTTTAGGGTTTCATTTAGGGTTTCTTTAGGGTGTCGTTTTTGGTTTCTCTGGAATGTCTTTTGAGGTCTCTTTAAGGTTTCTTTAAAATTTAATCTATTTTTTTTTGAAGGTTTCAGACATCTAAGGTTTCTTTAGGTTTTAAAGTTCTATTTAGGGTTTCTTTCGGCTTTAGGGTTTCTGTAAGTTTTATTTAGGGTTTCATTTCGGGTTCCTTTACGGTTTTCTTTCGGTGTTATTTTAAGGTTTCATTTAGGTTTTCTTTGGTGTTTTTTTTAGGGTTTTTTTTAAGGTTTCTTTAGGGTGTCGTTTAATCGTTTATATAATGTCTGCTGGGGGTTCGTCGGGGACACATTGGCCAGGGGCAGCCCTTCTGAAATGCTAGTCCCAAGCTGCGTAGGTATCTTAATGTTGGCTCCTGATTAGTAGCTAGGTTCGCTATTGTGGCAAATTTTCTCCGAATTATTCTGAAACCCATGTATTGTTTGGAGGGCTCACTTTTGTGGAAAAAAAATGGTAGATTTTTTTTTGGAAAAAACAACCTGTAATTGCGAAGAGGAAGACGTTTTTTCCAAAAGCAATTGCCAAATTCGAACTCCAAGCCTTTCCCAAAGGAGCAAATCCCTTATTAAACCCTTATTAAAGAACAGCTTTTCCACAATTTTCCAAGGCCCTGCACCAGGAGAGGCTCCGTTTCACTTTAGTAGGTTTGTTTGCTGGGTTCACTATTGTAGCAAGCTGTGCCAGAGCAGCTCCTGGAAGCCCACAAGAGAAGCAAGCCTTTTCCAAAAGCAATTGCCAAATTCGAACTCCAAGCCTTTCCCAAAGGAGCAAATCCCTTATTAAACCCTTATTAAAGAACAGCTTTTCCACAATTTTCCAAGGCCCTGGACCAGGAGAGGCTCCATTTCACTTTAGAAGGTTTGTTTGCTGGGCTCACTATTGTAGCAAGCTGTGCCAGAGCAGCTCCTGGAAGCCCAAAAGAGAAGCAAGCCTTTTCCAAAAGCAATTGCCAAATTAAAACCCCAAGCCTTTCCCAAAGGGGCCAATCCCTTATTAAACCTATTAAAGAACAACTTTTCCACAATTTTCCAAGGCCCTGGACCAGGAGAGGCTCCATTCCACTTTAGTAGGTTTGTTTGCTGGGTTCACTAGTGGCAAGCTGTGCCAGAGCAGCTCCTGGAAGCCCAAAAGAGAAGCAAGCCTTTTCCAAAAGCAATTGCCAAATTCGAACTCCAAGCCTTTCCCAAAGGAGCAAATCCCTTGTTAAACCCTTATTAAAGAACAGCTTTTTCATAATTTTCCAAGGCCCTGGACCCGGAGAGGCTCCATTTCACTTTAGTAGGTTTGTTTGCTGGGTTCACTATTGTAGCAAGCTGTGCAAGCTGTGGGTACTACAAGTACTACAAGTACTACAGGTACTACAAGTACTACAAGTACTACAGGTACTACAAGTACTACAAGTACTACAAGTACTACAGGTACTACAAGTACAACAAGTACTACAGGTACTACAACTGCAAGTACTACAAGTACTACAAGTGCTACCAGTACTACAAGTACTGCAAGTACTACAGGTACTACAAGTGCTACAGGTACTACAAGTACTATAAGTACTACAGGTACTACAAATACTACAAGTATTACAAGTACTACACGTACTACAAGTACTACAAGTACTACAAGTACTACAGGTACTACCAGTACTACAAGTACTACAAGTACCACAAGTTCATCGGCAAAAAACAGTTTTAATTAGATTTCAATTGTAGCCAATTGAAATCCTTACTTAAGTGAGGATTTGCTTTTCTCTTGGGAAGAAAATTTTTGACTTTCCACCTTAAAGAGAGTCTATATATTGTGTGGGGGAGGGAGGGGCCTCACACTAATCAGGAACCAACATTACAGCGTGCAAATTGTCATTTCATAATGGTGTTTTTCAAAAGACCTTCAGTCTTTGCCTCTTGTTGGATGTTCATGGATGGTCGTGGCTGGTCACGGACGGTCATGGATGGTAGTGGATGGTGATCGGTGATAAATGGTGATAGATGGTGGTCATGCACACTGTTACCTTCAAAAAATATGTGTTGAAGCGGGCACGCTTCTGAGTCGCCTTGACCAATTCTTGCAGCGTCTGGGGAGAGGTATGGGAATTTGTGCGGCTTGCCATGGGTGTTGCCAGAAGGTGACTTATTTCTGTTTGCCGTGCGAATTCATGCTTTCTTTTGTTCATTTTTGAGTGCGGGGCAGAACGTGAAAATTCAAGCGCAGATGTTCCGGAGTTGCTGGAAGACAGCATGCATAGCAGCAAAACAAAGACCCCACCTGACATAAAAGCAAACGTGCCGCACATTTTTGCAATCCTGTTACGGTGTGCAAAGAGCAGGGGGAAACCATGAGCCACAACAGATTAAGATAAGATCCAGACATTCATATGTCGTGCGCAAGAGAAACATGAAAGCCAAGAAGCATCCGAAATGGCTTCGCTTGGCGATATATCATATGCTTTAGTCCGATGGAGTGGTACTGCTGCAAGCGAATCTTCATTTTCGAACGGCCCTTTGTGCGCCTCCAGCCTCTGCGTGCCCCTTGGTGGTGGTAACTGGCGCGACGGATGGTGACGGAAGGTGATAGATGGCAATGGATGGTGATGGATGGTCGGTGTTTCCTGGGGCGATGTTTGCCATGTCTGCTGACAAGCGCATGACTTTAGGTCGGTTTTATTCTGTTTGCCGCGCGGCATAGCACAAGCAAACTAAACGTAACAAGGCGCAGAAACCAATCCTCAACAAGGACAACATGAAAGCCAATAAATAAGCATCCGAAGTTGTCTTGCTTTTGGATAATGGTCACGCACTGGCCAAGGGCAGCAGTTATGAAATGCCAGCCCCAGGGTGTGCAGGATGTAGCAGCGTGCGAATCTTCATTTTGTAAGGGCCTTGTGTGCACCTTCAGCTTCGGCCTGTGGCAAGTTGTGGCAGATGGTGATCGTGACCATCTAATCCATGTACATGGCGTTTTTGATCTGGCTGGCAACGGCATGACTCGCACTGGGAACGCAAGTTGCCTTAGCATATCGCGCGATGTGGGTCCAAACGGGCTTGCCATGCTCCTGGGATGAAAGCAACCGCGCCACAAATGTGCGCAATCTTGTCGTTAAAAAAAGAACGCAAGGAAAGGTTGGGCAACAACAGAAAAAATCACGCATAGGTCAAGAGCTGACGGAAAATGAAAATGAGAAGCAAGCAACAGAAATTGCATTGACAGCATCAGAAAGTGGAAAAGCAAGCCAAAACATGCCAAAACCAACAGAATGCCAAAGACTCCGGTGAACCAGCACAGCATGAACCGCACAGCATGAACCGCACAGCATTACAAGTCAAAGGACAGATGCTGTATTTATATATATATATATATATATATAGATAGATAGATATTCTTCCCTGTGACCTTGTGGAGCTCATTCAGCACGCAGTGGCCAAGGGCAGCCCTCTGAAATGCGAGTCCCAGGGTGTGCTGCGTGTAGCGGCGTGCGGATCTTCATTTTATGGCAGTGTTTTGTGCGCCTTCGGTCTCGGCATGCTGGATGCTGATGGATGGTTTTGAGTATGGTGCTCTACATGGTGTTGTCTGATACTCTTGCTGACAGGTGTATGGCACGGAGACAGCAAGTCCGCTGGAAAGGATGCTTTACTTTTACATATCTCTGGCTTGCTACAAGTTGGTTTGTTTCTGGTGGCTGTGCATGTTATCTTTCCTTTCTTTTTTTGTCTTTGGGAGGGAGCGAGTATCTCAAGCAAGAAGGTGCCGAAGGTGCGGAAAGACTTCATCCATACAGGCAGACAAACAAAGAATGCCACTGAAGATGAAAGCAGCCTGCAAACACATGCTTGCAAGCTAGTATTCACAAACACAAGACAGCAGGCAACAATGAGCGACAACAGGAAAACGAAGACTCAGGTCAAAAATACCGACGAATATCGTAGCAAGAACCGGTGGATGGAGATCGACATTGAGCAACGGGGCGCATTAGAGGAAGCCAACCAAAACAAAACGTGCAAAGACCTTTCTTCAACAAACTCAGGATCAAAGCCAAAGAAGACTGATATTATCCTATGTCTTCTTTCAAATTCTGCAGGGGCCCGTCGGGGACGCATTGGCCAGGGCAATGCCTTATGAAATGCTCGTCCCAAGATGAAGGTATTTGCAGCGTGTGAATTGCCATTTTATAAGAGCGCTTTGTGCGCCTTCAGTCTTGTCCTGTGGCAGCTGTAGGATGGTGATGGATGGTGG